>CM067346.1:30452018-30565300 GCA_034190875.2 Urechis unicinctus
AATGTAAATAGTTCTCATGACTAGCAGTCAGGAGCAAGGTAATTCTTATTTATTTATCGCTCAGCTGAGAATTTTGAGGATTGCATCCGTCCAATAGACAGATATCTCTCGTTAATAGATTTATCAATATTCTCCCTCTTTTGCAAGATACGAAGGAGTGCTCCTCACAATGTAGTTAAATGTCTGACATTTTAAAACAGCAGATTATTCCATGTATACATTGACTGGTGAAAATTGTGACATGCGTAGCTTTATTTATCACCCCTGGTGAATCCACAGATACCAATTTAATGTAGACTGTATATCCATTGGTATATGTAATTCAACATTCCCATAGCTGGTTCATCTCTTTCCAATGGCAGCGCGGGTTTTTGTTACAAACTGTCTTTATAACTTAAGGTTATTTGCCGTAAAATTGCCAATTCAAACGCATCACACGTTTGAAGAAGTGATTATAGTTGCATCATTCTCCGAACGCATAATTACCGTTACAGATGTTTTTGCGACAGCCTTTGTCTTGTTATCGTGCTTGGTTATGCTGATTGGAGGGAATGAATTAACACGTCTAATCAGTACGTCAACGGCAGCCGCTCGAGGCATGCTTTTACAAACGACGGCTTTTTGGAGCGTCATTCGCGGCTGTGTATGGTTCCCTTTCACAACAGCCGCGTAATTGCAAGCGATAAATGTTTTTGCCATGGGCTGTAATATTGCTGATACGCGTTGCGTTTTTCACGGATGGATGAGGGTTATTCAAATGCATTATATATATTATATATATATATATATATATATATATATATATATATATATATATATATATATATATATATATATATATATATATATATATATATATATATATATATATATATATATATATATATATATATATATATATATATATATTAACTTTATCAGTGGAACGTTAAATCATTGATGATATTCGACTCTTAGTTCAATGTCACTCTTGTCAGCATGTCTATCCTTACATTTGCAGTCATATTCTAAGAGTGTTAGAGCTCCATCAAGAAGGCACGCGTTTGAAATTACAACGCCCCCTGATGTGAAAACGGACATTCAGACAAGGTGTACAGATTTGCGCTCAAAGCCCCGAAAAATCGCCTGGGCGAAGAAGCTAAACAAACAGCACAGGCAACTCACCATTCTTCGAGCATGCTGCGGTTAAACAGGCTCTTGCCAATCGTTTTCTAAATATGGGTATTTGTCATTTATTGTGCGTAAGTTAATCTTGTCCGTCCTGACATGCAAGTGTGCTGTTTGTCTTTAGGTGTTCAATGGCTTTCATTTTAACGTTTGTGTTAATGCTCCCCTCACTGCATGCACCATTCTCTGTGTTGCAGCTACAGATTAACTGCTAGCATAATTGCAAGGTACTATATAAAATAGAAAATCTTTATTCACGTCAGGTAGATAGAGGTACGCAGGAATCGTGTTCGGGTATTTCACAAGATGTGATGTGCTATCACGTTTTATGCTCTCAGAATTGCTAACACACGAGTTAAATCTGTGCAGAAAAATAGCTGAATAATATAGCATTCGCTGATGCAAGGATTATTTGCTAAGCAGCATCTACGCTGACCTCTAAAATGTTTTGTAACAGGCATGTCGCCGATGTATATATGCTAAGATGTCTATTGAACATCTGAATAAATACTATGTTTTATTACTTATGTAGGATCCCCTACTCAGTGATAGCGGTAATGTAGAAGAATAAGACAACAGTCTCAAATTGGCCAAAATTGCTTTAAATTTGAAAACGAAAGCTGGTACAGGTGAATGTTTGCTATGATTGCACTTGTTGGGACCGTCATCTATTAGAACATTTAATTAATGCCCTTGTACTCCTTCATCATAAATATATGGGCTCCCATCATTGTAAATCGAGAGCAAATTAGTTTTAAATAATCAATAGAAACAGGGTATTATTCCATACTAGGGAAACGCGTACTATGTGATGGTGATGCTTTGCATCTTTTATGTTAAAGCGTTTGTATATGATTATAGATGCTAAATATTTGATTGATCAGGTCAGTTAGGGTGGCAAAATAGTGAGCCAAGCATGTCCAGATATTCAAATCCTGCCCGAAATTAGGGTACCTAGAGCAATTGATAATGTGCCATGCCACAGTGCTTTCAAGTAAGTGCTTAGCAATAGCATCTGTTGCAATTGGGAACACTTAAAACAAGACACGTTATAGGGTAAGAAAAGGAAAATGTCATTAAAACATACTTTACATGCTTTAAGTAAATCTCATCCCACCACTTCTCAGCATCCGGTTATGCACAAGGGGATCAACAATTATAAAGCTAAATGGAGCATGCCCTGTTGATTCTTCGCCAAAAGTAAATAGACGTTGATTCTACACACAGATAAGGAGCAAACAGACGATGCATAGCAGACAAACGTAATGGCCCAGAATATGCCACTGCAACGTATGTCACATGATGTCGCATCCACCATGAACCAACACGGAATTACCTTTTAATGTACAACGATCACTTAATAGTAGCCAGCAACACTAAACTATCGCACGCATTCAACTTCTTGATGCCATGATTATTGTTGTGCATTGCAGATTCGTACTCACTGAACCGCTTGTTGGGATAATAACTCATCTATGTTTATCGCATCGATCGTTACCAGATCAAAGACGTTTGTTGGTTCTTAAGCGTCAACATTCCACTCTAAGTCAGCAACTTTATTGCACAAGCAATTTGTGCAATGGAGCCTTCAGCGATGTCAACAACATTAGAATGGAAGGCGTCGCATTCGTTAGAAATCGTAAAGATACACAGCACCTCCTATTGTCCAATTACATTTCCGGGAGCGTTGTGTACAAGGATTGATCGACTTATCCGTGCGGTCGATGTCCGCGCACAAAGTGTACAGTAAATGTACCCAGATCAGTCGACAAGGGTGCCTTAATCTAACTTGTTTGTTGTAGCTTAAAAACGTTTTGGATTGGTTACCATTACACGAACAAATAAGGTTATTTGCTGTTCCGTGAACCAGTATGTAAAACTTTTGTCCAATTTAGATAATACGTTTCTTCAAGTCGTCGAATAAGACTTTATAACAGACCATGAACAAATTAAACGTATCATTTCAGGGTGATAGACATTGCGGTGACCGATGTTGAGACAAAGTAGGCGACATGAACAGTAATGTTGTTTGGGGTAGATTTACCTGTGTTTTTCAGGAAATAACCAAACGGCTCAGGTATTATGCATTCTTCAGGATCTCGGGATCTAAAGCCCTGTGATGCATAGGTGTATAATGCATACTCATGCAAAAACTTACTGTCCTGAGGAAACCGTTAAGATTGTCTACAACAAAAATTATGAGCTTAATGGATTAAGTATCGTTCACATTTAACCCCCGATGTATGTATTGGACTTTATCTTGACCGATTGTTTGCCGATGTCGTCGTACCAGAACTATCGCGTGTGGAATGGTAAGGCTCATATATGAAACATGAACTTTAGTGATAATGTCTGAGCAGAGTTGGAAGAGTTAATACGACTAACAGTGACTGACACTGACCACAATTGCCACAAAGTAGTGGACGGTAATATATAATGATGATATCAGCATTTTTTAGGAACATACGATGATTAATAGCAGTGAATACGGAGAAAAAACAACAATGGGACAGCCTGCATTTTTAACTGGAATTGTTTAGTTTTGCTGCCATTAACAATTGCATGCATATTTTCAGCAATTTACTTGCTTTTAATCTAGCAAGTCGTCTGTTGAATTTGCATGTGGTGCCACGTCGGCATTCGATAGCTGGAACATTAAATTCGTAACAGCTGGCATGTTAATTTAACTTGTGGCTTGCAAACTGACCAATCTCTATGTGCGTAAGAACAAACTTCATACTGAATAACGTAAAGTCTGCATCCCTGCATCTGTTAGTGTTGTATTCGAATGTGTCTGGTTGTAAATATCCACCTACTCCACGACACTGATGAGTATTGCTCTTAACAGTTGATTTAAATGCATAGATAATGAATATCTCGCACAATAATGTGACATGATCAGTTTATCATCTTCGCTCTAAAAAAGTCCTCGCCTTCCCCAAACACAACACTGAAACATTTAACCTCAACTTGTAGCCACTCATTTGACTTGGCAGAGTCTCTGAGTCAGCTAATTGGCGGAAGCTGTAAACGAGACAAAGGTGTTGCCATAACCGGTGTCAATCCGTTAAGCTAGTTTATGCTAGTAAGTGAATTGAGGTATATAATACACATAGGCTATAACATACATATCCTATACATCGTCACACAAAATGTTCTGATATTGACTTAGTCGCTATGAATTGCGCAAGACGAAATCAAATTTCAAATATTATGGGGTACTTTCGCAGTGACGAGGCAACAATAGATAAATCGATTCCTTCTTATTACGCTTATCTACCTGAAAAATATCATTCGATGTTCTCTCACATGAAATGCTTTGTGATTGACGCCTCCTGAGGTTTTGCCAATTGCTCATGCCTCATCAGAGACTTCATCAACAATACAAACAAACACATGTTTCCCCTAACCGATTAAAACCAGTGAAAGAGGTTGAATTTTTGATTAATTTCTGTCGTCTCATTCATAACCACATCGGATCGGGCACATCAACACCTTCTATAGTGATTTTCATCTGGCTGCAATCGTTGATAACACAAGCATGTCTGTAGCCCGTTAATGTTCGACAACTGTGCTTTCTTTTGTGTAAATGCATGTATATCTTAATAAGATGATGTATTGTGCACGTTGTCTGATATAAGCACTCGCGTTATTTGCTTTTTGATATATGCTACAGGTTATTTAATGCTGCACAACACTCACCTTGTTCAGCAACTATCAATACTCGCTGTTTGAAGCACCATTTATTATGTGACAATTTCTTTTGAATACATTTTAACATGTGATCATTCCTCAAATTTGAAATATTCATGATGTGAGCATAGTATGTGCTACTAAAAAAAGTTCCTCAAGTCATTTTATAACAGCATAGATATAGCCAGGATCGGTTCGAAAACTAACTGTGGAACACAAGTCGTTTTGAATTGACCATATTTGTTCATTGTCAAGCAATAAAGTCGTCTATTATATGACCTAGCCACTTCAACCGTACTCTTATTGTGACAATTACATTTAAATTTCTTTACACTGTTGCTCAGAAGCATAACCGTCGTTATCAGTTACCTCGTTTAAACTCTCAGAACCGAAAACCGGAAATCCTTTAGCGTCAACTCACAGGCACCATGGGCAACCAAGATCAACATGGAATCCTATTGCTATGCAATAGGGCGCTTATATTTACGGAGTAGCTGATATTGCTTGGACTACAAACGGAAAATGGGGTGTTGATTTACTTTATGTTGATGATGATTTATAGCTTTGTGGTAGCGTTCAGCATTATCTGTTTTCTTAAAATTCCAGGTTCGGCTATTTCAGAAGATTGATTAAAACTTGTTTGGCGAACTCATTCAATAAGCCAAGACAATTTGGTTTACACTTCAAGAGGCAGGATTGAATGGCTTAGCCACGTAAAATACTTTAAGTTAAAATAAAATGCACAACAATAATAAATACAATGGATCTATAGCAACAGCTGACAATGAATCAGGCGAATTTCAGGTTTTTCTGTGTGCGAGTGAATACTCCCAATTATTCTCACATCAAATGGTCCTATCAAAGGCGACGTGTTTTATACACTGAAATTACAATCTTGTGTTTGCCTTTTAAGAAAAATACAGTTCAACTATCAAGGTCATTAATTAGGAACCATTCATGAAATAAATAGGATTCAACATACGAAAGTAAATATCGCTGATTTTTGATGATTATCCCAAATCATTCACTGAATTAAATTCTTAGAAGCGTCAAATCTCTTTTGTTTTATAATTGTTGCTTAACGCGGCCACAGCCTATATCATTATCCGAACCATTCGAATCGTGTCTGTTTTATGTAGTCAATACTTGAAGGCCATCACCTTTGTAGATCAAACATATCATATCATAACCAGAGACTGGATTGGTCACATGAAGCCTAGTCGGCGAGGGTGCCAGGGCAATGATGTATATGTGAAGCAAAGCTTTCTCTTGGGCGTGCCGCGTTCAATAAAGAAGCTTGGACGGGATCTTGGCCAAATGTAGATGACATGGAGACAATGCACGGGATGGGAGCAAGCTGTTTTATTCTGTCCATGTATTTTATTCCGTTATTTGCAAGTAAGGGTAGAATGTTTGCAGACTCTGCCGTTTATTACTCAACATCCGGCCATGATAAAAAGGTTGTAATGTAATATTTCCTTTATGTAAATGTGCCGCTGTATACCTTCATTCAATGACAGATCGTGCATTTGATGCATAACATTTCACATCATCAGGCTGTTCATGTGCCTCTTTATGAACCACAATACTCTTTCCAAAGAAATCAATCAAATAGAAACCATTTATTCAATTATATAAATTAAAACAATACAGAGGTGTTGAATATCGTTAGTTAATGCATATACATTCCCATTTGCTATCATGTCGAATTAAGTAATCACGATAATTTGTTATTTTAAAATCGACGAAAAGGTTGAATAAGATTTGGAAGGGCTTTGACCTTTGCTTCCCATCCACCAACGCGGACCGGCTTCACCCGTGTACATTAGATAGAAGGAAAGTTTGTCGAATACTTGAATATAAAATAAATCATTCGACTGTAGTTTGTATTGCGAAAGTATTCGCTTTCTCTACGCATTTAAACGCATTTAACATCCACATACTGTCTCCGAGATCATTGTAAATAATGAATTCCGCCATTTCAGAAATTAGGAAGGGAAGAGTGCTCTTAGTTCACTAATGCCAACGCTGTCAAGAAGGTCACTGTGTCAGTCGACACCCAGACCGACTACACATTGTGTATTGACAGCGCCCGATCTGAGAGCGCAACATAAGATTACTCATAGGCTATTTGAGCGTTCGAACAGACTGGACAATTTGTTTGTATTATACACGCTCCGAGACAGCTCCTGTCATTCCGTCATGGATTGGATATTTATATACTCATCAGTATAGCCATCCTGCGAATAACGGGTGTGTAGGTTTGATCTCACCTCACCTTCCTTAATGTCTGGCAACAAATTTGTGATCAGATCAAAGTGCAATTAAGCCAATGCTCTGACAAATTGAACCCAGTCATACAAAGCTGTCGATTTCTTGCAGGGCGGCAAGCCTTGCTGTTTAACGGTGTGACACACGTTCTGACCAGAACGCCTAATGCACCACCGGTTTTAGCTCCAAATAAAGTACACTCATATCCATTGCCTTCGATTTTCTAAACGAACATAAATTATCTATTTTTAGCGCTTAACACCAAGAAATCGCTAACTATAAGTGGAAATTGTTGACTGGTTACCGTCCCCTAGGTCTTACATAGCGTTACAAACAGGAACAATAGAAATCCATATTAACAATTGACTCAATTGCTATGCAATGGCAACATGATCCTATAGAAATTCGGATATTTCATATCCTGCGAGGATTTTGTGACTGTGATTTATTTCATGTCAATGATGGTTCACAATGAAGCTATAGAGCAAACTAAAATGTCAGTATGAATAATATATTAACTTCAATGGTCAAGTCAGTTCAATGATTGATTAAGGCATGCATGGTCAGCGTATTCCATACTTTCGGGTCATCTCACTGCCGTTTAACGATACTGGCTGGATTATGCCAAGCCAGGTCGTATAGTTCATCTAAAACCAATTTCTTTGCAAAGAGTCGTTCATTTAGTTTTAATCTAAAGGGTTTGCTGAATTGACATAAATGGTGAAAGTGAATCTTTTCGTAGGGGTAAAATGCCGGTAGTTTTATATTGATCGTACAGAAGTAATAAACGTAATGGAAGCATTTCATTCTCATCAGTTAATACAATTGATTCGGCCTTGAGCGAATATCCAGAATCAGTGGACAATGATTTCCAGATTATTGCGGGCATTATTCACCATTCCGCTCTGAGAATAGCTGACATGGGGGCAAGTGCAATCAGAAGGGTGGCCCGTGAAGGAGTTATTTGCAAAAATAGTCAACGCGAATCAAAAGTTAATGAATAAAATGCAAAACTTACGAGAGAAACACTAAATGTTCGTGTAGAATTGGCAGATTACAACGCCGAAAATCGTATTAGCCCTAATGTGAACTATGATTATATCAGAATGTCGAATAATGTGTGCGATAATCTAGTAATTATGCTGATCTCATTCTCGATACAAAATCCGTCTTTTATCAAAATTAATTATATGAATCATTAAAATGAATCAATTACACAAACGTAGACGAATGAATTTCTCCCATTACTTGTATTGCTCCTGTGCGATATAATGTGTCCGTCATTCTTTGCAAAAATGTTTGTAATGGGTGACCTATTCGACCAGTCTCAACATATGCAAGTCTCGTGTTCTGTTCCACTGCTCGGGACAGACCATGCACTGCCTGGCTGGTATTAGGAGCTGGAGATGAAAGTCCCAAGAAACAAAGCTTGTCTAAGGTAATCGGTTGATTTATTTAATACTAACGATCTCATAATGAATTTGACAATGGTCTTGATAAAAATGCCTATTTGCATTGTACATGCCAAAATAATTGATCAGAAGCAATTGTATTGTTCCCATATTATCTATTAATAAAGCCAAATCCTAACACCTCGTGCCACTGAACTAATAAAGAATGCCTTTTTATTTCTACGAATCGCACACCGATTAGCATCAATTGGCCTGTTACATATGCAGATTCGAGATTTCCTCGTTCAACATCCTCGTGCACCAGTTTTTGAATCTATGGTACAACATACATAAAGGAATATGACACTTGTACCTCTGATTCCCAGTGGTGGCTGACGAGAGAGTAAATGAGGGCTTTGGTAGACAACGATGTACCTCGTGAACTTTCAATGAGATTTATGTTCCAACTCGGGCCCCACTGATATAAGAGCGCAACAATTATTATCTATTATTACAGTAAAGTGAGCTTCAATGTCTGCAAAACTTTGCCCCAGAATCATACAGTTTATGTGAATGTTGCCATACATAAGCTTTGAAAAGACCTTTCCATATCCAACTGACGTTAGCATAAAAGCTGTAGATTACTGACGTACTCCTGAAGTCTGGGACGCAGACTAGGATCAATACTTCCCTGAATGCATTCCTTGTCAAAGTGTATACAATAATGTCAAGTACATCTTCATACAATGTGGCGATCTTATTCTTATCAGAAATTGCTTCTTCCTTGTTCAAATCCTTTCAGTATTTAGAAAGGGTGGTTCCATTTAAGATCCTTGATTGCATTAGAGAAATTGGACTTTATAGCAGATTTAAAATAAAATTTCTTTTGTGAATTTTGTGTTTCTTTTTCTCCTTATTTACTTGTAATCTTATCATACCCCCCTCCACCTCTATAGGCACCATAAAACACACATCTGTCTGAAACAATATATCTTGAGGAATTTTTCTATATAATTCCTGCCTTCACTTTCTCGGGTGTCCGTCACGGTCGCCAGGCGATGAACTTCAACGGAAATAGGGGCATGTTTTTCCAAAATGCAAACGCAATACACAACGCGGAACGTAGATATTTAATGTGTGGTGAATCATCATGGTCACAACATTTGTGCAGCCACCATCATCTCTGCAAAGAAAGATGAGATAATAAACGTTTTACCTCTCTTCCACAAAACCACAACACAACATAAAACAAAGCACAAAGTTAATTTTGTACCAACAAGTCTTCATAGATATTTGTACATATTTAAGTTAAATATTCTAATTATATGAATTAGATTTTACCCTGTGTACTCACATCCAGCAGACTCTATGGTACCAGATGGGGAGAAGTTATACATTGGATGCTTGCTCGGACTGGAACTGCTCCCTTACACATTCCCCCTCCCCCGATAATACCTACAATGATTAAGGGATTTATATTCAACGGCATGTATGTGTCTGTTGAGGAACAGCTGATATTTCCTTTCAAATGATGCCACCCTGTTTGAACTCCATTTGCATTTGGTCATCAAATAAATACGATAACAAGCCTCAGTAAGCTCAAGTGCATTTGACATGTTGGCCTGCCATGCAGAAAGTTTGTTGGGATCAGGGAAATTGACTTGCTGACCTTCTATGCCAATAGTTTTTCGTTTATTGTAAATATTCTCTGCATCATCTTCCCCGACCAAGTCTACAATATTTACGGTGCTGCAGAATTTCTTACTTATTCTACGAGCTCATATTACTCGAGAAAGGGATTCCCCTATCTTTGAGGAAAGTTTTCAGCTGGGGTACTTTCCACTTAGAAGGGGACAGTAATGACATGGTGCAGCAACAGTCACGCACACTAACTTCGAAGAGAAATCGGGTGAATACTGATGTTCTTGCAGAATGCTTCCCAGACAACTGCAGATGAATGTATTTGGCAGCATTTTGGATCAATACATTATGATAATATCTGTTTTCAAGAATTGCTTCAAATGTGCGTATTGCGACGTGACAGCGTTCAGATGAACTCAAGAGAAGTTCAGAATACGCTTGACACCTTCGGCGACGTCTTTGAAGTCATTTACAGCTATAGAAACAGGCAACAAGAATGCGCGCAACAATGCAGGAACTTAAAACAGCAACTGGGAAAGCGCGAACTAAGTGCTGAATTGTAAAGACTGTTTTAGCATCCACTTGAAATGTTAAGCTGTCATATGAGCAGTGCTTATCGAGGCAGTCATGCAACTGAAAACTCATTTGATGCATTGACTAAAGTTCTGATAGCGCAAAATATAAGACCAAGACTGACGACTGTCGGACGACTGTGGTTTATTGTTGTGTTGTGTGAAACCGTTTGGAAACAGCTTCATTCAAGCGATAATGAGGTCCATTTAAATATATGTCTGAAACAATTTATCGCAGCAATAAATGTAGGTAATGATATCGCCGTTAACATCGTCCATTTTTAATACTATGCTGTTATTTGAGCAGGATTATCAAGGCAGTCAACACACCGACAATTTGATTGATGCATGATGCCAACTTCTGAGAGCGGTACTGGCAGATGTTAATGGTACGGGCTCCTCAATAAAGTTGACGTATGCCATTGTTGCTGCAGGGAATTCCCTCCAATAGTGACTTGCATGAGGCCACCAGCAACGAAATTCAAGTCAAATGTGGTTGCAAAACACATAATATGGATATTCATACATACATCAAACATCAAAGGTAAACCGATAGGATTTGGTTTCATTTGTTGTTAATGCTACCAGCAACGTATATAACTATTTGTGATTCGAACGGCTCGGGCTTTTTGTAATAGCGTGACATATCATGGCTTTCGTCCAGAAATGAAGCAACACTCAAGACACTGGCTGTTTAGCGGCTAATGAGACATATTGTGAAGTACTTATTGGTTGATTCTGCTTAACTCTCACCGTCCTCAGCAAATACCAACTCATGGGAGAACCCAGAGCTTGCTGTTGGGTGTAACGCTGGAGTGAACGACCCAATTTATAACGAATAAAAACAACTGTCAGGTCTCAAGGTTATTGAACTTTCTATACGTCTGACGTGTGAAATTAACAGCTAAGACGCAATTTCTAAACTGTCCGTTGAAATGTGTGTTAAGCATACACTTATTGTCATGTCTATTTCTTATCAGTACACTTGCATGTGCCATAGGGATAAATCAAGAATAAGGTCGGTTGATTTGCTTAGAATTTACAGGATGTAAACTACAAAGCAATACACAAGCAAATCGGAGATAAAAGCAATTGTGGTTCGGTAAATATTTTTTTACGAACCGAATGGATTAATAAGAAGAATGACAACCGTTGCCTATTTCTACAATCTACTTGCAGTGTGGCTTAAAGAATCACAGGGGTCTCTGTTGAAGAAATTCGCTTCCAGATCTGCGAGTTCCTGCATAAGATTTCAGCAAACAGGTGAATCGGTGTCGGGCCGCAATCGCAACTAGATGAATGAATGAAGTGGTTGAAAGGTGAGCGCAAAAAAGCCTCTAAGAAAATAACGATGAAAGAGTATACACGATATTCTTAATAACTTTAGTGAGTAGAGTTCAACGACACAAAGCGTTAAGCCAAATATATATTTAGCCTTTATGAGGTAGTAACCATCAATAATGTTCGATACGAATATCCATTGTTGGCATTAACTATATTTATAGGGAACACTAATCAGTTGTTATAAGAAAAGTATCAATCAATTGATGATGATAACCTTAGGTTTAGTACTGATAGAAAGCAATAACCTACAGTCTGTTGTCTTTAAATTCTTTGTTTAATGGAACAGATCAGGAAAAACTATACTGACCTGCATAACTTGGTAACGTACTGTGAAGAACTACTGACAGTTCACCCATCAAAAACAAAGAGGACCGCTTTTGATTTAGAATTATTAATTGTTTGAATGTAATGAGTATGAATCCAGTAAACTTCCTTGAGATTCCCCAGAACAATTTCAACTGGATTATTGAATAACCACAATTGTGCCAGTCATATTCACGTTGCGATCAGACAAACATATTATCATCCAATATTTCTTGCCATTTGTAATACTCGTCTCTACAGAACGCTCCCCCAATACACATCAACGACCCTTATACATAAAATCGAGGTTACCATATTTTATGGCCTAGTTATTATGCAAAAAATTTTTTAATACTCATGGTTTATGTTTCCGCACCTTGTAAGTTGTAAGAATGTTTACAGTCAGGTAGGTATGATTCTAGCCAAGCTCGTCAATCGTGGGTTATAGTGCTTAGCGGTGAACAAACAGACGGCAGGCGGCAGATTAATGTGTTTTCAAGCCGCCAAGTGATATAATCCAGGTGAGTCAATGTGGGGAAGAGATTAATTATGCCATGTCTAATTTCAGAAGTGCTATTTCCTCTCCGTTTCAGCAAATTTCTACCATTCCATTACGCACCTGTTATATGAGAGGTGAGGAAGTACTCTCATGTTGTTGGTCCACCCTACTGTTACAGATATGCTCTTGGTACATCATTAACTTAGTATTCAACTTTTATTTATCCAAGCACTATACTCATGATCAGCTTGAGTCGTATATATTTACAACAAACTATTCTTTGTGAAGAAAGAGCGACCCTTGACATTAATCAATGATATGCAGTATCTCTGTGTTTACGCGCCGGCAGGTCTCTAAAGAAAATTATGCAATTGCGAAAGCTTTGTTGAAGACTTACACGGTTTGTATAGTAATAGGGGATAAAAGCATGGCCAGAATACTTTCGCAAAATAGCACATTGTATACACACCTCTTCATCATGATTATTTTCAAACGATTATCATATAACAAAAATATTCTGAATTATTCTGATTTAAAACCTACATGACTGTAGACCATGATAAATTGGATATTCCATCGCATTAAGTCATCACATTAGCCCATGAAAAAAAAATGTGCCAGCCAATATGCTATCATAGATGCGTTCTTTCATTACTTGTCGTTTCTTTGGTTAAGAATGGAATTGGTATGTCATCACATTGTGTCAATCATAAACCACATAATAATATTTGTCACTGACGATAGGCATTTTGCAACGTGTTATTTATCGGGGTTTTTTTGTTGCCAATGTACGTCAGCTATTTCCGGTGGTTTTGTCGGTTCTGCAAACATTATAGCAAAGCAGCATTTTTTATTCTATTAGTAATGGCGTTTGAAATCACCTTCCTGAGAAGCAGCGATGTCTTTGCATGGTTGGCAGTTATGCGACCACATTAACACCTGAAAGCAGCAGGGTCTAAGCGGATTGGAGCTTATTGGATTGGAAGTGATTATGAAATATTCCAATCCTAAAGTGTTAGTTAACGTCTTATGGGAATATAAAAATTTAACAATGAGAACAGAACCAACTAAATGGGTGATCAGATGTGCCATTTGTATGGTTTACTTAAATACTCTTTGTGTCATATTCTTGCAGCATTTAGACGTAGCAAATTAGTACTACAAGAATAGTAGATTTGCTAAGCTAACATTGAGGTTGTCTGACAAAGAATGCTGGTCAACAATATTCACACAATAATGTTTTAGCTATTCAGGAGATAAAAAAGTTTACCAACAGCTTTCATGTCCAGAAAGATTTGCGTAAATGGTTTAAATGCAATCATGTCTTGGTCTTATAAAGCACGATTCGAACACTTGCAATACCAATTCATAGCGGATTACAATAACAGGAATATTCAATGCATTCAATAGTACATGCGTTACATGTGAGTTAACAACAAGTCGACGAAATATTGCTTTCACTCATCGAAAAGGGTGTTTAGTTGCTTATTATGTTTCAAATCAGGAATGGGCGGGGATAAGTTAACGGAAAAAATACATCAGCCGTTGTGTCGTTACATCTCGCAACAAGAGGGAACTATGTGGGTGCGGTGAAGAAAGCACCTGATACCTGATAGCAACATTGGTGTGATCCGAGACCTCGGGGCTTCAAGTTAAATGGTGGGATTGATTAACGTTTACCGGTCGTTGTGTGACGTATACATTCCAAAGTGAGTCTAGCGGAATATGTAGGTATGATTAATTTTACCGGAAATTATTTGCCGTATTGTACAACAGGCACTTGTAGTTGCATGAATACATCACGCGATCTGTCCTACACTCGAAATTGACTCTACATATGGAAATAACATTTTGATTGAACTCAATACATTGCACCACCCGTAATTAGAATTTACCTTTGACAGAATATTACAATAAAGCCATGTACTGGGCTATATCGCGCAACCAAATCAAATTGACGGTAAAGAGGATTTAAATTGACGCAAATGGCACCATTTTGAATATTATTGCTAGAAGTGGGTTACAAGATATATTAGACAGTATTTTGTTCATCATGGTGATAAATGTGAATTTGTCCCAAAGTTTAGCGCACGCTTGCAGTTGCTTTAGTTTTCTTTCCTGACCTAAAGTAATGCATCAGCTTGTTAAGAAACTAAAATGAACAATTTGTTTCTCAGTTGCACTGTATGTAACATGTTATTGAAATTACTCGTTACAATGGAGTTTGTATAACGATCTCTGTTATGACGCTATCCAATTTCCGAACTGCATGCAGCCCGCGTGTTAGTCGCATTGTCACGAGAGCTCGCATTAATTTTGCTTAATCCCTGAGCACAAGTAGTAGATCTAATTGTTATTGGCTACAATGAGTGTTTCAATGAAGCGAAATAACGATTTGTACATTGCACGGAAGACTACTTCATCAAAAAGAACGAAATAACTATTTATTTAATGCAAGTGTTGGTTTCTGTTTGCATTAGTCTCAGAATCATTAAAACGTCACTGCCATAGTCACGCAACGACTATATCCATCTGAGAATTAAGTGAAGGATTGCATTAATGTGACTGCAAGATAATTGCCTCTGAATTTAGAATTTGCGATAACGAGTTATTGGCATTTAAAACAATTGCCTTATTGCTTTGATTTTCTACATACAAGTATGAGGACACATACTGATTCTATGCTACCAGCTTTAACAATATTAATTCAATGATACTTTTACAATACTAAAGCAAGTGTTGAACGCTATATTCTATAATGGTTATAATGAGAGGATTTGCTCAATAAAAGCAAACGTAATATCGATGCATCGACATGTGGTTTCACGTGATTACCCATAAAAGTGGCACCATGTCGTTGGCGAAGATGGAAAGGCAGTTGTGATGATTGCCTGGGTGGTGAAATACACTTTCCGGTGCATTATATGACATAATCAATGCAATATTATGGGGCCTACTTGGCTTAGGATTTATTTGGCAAAACGAAGAGAAGCATGGTTAGATATGCAACAGTAAAATTTGTAAAAGGGGGGTGAAGCGCCATCGTTTACGCTGAAAAAGCCATTTAAGCTAACAAAAAATGGCTGCAGTGTGCAAGTCATGGTCATTTCACGTTTTATGCTCACTGCATGGATTCATCAAAAAAAAACTTAATAAGGAAATTAGCACGTTGGCAAAATATACTGCTGGAAACAAGCGTAAACTCTCAGATGATGCTAACAGAGGACAGCACGACAACCATACCGAGTATTATTAGATAATTACAATAACCAACGCAAACCTAGTGCACATGTCTGTTAATGCTTAGTGTGCTTAAAAGCTGACAGGGTTTTTCGTGCTTTGAACTGTCGGCCCTCAGGTTCATCGATTTCAACCGTTGCTTAGCGAGTTTTAACTGCTCGTGATGAGTGTAGGGCATTTAACAAAGAAGTTGCTCCAACGTCGCCTGTTAGTGTGTGCTTTTATGTCCCTAATTAGCTAATCATTTTAAAAACAGCCAAATATTATCCTCGGCTTAACTGTGATCTGGGAAGCATATGGCCCTACACTCGACAAAAATGATTATTTGACCATTCATCACTATACATCTGAGACATGTTTTAGATTTTGAATAACACAAAAGTCAAATGTCCTACCCCCCATCCCCCACCTCCAGCCATCTGGCATGAATGAAATCGTGAACAAATGTTGCGCATCGTCGTTTGTCGTGTCTTAGAATATGCAACATAACAAAACAAAACTTTCTTGTGCATTGTTATGATAAGTGACCGAGTTAATGCGGCACTGCGCTCCATTTATTTGCCCTATGTTAATATCACTGCCAATGTTTTTTTGCGAACGACATACAAAATACTCACCAATATAATTTGCCATAAACGAGCACACTACTGCAAACAATCTATCCTTGACCTAAAACATGGATAAGTAACATAGCGAATGAATTTTTAATGTAATGTAAGGGAATATTAGTATCGTAATGGGCTAACTTGACCGGGAACTAGGGAGAGTGAGGATGAATAAAAGTGTGTTCATTGTTTTGGAAAGCAATGAGACACACCCACATGATTTTTGACAATATTATTAAGATACGACATATGTTCGTAACCATCAATAATCGTGATGGTCATATGGCAGCTTTTGCAATTGTTTTCGTTGAAACCCTCACAATGTGTTCACGTGACGATTCGATGATTCACACTCTTTAAAGAATGAAGACTAAGTCAATTCGTCTCTGATTGGGTTGTTAGCAAATTCGAGTGGGTAAAGCGAATGTCCTTGCTTCAGGCACAGTTAAATACTCAAAGACTATGGAACGTTAACCCTATTCTTGTTTTAACCTTTTGATTTTTTCCAGATTGTTAATGTGCAACAGATTTAAGAGAACATGGCTGCTCAAAAGGTAGAAAGCTTTAGAAAAGTGTAGGCCGCTAGGCGCTTTAATTAATTAATCAATATTTTGTGTGTGAATCCAATAGTTAATTACTTGGATGAAGATGGATGTAAGTTAGTTACCTAGTTGAAGATGCCTAAAACAGTTAGTTACTCAGCTGATTCCTGCGGACAACATCAGTAATAGGCAGAGCAATTACGTGAATTCATGGCTTGTGGTCGATGCTTAATGTAACAAAGGATTATCTCTAAAAATAATACTTAAGGGTTGAGTATCAATCGGTTCACAGAAGTGCATAACAAACGATTAGCCTTATGTATCCCCCAAATGACCTGGTTTGTATGCATTATAGACCTAGACGCACTAAATGTCTCTTTTATGAGATATCAGCATGTCGGCAATATATATCATACTAACAACGACTCAGCTGTGATTATAAATCTACCTACCGAATCCGAAATGATCTCATCAACTATTATGAGTCATAAATGTGTCTTAATTGCTGGAAAGGCGTTTGGGAGGTGTGAGGATCAAATGCAAGTAAATCTATACGCAGGTAAAACAAACTGGTCTTAAATTTGAAATCTCGCTTAATGATATTGAAGCGAAGGTTCTTATGAACTCCTCTTACAAATACCATAAGCAGTAAAATCATAATGAGTTTTCTTGCTTATCCCTCATACGAAACCACTGCAACTGCAACACAATGCGATGGCGAGGATTGAAATGTTGAACGCATCAAATGATTGAGAATTTAGTTATGTATAGTAAGTGTAACTTGATCACTGATTGAACGACAACGCAATCCCAAAGTTAGAATAATAGATACAACCACTTGAGATTAACAGTTGATCGGATTTATCGTGTCTGATAGTCATTTGTTCCCTGGTAAAGCTACTATTGGACATGTTTTCTGAGGGCCCAAAAACTCTCATTAGCCCATACGTAAGCGTCCATGATGTGGTATAGCGCTTTGAATGATAGCAGATAGATCATTTTTATATTCAAGATCACTACGTTCAATACGCGTTTTGGTTGCGCTATATGCCGCTAGATAATACACAGTAAGACGACTTATATTGGAAAATAAAAGGCGTATCTTACGGGGTAGCAACAACCTCTTTGCATTTGAACACTGCGTAAATCAGTCAATCAAAACCTGTAAAACCCTGCATCCAGTTCTAATATATTGTTCATAGCTGTACATGGCCAAAAGAAGCCGAACAGCGTTAAATTTGGAATAAACAACAACAACAACAATAATATATTGTCCGAATCACAGTGGTGTGTGCTAATTTTGGTTTGCACGGATTTCACCAAATTTTATTTGCACCAATCGTCATATTGCGGGTGGGATCCATGGGATGAATTGGATTATCATTTATGGATTATAACCTCTTAATGCAGTTGCCGGCAACATTAGGTATATCAACCGATTCATCCATGAATAATCCTACATTCTACCACACGGGATGATTGATTGACGTGGATGATTGAACGGACATATAACGACCACCGTCTAGTTACACGGGATTTGTAGGGGTGTTAATGTCGTCAATTATGGAGAGGGATTTTGTGTCATGAGAAATGCCTAGCCTTGATGTATCTGTACCTTGCAGCCCCGATAAATTGGCTAATATCCTCAACATGAATTCGTTCGTCTATTTTGAGGTCGTATCCATGTTTAATGATAAGCTTGTGGCTCACTCGTTGATTGCTGGATTTGCATACTCCTGTTGCTATGGAACCCTGACCGCGCGGTTTAATGGTAAACCGCTTACATCAGCGGCGGGGCATCGTGTTTGTGCCTGATGGGTAAATACACTAAATGATTGCTGAGACATCATCGTCGCAATATCAGGGCGTTATTGAAAGTGACCAAAGAGCTCGATGCCTTCATTCATTGTCGGCTACTTTTGCTGTGGATAAATAGGCATCGTTCCCGATGCATGGACATATTAAGGTGCCATATAGTGGAACTCATAATGTGTCATGTAAAATAGGAACGCTCTAAGATCTACCAATCTGTATTCATGCAGGTTGATTATGTACTAATAGAACAATTATGGAGGTCCGCTAAAAGGGCCATTATTTGTCGCAACTTACATCAAGCAGGTGAACGCGCGGGTACTGGTTACCATAATTTTTTGAAAATGTGCACAACACGTTTGCTATGGGAAGCTACATCAATTTATGTCGAATACATTTTGCAAAAATATAACATCAAGCATTGACTTCCATTCGTGACAAGCATTTACATCACCATGTGTATATATGAAGATCAATTTCAGAGGATCTAGTTTTTGGAGAGTATGTATAAGTTCGCCCAGAAGCGTTAATTTTGGTGACTGAATGTAAAACCCCAAAACTGACACATCAATAGTTTCTTAAAATTTTCCAAATAAACCTACTTTGGTAGCCACTGTATATGATATAAGACACCGAGCCCTTGGATAAACTCCTATCGGTATGACAAATATAGACATAGACAGAACAGGTAAAGGAATAGACTTTTGCGGGCAAGCATTCATGCAAATGAAAGCAGGTCACAAAGCGGGGAGCACCAATAAGCAATATGAATGATTGTCATGAGATAATAAGAACTGACCAAATCTGTAAATATGTTCATATGTTACGGGACACCCTTTACTGGCTACTAGGTAAGCTAGGTTCCGTGACGGGTTTGCCTCTGGTACTAGTTAAAGTGGGATGGGCTATGAGACTTTGTTTGAGCTTCGAGTGCAGTTATTGTTTGGGCTGAAACTAATTATAACATGGCAAAGATCGGAATATTCCTGTACCTCTCATATTCTTTCGACACTACAAATCTTACATCTGAAATGTAATAATTTTAAAAACGGGGATTTGCTTAAAACCGGGTCACCTGGTCAATTGTTGGGTGGCTCATTATTTGGTGGTAGGTCCACTCATTTGTCCTATTTATTTGTTATGAATTTTGGCAACGATCATGTAAATTAATAGACTTCACATCGATGTGTATCTCTTTGGCTGTCGAATTGGACATCTAGGCGTCATTTGCTGTAAGGGAGGCATAATTAAATAAACACTTGATGTTAAAAACTATTGTTGGGTTAATCATAAGCGATTTAGGCGTAACTTAATAATCGGTATATGATAGTCTTCTAAAGTGGACTGAGTTTAGATAGAACAACCATGCCAGAGTCTATGACTGGTTGTTCTTATATTACAATGCTATGCATTTCTTCAAATGTGCCGTGCTGTGCGGGAAATTCGTCGCTGTTGGGTGCATCTGAACTATAATTCTCAGATTTGATTTATTCTTATCACGCACATACCATATACAGTCTAAATCATTTATTGCATTCCTTGTGGATGTTTCCTTAAAAACTTAAAGTAGGCATGCGTGGCAATGTCAAGTAAGCTGTTGATTGGTAACGGTAGTGTCTCATTGTGATAAAGCCTTGATACCCAGCCTTATGGCGTCCTCCCTAATTGTATCAGTACAGTTTTTTCAATAAAAGCAAAACGCGATCTCCTCTTTCATGTCTTGTGCATTTCATGATAAACTTATATTAAAATATTGCGCATATATAAAAGATGAAAATATAAATTTAAAAATTATAGAAGAAAAATGGATTTTGGTTGTGGATGCTATGTGTATTGCTCTGGTTAGTCTTTATTGATGTATGAATGATGTCCTCTCCCCTTTAATCAGTCTAAACAAGAATCGAATAGCATGACCCGTGAAAAAGCACCAACCCGGTGCTCCATCCAAATACAGACTACCTGGAAATTAATTCATACGATATGAGTACTAAATCGCATTAAAAGATCACTACAGGGAGACCATATACACCATACCACCGTAAAAACAAGAATATCGTACAAACATACATGCATACAAATATACATACATACATAAATGCACACATACATACATACATACATACATACACATACATACATACACACATACATACATACATAAATGCACACACACATCCATACATACAAACATACATACATACATACATACATATACATACATACACACATACATACATACATACATACATACATACATACACATACATACACATACATACATACATACATACATACATACATACATACATACATACATACATACATACATACATACATACATACATACATACATACATACATACATACATACATACATACATACATACATACATACATACATACATACATACATACATACATACATACATACATACATACATACATACATACATACATACACATACATACATGCAAACATACATGCATAATACATATATCAGTCATCTTACATTTACATGACATTTTGTACATACATACATACAACATACATACATACATACTACACTGACATACATACATACATACTACATTGTAGCATCTCACTCAACCATCATATGATATCATACATACACATCATACATACAATCAAACGTACGGACATACATACATACATACAACATACTGTCCTTGACATAGTGAATAAGATACATACCCACCACCATACATTACATACACCCTATGATATGCATGCATTCATGCATGCAAAACAGACATCCTTTAAACCAATCATTTTACTCACATCACTCAACCATCGTTTGGTCTTTAGACGATCTCCAGCCGTAGCCAGTCCTATCAATGGATGACACACTACCTAGTCTAATGCAATTTAACCGAAATCAATCGCCTAGTCATTCAATAGCTTGCTCAAACATAATTCGTCAATCATCAAGTGGCTGATTGAATGCGTCTTTTTTATCGTTAATCGCAGCCAAAAACTCTACTATGCATTGAATGTCATGTGGTACAGTGATTTTACGCCACTTTGAACTATAATGTGATAGATATGGATGATTGTGATGCATGGTAAGCTGCGTTGAATTGACTTGAGCTCGTTGCCCAGAGCGGGTAGCAAAAGCTACGCAGATGGGATGAAGGTCCAGCACGATACCTTTGAGCATATTAGTAGAGTATATCATATTTCAGTTAATGAACCGTTATTAAACATGATCATCTGACTCAAGGGTACTGCGTCAAGTTGAATACCCTATCTTGTCGGTTGGAAGGCTATTTCTATAGCCTTTGTTTCCTTATTTTTGACGTAACGAGAATTATAACACATCAATTGCAAGTGTTAGGCGCTTCTAGACATCCAGAGATGAAACGGGTAGAGTTTGGCCGATAATACAAGACGATAATGGCAATGCGCATGCATAGTTAATTTGCCAGGTCCGTATTCAAATCGGCGATAACGATAAATTATCAATGATTTGTTGACACAAATACTTTGAAAAGATAACAACTGAGTCATTTAAGCAACTAGACAAAAGCGAAAACTAACTAACTGAAAATAGAACGTGACACCGATACAATGCATCTGTAAAGAACACATGGTCATTTTCCTCATCATTGGCCAATTGCATTGCTCATTCAAGCGAATAAGAATAGCTACAAATACAGAATACATTATATGCTACACCTGGTATCCTGGGTTTTGAGAAAAAACAACGCATAACGAGTTGCAATGTATATTGGAACCTAAGCTCGACTAGAATAGACCATGCACGACTTGACTTAACCAGACCGGACCTGACTAGACCCTAAAAACAAATGCAGAGCAATGTTCAATTTAGTTCAGTAACACATGTCGAGATAGTGTTTAATACAAACAACGTACAATTCAAACTCACCTGATAATTCGTACTTTTACAGTTACACAGAGCTTTAGACTCACTGAGGATGTAAAAACAATATATTCATACAACAGGCAGCCCGCCAATGTGCTCAATATTATACTATTACATAAGGGAGCAATCTCACAGTCCTTAAAATAATAACTGCACATACTGTTTATTCATATTGAAATACAATAAATCACCCGGATACTAAATTATTTGATAGTACACTAGTTTGAAGGAGAAGTAGAACAAGCCCAACAACCAACAGGGCGCGATCAAGTCGTGGATCCTGTTTCTGGAGTGCCGGGGGCCAGTGACATCCATTTTAAGAGACAAACCTCGGCCGCCTCTAGGTCCCTGGGTGCAATTGTCGGATTTGCCTATGGCAGCAAATCAGCGATAGTTTGTCTTTATAAAATGACGTTTTTATGCAACGTGATGATAGATAGGAATGTTAATATTGTACTCCCATTCGATTGAGAATAACAATCCAATATTTGACGCTGTTATACAGCACTTCATATTAGGCTAGTCATCCCCAATCGAACATGAAGTGCGTCATAACGTGGGTAAGCTTTGTAATGGCGCTTATCTTTTCTTGAAACTATACATAGTTAAAGGAGGCAATAAATTGTACACATATTACATCCGACACTATTGTCAATATGTAAGATATACACATAAGTTCTTAATTTCACAAGGTACGCTAGAAAGGTTATTATTTAATTATAATTTTCCGTTCCGATTCAGTATTGGCCTACTGGCCACCCATATACGGCTCACCGATTGGATGTGTGACCGATGTGCTTAACTGGTGTAAATGGCCAACCACACTAATCTAATGTACTTTTAAATCTTTTATCTTAAGTCAAGTAACGATTGATGCTTAGCCATTATATTGGGAAGCACTCGACATGGATCCATGCATCCCACAAGTGTCTCCTATATATATAACGTGATTTCATAATGGGCATGCAGAGGTGATGAATGCACAGGGCAGTTTACCAGCATGGACTCGATAGAAATTACATGATACAAGGACGCATGATAAATAGTTATATTATCAATCATGAATTACGGTTGACCTCTTCTAATAGCCACCTCACCTTGAAAAAACCTGATTATCCTAAAAGGATATGGCGCACAACACAACACATAGGAGTTGCAGACGTGGCAACAGGATCAAATTACACAAAATGCCTTACATATAATGACACGATATTTAGTGAGTGATAGCAACCAGCCCAAAAGACTAATTCAAATGAAAATCCAACTTATTGTTTAAATCTTTACGGAATATTGAGTCGTCATGCTAGAATGGTTTAATTTGTTTGCTTACTTCATGAACTATTACTGTGGCATTTACCATTATCATAAGAACAGACGATCATTTTTTAGTATATAGCATATTTTACCACTTAACCAGATATGCGAATAAGTTAACATGAGAGATCAGTAAACTATCAATATGAGCAACATTTGGATCTACTTATGAAGTCGACGCATTCATTAAATATGTTCAGCTACTCACATGAAAACACGTAATCAATCTGCAACAGTTACTTGAGTGAAGAAATATGCTATGTTATGATTCATGATAATCGGCTCCGCCGACAAACGCCGCGTATTACTGAATTAGGGTAGCTAACTCACGAGCCGATGGAAATTTTTGGAGTTACCAGAAAAATGCATAATGACTTTGCCGATGAACAAACGCGGCAGAGAAACAATTCATTGTCCTAGAACCGGGATGCCCTATCAATCAAAAACAATTGGCATGCAAGCAGAATCGAAAGAAACATCACTCAGAAATAAAACACTGCTTTGCCATATTTATCTAACTAGTCGACAACGTTGTAGACAACAAAGACGTTTTAACTCAACATCGTCATAACCACAACCTTTGACTACCGTATGACGCTTACTAATATATATATATATATATATATATATATATATATAGATATATAGATATATATATAGATATATAAGAGAGAGATATATATATATATATATATATATATATATAGATATATATATATATATATATATATATATATATATATATATATATATATATATATATATATATATATATATATATATATATATATATATATATATATATATATATATATATATATATATATATATATATATATATATATATTAAGAGAAACATGACATGTAGATTGGGATTCTACTAAATTATTCATTGAATTCCGTCGTGTAGAATATTGTGCCAAATACCGTACCTTTACGAGTTGTACATATTCGAATATGCCACTAGAATATGCCACTTGGTGAAAGTATCTGTTGATATATGCTTTAATTCAAGAATTGGAAATATGCACTGACACTACAACGTAATTGTGTTACAACAGTGGCGTCAAACAACAATTATGAATGTAACGCAATTATTCACTGTACGAATATGCGTATAAAGAGTCACCAATAGCTATTTTGCATTGCGCAGAGGTCTGACTTCATTAATTGTAACAAGAAAAGTGGCAAAAATTTACAGACTTTGTTTTTGTTATTGTTTTGTTATTGGTAAACTTCATTATGGAAAACATATTATAGATGTCATGATCATGAGCAATTTGCAAAGCTTCTTCCGGCAAACTTTCGCTAGCAGCCAATAATATATATGCAAATCTCGTAGGACGTACGTGTGACACCAGTTTCCGCCGAGACTGAACCTTGGTCTCTGGGTGCATTTGTAGGAATTGCCAATAACAGTAAATCAACGAAAATTGACTTTATAGGTGACGTTTTTGTGTCACTTGATGATAGGCAAAATAATATTAAACCCACGTTTGATTGATTAACAAAAACAAATCCAAAATATGACGCGTTACGCAGTACTTCGAATTAGATTAAGCATTCACCTTAACGTAGGTGGGACATCCAAGACATAGCAAACTGCAACACAAGAAAGCTTAAGAGGGTTTCCAGATAGCGTGAACAGACTATAAGTGGGTTATGATATAAGCTAATGAAGCGAATAACAATAAAACGCAATTTATTCATAAATTGGTATTTCGCAGATGACTGCTTCCGCAATAATAAACCACGTAATTTTTCCTATCGTATTTGGTTTCAGGACTTCTGCGTCGACGCTGATTTATATGAGATATTTCACACACGAAGATATGTGATTAATATATTAGCATATTGACAAACCAGACACTCCTAACAGACTGGAGATATGACCATTGTGTTCAATGAAAGGTCAACGCGGACATCTGAACAATCGAGATATGAATAATATCGTATTGCTATTGCCCTTCCTTGATATGATTCAATTCTTCGAAGTCAATGCGCAGCATATTTAAAAATCTTACCATAAGTATTTACTCTACATATTAATAATAATTTAGCTATCATTTTACACAAATATTTATGATACCGCATCTAGCTGCGTTTCCTGCTCATTTTCTATATGTTTCGCTCTGGAATGATGTATTCAATCATGTTTCGTGTTATAGTAACGTCGTGTTACAATCTACAAAGGAGATGGTCTTCAAGTATAGAGTACGATGACTGGACACATTATTGTATTAGGAAATGAAATCTTTAGCATTCTTGGCAGCAGCCATTACAAGGAATGGTTAGACACGTTCAATGTTGGATAATCACATATTATGCTCATGGCTTGCTGCCAGGATAACAAGACTTGGTGTAAGATGTTAAGAATACCGTGTAAATAATGCTAGCTACGTTGGATACTGCTGCTCTGTTGTTGACAATGTTATTGCATCAAACAAAAATAATGTTGTTGTTCACATAATAAATCACGGTTCCTTTATATTGCAGGTCGCCGTTTACAGTGGTGATATTTCACGTTAGTACGGCTCACCATCCGTGGGTGTTGATGAAAATCATAACTATATAATGAATATGCAACGGATACAATAAAGTTAACAATTATTGACGACAAGCGCTTGATTCAACATGAACCGTGGTTGTGTAAATTCCATTCTGTCGGATGTTTTGCCATAAAACCGAACTTTATTACGTGGCTCTGCAACTTACGTGGATCATTCAGTCAGGGCATCGAATCTATTAATTTTCAGAATTATTACTTTCACATTGCAGTAAGAACATCTGTCATAGTTTGTAAATACGATTTGACTTAACACCCAAAACAAAGTGCATATTGTTAATTCCAAGGTTAAGTCAAATAAAAAAAAGTTGTAAACGGTCCATTATTCTGGATAAAACTTAGCAAGATAGTGTAATAATTGAGTAAGTGTATAACTGAGTAGGAGTGTGATAGTGCAGTGGAAGATTACGACGGTCAAATCAAAACAATGCGGGGGAGGGGGGGGGGCTATAAAGAGATTATATATCCATATAACTTGCCCTTTCAATAATGCACGACTGCGTATGTTTTAGAATGTAACGAATTAGAGAGGAAATATATCTATATATATATATATATATATATATATATATATATATATATATATATATATATATATATATATATATATAAGTTTATATATAACATTGGTCATCCCAATCAACATTAAATGCATGTCATGAACTGCCATAATCCTATGTAACAGTAATGCAAAAATCACACGAAACGCATTTCTATTCTGCTTTGCCTAAATTGAGCAGAGAGGATCAGTTGTGTATTATTAACAACGGTTCATTTGCGATCGCCATCTGCGCAGATCAATGCCGATAGGAGCAGAAAAGCCTCCCTATACTGAGAGTCTGTACTCTTAACGTATAAAGCTGTGACAGACAATGTTTGTTTATACATACCGCTGGTGTGCTATAACAACATCAGCATCCAATGTTTTTGGTAAGTAGACATATTTGCAACGTAACGATGTACTGTTGATAAGCGTTTTCACTTGTAACTGCGCATCTACATTGTTTCGAAAGAGGGCGTGGCCCCATAACATAAGTAAAACATTCAACCGGGGCGTTGTCTACCTGTAATGAGATGCTGTGTTTTTGGTCATGCATTAAAAAGATTGAGTCATGCTGAATGTTTCCAAAGTTTCTTGGGAGTAACAAGCATGTGTAGGTGTGCTTAAATACGATCCAGTATGAACTGTTCATACATTGGTGACCACTTGCTATATGGATATCAAGCATTTAAATAACATATGCATTTTAATACAACTCTTGGCCGTACTGCTACACTATTCGAATGTGTCACAATGGCGTCAATGAACATACTGCCAGATATATACGAAAACACATATATATATATATATATATGTATATATTAACATATATATATTTATATATATATAAATATATATTTATATATATATAAATATATATATGTGTATAAATGTGTATATATGCATATATATATAACGTATATGCTTATATACACGTATATGTATTTATATATATTTTTTATATATATATTTATATATATATATTTCATATATATATATATATATCAATATATATAAATATATATCTCTGTAAATATATATATATATATATATATATATATATATATATATATATATATATATATATATATATATATATATATATATAACATTGGTCATCCCAATCAACATAAAATTCATTTACCAATGAGGGATCATGGCACGTGCGTTCAACGCGATCTAGTGATCTGATGATAGATTTGTGGATAATGGTCATGATTAAAAAAGCTGATCACCAGGTAAATGCATTGAGTACAGGTTATGTCGCTTAAGCAAAAAGAAGTGCCTTTTACCGATTTGATTCAGGTAAAAATTTTCCTCTGACATAAATTGATTCGTGAGTTCTTTGATGAACATAATTGAGTGTACGCTTGCAGCAGCAGGTTATGGAACAAACGGAAACCACATAGTAATGGATTAGGCATGTTTACTAAATATCTCGACGACGAAGTCTGTCATGAAGTCAATGCTCGGGTAGCTAAGCTTATATTTTGGACAGGATGAGGTGATAAATTTATTTCGTCGTATATATCACATCCATTACCAATATAATATAAGGTTCAATGTTATTCCAAGGATTATGACAAATTGCTTTTATGTATTCATTGTAGCGATTTATGAGAGGATTTAGTCGAAAACCCACAATATGCCTATACATCACTACTTTAGGGAAGAGAGTATCATCAATGCCATACATCTGAGCCTCTATTGTTGTAGCAGATGGTGTACTGCTTGGCCTGATTGTATTCTGCCGACATAATAACGCAATACCATAATTCATCTTATAACGCGCTCAGCTGATACCATACGTATCAATTCTTTCTTCGAAAAGTATAGAGCGTAATGTGATGCTGTGTCAAATATTTTGAAAGTAAACTGGTGGTTTAACCTCATTTGTAACTACCAGGTGATATTGTCACGGTGATTGATGAGGATGATTGTGATGCTTGGGTAGCTCCATTTTATTGTCTGTGCCCACGTGACGGAAATTTGATGCCCACATCGCACAGCGAAACGCACGCCACTGTGATCAGGAAACCATTGAGCCAGTTGCTTGGATACATCCCTTTAACGTGATCATTTGGTTAATTCAATACGAGTTAGGTTGTGTCGCCCTTGGATTCGAACCCGGATATATTTGATGCTGCCCATGTATTGGCCAATGTGTGGAACGCTGTTACTCCTGATAGCGATCCATTGCTTGCCTTATTGATGATGGTGCTAAAGTGAGAATATGCTAATAGAATATGTCACTCGACGAGCTATGCTGTTAATATATGCTTCGAATAAAACACTATTATTCGAATTATGAACTAACACTTTCACGTGATGGTGTGACAACATTTCCTCCAAACAGCAAGAATACGCTCCCTGTTAGAATACGCGTATCAACATCACTCACTAGCCATTACTAATTGAAGTCTAGATGCGGAGAGATCTGAATTAATGTATCGCACCAAGCATTCAGCCAAACCTGCTGGCGTTTCTGTTTCCATTATGGAAAACAGGATAGATTTCATGATCATGGGTCATTCGCGATGCTTTGTCCAGTAATGTATCTGCTAGAAGCCAAAAAAATACAAACAAATCCTGTCTGACTTACATGTAATACCCAGTTTCTGGTGTCCGGGTGCATTTGTTGGTATTGCCAATAAAAATAAATGAACGCTATTTGACATTATAACGGGACGTTTTTATGCTTTGATGAATGATAGGTATAACAATATTGCACCCATGTTTGATTTATTAAGAAAATCAAATTTAAAATATGAAGCTATCAGGCATTTCGTCATATCAGGTAAGGCATCGCCAATCGAATATAAAGTGCGCTGTAACGTAGGTAAGCTTTGTGATAATCAATCAAGACCCTTGTTTTACTACAACACACGATAACTTGACGTAGGGTTTTCAGATAGTATAAACCGACTAGGATATTCGCTAAGTATAGCAAGCGGAAATTGGTAGATCGCAGATAACTGCTTCAGCAATTATGATCTACATCATTATTTTCCAATTTCTTTTTGCCTCAGGCGTCGTAGAAGTTCATTAACGTGAGAGATTGTATATACATATATATGCTAACACTGATCTCATGCTAAATAACACCGTGGTGGGGATGAATCGACATCAATGGATTAATTACTTCGTGTGCTTCAATTTCATTGGGGATATTTCTGCCGACACAACTCCGCAATGTCCCTGGATTCTTTGATGAAGACAAAAAGCTCAAAAATCTCATCAATATTTGATCCCGATTCCGATCAAAACACGCTGCGCGACCTTTGATAGATATGGCAGCATAAAAACAACAAAAATGGGAACTCGAATATTTCACATGTGAAAGTTGCCTTGGCAAGAGCGACATCGCTCAAAATCTAGGATTTAAAGATTTCGCAGGAGTTACAAGTCAAGTTGATTAATTTGCAGCAGTTATCAAGGAAGCAATAAATTCTATGACATAAGTTGGTCAAATATTACCTCTAGCAACATTTTCCATCATTTGTCATGGTTTTATTCTGTCATTGTATGTTTTCACCCCAATTCATTATTGGTTTGCTGACAACCCAGATATTCCTCACGAACTGGAAATATGACCGATGTGTTCAATAAAACCTCAATGTGGACATTTAATGAGCCGAGAGATATCAAATCGGTATTGCGCGTCGTTGACATGATTCAGTTTACTCGTGTTTGCAGTCAAAGCGTGTCATTTTCAATAGGCGAACCATGAGTATTTACTTTGCAAAGTAATCATATTTACCTTTGACTATTTATTGTAGAGAAGTAACGAAAACTTCCCAGCTGTGGAAATGTGACAGAATGGAAAATAATACCAGTGACAATTTAGCAATAATTTTTCACTCGAGTCCTGATCATTTATATCAATTGAGGAGAATAAGTTGCCCCCATCATTCTTTATTATACTCATGTCAACAAGAGAAGTTAAGCAGCTAGCCGTTCTTCCTACTCAGTTTCTATATCTTTCAGCCTGGATAGTTGAATTCAATCCTGTCTAGTGTTGTGTGGTAATGCATAATTACAATCTTCAATGGGCATGTCCTTCTAGTATTGAATACAATAATTAGATGCAATATCGGATTTGGAATTGCCATCATTTCCATATTTGACTCAAATGCCGTTGTAGCTGAGTAAGCACCCTTAACGAGAAATGGTTGGACACGTTCAGGTTTGGATAATCAGATAATATCACGGACATAGAATAAATCACAGTAATATTATCCTAATTGAAATTTTTGTCGTATCACCATTTTTATATATCACAGTGCGCTGTTGTATAGTGAAGGTATCTCACTTAAGTGTAGTACATCGATCGTGGGTGATGATGTTAGTCATGACCATGTAATGAATAAGCAACGGATGCAATCAAGTTTAAAACATTTGACGACAAGTGCTTGATTCAACATTCATCTACGTAAATGCCTAAGCTATGCTTGCGCTTATTTCTAAGCACAAATATTGAGATAATCCTCTTTGATTTCATTTTGAATTTCAAATTTTTGGATATTACGAAATGTAACGGATGAGGATCATTCAGTCAGGAAATCGCCTCAATTAATCTGCAGGATTGATATCTTTCATTAAAAAATATGGATATCAGTCATCGTTTGTAACTACTATTTGACATACCACTCAAAGCATGGTGTATTTACTGCTAAATCTACCAATACTACACACATCAGCTAGTGATTGTCGTCGCATCTACTACAGTGGAACCACAAAATTGTTTAACAGGACGAGACATCAAAGCACAAGTTGATTAACTGGCTTTTGAGGTATTTTTAAAAGATAATCACTGTGTTATTGCTAACGTTGACAGAGTCCCTGACATTTCGGAAATAACACCATATTGTTGAAAAGGCTTTGACTATGGCTAGATCGAGTTCCCCTTCAACTTGCAATGGTTACCAATGTAACAAGGCTGAAAGCTATAATATGCACACCTGTCTCTCCATCGTAACAACAAGGTTTTCAGTATTTATTTATCAATGATGAGTCAAGAAGGAATGGAAACGAAATGATTCTTGTCTTCCTAATAGCAGTTTGATTTGTTCGTTCCCTTGATTGATCAATCAGTTGGGGTATTTCAAATTTCTTCATTTCGATTCTCTCAGTTTATGCCTATCTCCTCTCCAACCTATGATAATTCTGCACAGAAATTCATGTGTTTCTGATGACAACACAAAATGTGATTTAGACTTCAGTGCTCACGCAATGAATCGTCCTCTAAATAAATATCAACTACTCTTAGCATGTTATAAATCATCCGCAGTTTCCACACATTACAAGCCCGAGGCGTTTGCACACATTTATTCATTGACAATCCAAATAACATTTTATTTGACTGATGTGTCAGGCTATGCGTAGCGTTAATCATCGAGAGTTTTAGACGTGGACACGCCCACAAACTGTCATTGAATCATAACAAATTCCCACTAGGTCTAATCCTAGGTCAAATTATCAATGGCAGCTAGCCATCTCTATGATATATATAGTACCAAATAACTATGGTTTGGTGTTATTGATGTACGGTATACATCTTTCCGGAACAAAAAATAGCTAATTTCGTAAGTAATATATCCTCACACTGTTAGCTTTCGGTCGCGCTATACCGATTTGATTTCTCTCGCTTTCGGTCGCGCTACCCCTGATGCATTTACCGGACGCCCGTAATGGCGCTGGTGGCCCATCATCACCCTCTTCGTATGGTAATACTTCAGCGTAAAGGTTAAGTATTCCATCACACTGTTACTTATCCACATTGTAGTTCAAGGATATATTGTCTACAGTAATGGACTATTTAATGGCAATGGAAGTGCTTCTTATTGGGGATGTCTGACGTTACATCTACTCCGACACTCCAACCCGCCCAATCACATCATTCAATGTGCGCAGCACACAAACCGCCGCTTACTAACCTCACTTCGCCCCCCTCCCCAACTGGCAACAATTATTGACGCAATACACAACCGTCGCTTATCATATTACACGTCGCTTATGGATGCACGTATTATCCACCACACCCAATATAGCTACTCATATAAAGTAAAGAGTAAGTAGCAAGATAATATCCTTAAAACGCGAATAGACACTGAGGTGACAGCCGCTAACCATCCGCGATTCTCTGGCACTGAACCTTAATAAGCACTGGTTTGAGAGCACGCATGCGTCCGCTATACTCTAACTAACACTTCGTGGAACCAAGCAGCTTCAGTGGAACCAGAAGGCACTGACAAAAGCACGAGTGCATTTCTTATCTACACCTGGCCTGTAACACATCACTATATGTAGATATTTGCTGGGGTGTTTCAAAACAATTCCACGATAGCATTAGAAGGGCTATATTTCGTCGGACAAAAATGAGTGTAAACTCTGACGGAAATGAGTGATCACTATCCGGTTTATTTCGCCTACATCCGTTGATGACAATCATTTAATTACCTGAGCAACACAAATTTCGATCGCTCAAAATAGATATCTTGACATTTGATCGTTGTTGTACGCATGCATGCATGCATGCATAGAATCGCCGTGGTCAATACCATTGATGAATTGATGAATTGAACTCCGTTATATGCCTCTAGTATAGATCTTGTTAATTTCATGTTACGAATGATATGCAATCCATTTGGTTACTGATGGTCTTCAACGAAATCCATACATTCTCATATCTTGCAGCTAATTCACATTGTAAATATTTTGAGCATATTTGGCAGTTAAAATAACCATGAGAAGATATATATTTATCAACCAATCTTGTGTTTGTACCTTAGTCTGAAAGAGGCTTAAACCTTCTTTAAAACAACTCACTAATTTCGCAGAGCCTAAACAGGACAAATGAGAAAACCTTAATCATCTTCTTGCTGTCCAGGCCTAAATGACAATCGCAATGGGAAATGATGTGACACTTCCAACAGCAAAATCTGTGCCCCTCGCAGCTGGGGATAATAATCCAAGAGGCAGGTATATGTGGCAGAATGTACAATGATTCAGCGATGTATCGGTGTATATAATACGGTTATCCACAAGCATGCATCAAGTGTGTGATGGGTATGGGGTCATTGGGCTCTTTAAGAAAGCCTAGAATTTCAAAAATGTATTCCAATAAACTAAATGACTGTAGCTGTATACATCTTACAAGGCATGACTACTATTTTATGAGTTTAGCTGAATTATATTTATAAGACAAAGATGATTATACCCTGTCCATATGAATATGACGTGGTATCTTATAAATATATATATATATATATATATATATATATATATATATATATATATATATATATATATATATAGGCTATATATATGTATATATATATATATATCTATATATATATATATATATATATATATATATATATATATATATATATTATATATATAATAGACAAACATATGTATGTATATATATATATATATATATATATATATATATATATATATTTATAAATATTTAAAACATATATATATATATATATTTATATATATATATATATATATATATATATATATATTATATATATATATATACATATATATCTGTATATATATATACATATATACATATATATATATATATATATATATATATATATATATATATATATATATATATATATATCTCTCTATATATATATATATATCTGTACATATATATATATATATATATATATATATATATATATATCTATATATATATATATATATATATATATATATATATATATATATATATATATATATATATATATATATATATATATATCTATCGTTTTGAACGAATAGCGCAATACATTTCGCGCTTAAATACGCTTTCCGCCCTATTCGGTCTGATGTTATAAGATTCATATATGTATGAGATGTAACCTCTCGCAACAAAATGGCCAGAGACTCAGGTATAGTAGTTTTCATTTTCATAAGCAAGCTCTCCGTGTTGCAAATGGATCAGACGTGGTCTTCTGGCTCAAATGGCACATTTATGTATCGCTATCAATCACATAGTTTCTGCGGAATAATAAATGGCATTATCAAGTGGTAGCTGTATATGAGTCATGCTTTATGCATGCAGTGTAAAATGCCAATCATGTAAAGAGCTTTTATCGGTGCAAAAGTTTCGCATGCATAGGGAAAAGAAATCCTCAGCCAATATAGTACTATCTCATAAAAGCGCATCGAGAGCAAGACCTATGTACACAAGCGTTTTCATTTATTATTGCCGCGTCTGTTATTGTTTGCAAAGATAGGCGCTTACCTCAACATAACACTTCCGACGATAAAGAATGGTTGGGAGCTAAGAACCTGCGATGGACGTGAGCATTGATGCGAACTACAGAGTATCCACTTATGCGCGTCCGGTTTATTGCATATGGAACCCGTGTGCATATAGAGTACACACACACACATGGGTTGCTAGGCCATGATTGAACTTTGTCAACGTGTGCAAAGATTGAAGTGAATATCCGAGTAGACAAACCTTTCACATTGCATGTGCGTCTTGGTAATGTATCGCGGAAAATCGCTATTTAATGTTACTAAGCATTTTCACGATAGCATAAAATTATGTGGTTGCTGATACATCATACAGAGAGCGTGCATGTGTTAGCTTTTTGACGAATCTTCGCCGCAAAGTGTCATTGCTACCCACAAAAAAGCCTGATGGTATAGCATTTAAGATATATGGGTTCTAACATTATCAACCAAAATAACACATTTGTCCTGTTGCATGATTTTGAATGCCCTACCTCAACATGTGCATGTAATTATTACTTAACACTACCGAAATTAGATAAAATGACATGGGTGATTTCCATGCATGTTATCACCGCGTCCTCGTAACGGCTAGCATGATGCAGCTTGAGTTATTCCCCTAAATATTATTTCCGGCAGATTTACCAGACAAACGTTGGTTTGAAGTTTATTACCCCTTGTGCGTTATATCAAGTCATGCTCCACAAGCTCCCTGCTTGTGTCAGTTTACACTATGCCCAGATGATAAATACAAGGTTGAATTTACATGTAAAACCGCAGTTTCCCCTTTATTTATAGCGTTTCAAAAGATCGATCATTTTGCGTCAATGGATCACTCAACCTTGCGTTGGCAGGGTACTATGGATGCTATGGAAGCTGTGGTGGATAAAGTAACCAGCCCAGTCAACAAGTATCAACTGCATTGCACACAACGTACACCGGACGACAGTGCTATAATATCGGCCTTGAAATTAGTATACCAAATCTGACAACGATACGAACAACGAACAAGAAGTGCTATTATCAGATATTTATACGCTTAAGGGAATAGCATATATATTTATATATATATATATATATATATATATATATATATATATATCTATATATATATATATATATATATATATATATATATTAATATATATATATATATATATATATATATATATACATATATATATATACATTTATATATATATATGCATATATTCATATGTATATATATATATATATATATATGCTATATATATATATATATATATATATATATATAGATATGTATATATATATATATATATATATATATATATATATATCTATATATATATATATATCTATATATATATATATATATATATATATATATATATATATATATATATATTCTATATATATATATATATATATATATATATATTTATATATATATATATATGTGTGTATATATTTATATATATACATATATATGAATTATACATCAAGCGCGTTTTGTTTTGCCGATATACAACGTGATTACCCTGCTGATCATAAAGTTCATTATACGAAACCCATTTGAACTAGCCCAACACACCAAGAGTCGATCGAGTACTCCCTTGTTGGTGTAACAAGAAAACCCCACCGTTTATCGGTAGATTGACAAACATGCTTAACTTATCACGTTCAAAATACGTACTGAGAACAATTTCAAGCCACCAACAGTGAGAGTATTGACTGAAGTTAATTGCTATGGGTTTTTGTTTACCAATATCCGGGAGAACACTTGATATTCGAATAATTTCTATCTTTTCGGCGAAATTCCACTCCGAATTCTGGTGGGAAGAATTCCATGCTACTTCCGGTGTCCACAAACAGTCTCCTGCATGTCGTTGTCGTTACCGACCGCGTGGAATTTGCTGAGTTGTAATCGTACCATTATTGTCATCATCTGTCTGATAATACTTTTCACAGGTGAGTCAATTTATACTAGATGTATACCTAACAACTTTCCCACCGAATTGCCTTTTCCTCTCCTTTATTCAGCTGCATAATAAATCTGTTTCGAACTAAAGAGCGATTATACAGATGGAAAATGCTGGCGAGGACATAGGCAAACATTTTATGATCTTGTTTCTTTTCAATTTCAGTAACTATTTGCCAATTTTGGGGTTTTGTACATTCCTTATCGTTAGAGAAATGATATTTATTTATTTATTAATAATGCCGCAATTTGATTTCAAATAATGATGGTTATAGTATTATTTACTTGGAGTTTGTGTGCACGAAAAAAACACCCTGGAATTATTATTCCACGATTACTGCGTCCGGATGCTCGATACTTCCAAATAAGAGAGGTACGATTTTCTACATTGATTTATGAATGTGCTTATTTTATGGTAACAGATGTCGCTCTGTACCAACTGTGGTGATTAGTAGCCGGAGGGGAGCCATCTCAAGTATAGGGTGCTCACTGTTGCCTCCCCATATACAGCACGGAAAGCCTTCCCTGATATGAGCAGCCCAGCCAAGCAGAAGATGTGCGGCTCTTGTCGCAACGATTTAACCCTCCGTGCTGTCTTTAAGCGGTCCACAAGAAGGAGGACATGGCCCACGCACACCCCTAAGCGGCCCAAGAGGTTGGTCCCAGACAGCACCCCAAAAAAGGCACCACCTTCCAAGCGCTCATCATCAGGAGCCAGTGCTGAGCCATCAAGCTCCAACAGCTACACCAACGAAACCTGAGTCATCCCTCAAGGTTCGAAGTCATATATTGATGGCAGTCAATATGTCAATGTGCGGACATGATCAAGCATTGTCACGGCCGCTACACCCCCGTTCAGGTACAAAGATGCAGCCAAATGATCGGACCCTTTAAACGTGAGCTGCACAGGTGACGCACAGCACAGGAAAGGCGGCCCTTAGTACCGTGAGGATATTGCCAGCTTCCGTCGAGAGTACTCCAGTGATGGCCTGTTTGATTACTGCTCACCACGCAGCCACTCCGCCTTTCCCAACTTCACACGGGGAACTGGAAAACTGGAGATCCTGTGCATCTTGGAGAACGGCTGAAAGAGCTTAGCATTCAAATGGACAATTACCAAAACTGGAAGCCTTTTGAGAGTTCCTAGTGTTTATAGCCATCTGAGCCTCCAGTGGCTCTTGCTACAACCTTGTACAGCATTGACTCACACAGCAGCACTTTTCAGAGCCAACTTGTTTCCACACGGCTCTTTTTAGAGCCACCTTGTCTTCACACGGCTCTTTTCAGAGCCACCCTCTTCACACGGCTCTTTTCAGAGCCAACTTGTCTCCACACGGCTCTTTTTAGAGCCACCTTGTCTTCACACGGCTCTTGTAAGAGCTCTTTTTAGAGCCACCTGTCTCCACACGGCTCTTTTTAGAGCCACCTTGTCTTCACACGGGCTCTTGTAAGAGCCACCCTCTTCAGACGGCTCTTTTCAGAGCCACCCTCTTCAACTTTTCAGTCTCCACACGGCTCTTTTTAGAGCCACCTTGTTTTCACACGGATCTTTTCAGAGCCACCCTCTCCTTTTGGAAGATGCTTATGTTGCTTGTTTCATTGTTTATTTGTTTCTATTATCATATTTATGTTCCTACCAAGCCTTTGATTTGATTTAGTACTTGGCAAAAACTATATAGTCTGTCAATGTTGTAGGTGTCCAGTAGTGGCCACTGGCTAGTAGTGTCCCTCAATAATGTTGTGTGATGGCCTATGCATTTTCTGCAAATTAGGTAGTTTGAAGGCAATAACTTCAGACGTGAAATTGGACAAATATGTTGATGGTTACGCGTGTTCACTACGGATTTCTACATGGGTACGCTCAACATATACCAACTCATTAAGTACTACCCATGCATGGTATGGCTTCAACAAATCGCAAGGTGGGTATGTTTTAAGATATTGGGGGTCGGTAAAGAGATTTTGAGGTCTGTATGGTTGTTCAATATAACATGTGCCATGGAGGCTGGTATTATTGGAGCAAAAGGCAGAATCGCAAAGCAACATAAGCATCTTTGAAAAAGAGGAGGTGGCTCTGACCAGAACCTTGTGAAGTCACCGGAGGCTTAATCACAAATTGAGCAGCACCCGGGCCCACCCCACAACTGCTGATGTCGCTGTCAGAAACAGTTCCCATTTTCAGGGTCCTCAACACGAATTCGCGGATGCTAGTTTTCGTGTCGAGAAACCGAGCCATTTCCTCGTCGATCTTCAGCGTGGAGTAAGGTGGGGTGTACAAGATGGCCTTGCCGGGCCGTCGTCACGAGCGCAGCGCCCTACTTCTTGCCAATACATCAGAATGTTGGCCGACGGTCCCCAGTGGATGACGTAGTCAAGGTCGGGGATCTGTACCCTCATACCAAATGCTACCGTGGAGATGAGGCACCGCAACTTGCCGTCTTTGGCAGCAAAGCGCTGTGGGACGCTCAGTTGGCCCACCGGGTCTATCCTGGAGTGGAAATTGTCCACCAGACGATCCCCAGGTTCTCTCCCCCCATCCCAGAAGCTGTCCCCCAGCTCCTCAAACAGGTATTGGGCAATGGACCAGCACATATCTATGCTCCTGCACGCGCATGATACATAATAAGTAATACTTAGCATATAAAACACGGACGAAAAATGATAGCCGTTTTACTCTAAAGTATAGCATTAGCTCTTGGAACTAGGAACATAACCCTATGTATGAAGCAGTTTTTCAAACCTGACAAAAAATAAAACTTTAGGAGCCCTGCGTCGGCCCTCTTTCAACATCTTGGCGACCCATTGAAGGTTGTGTTCCAGTGTGGCCTTCCCTCTGACCACCGACAAGTGGATGTTGCTCCTGCAAAAATGCAATGACTCGTGTTGAAATTAATTCATTAATTATCTATCATAAATGAACTACTAATCAGACAAAACCTCTCAAGTTGCTGACATGATATAACATATCGTCGGGTACCGGTTTGGCACCTTCGTCTCGTATTCACACTCCTTTACGCACAAGAGGGCCAATATGCATCTTGTCATGGCTTCTGTCACCGTGGCCGTGACCATAGCAACAGGCACGCATGGCAACAAGCTGCGAAGCTGGGCGACCTCTTGGTACTTGGGCCTGAATGAGTCCCCCCTGAAGCACATGTCAAGTTCAACAAGGTATAATAAAAAAGATCTCGTGCTAATGTTGATGAGCTAATGTCGATAGGCCGAGGTATATCTTACCACTCTATCAGACAATGGGCCTCATCCATTGCCAGGACGCATATCGAACTACGTAGTGCGAGTAGCACACTGCGCCACTTGGTGGCCACGATGGCCTCGGGTGTGGCCAGGAGAAGGCTGTACTTCTTCTGCTTGATATCTGGCAAAAGATACATAGGCACGTCAATAATTACTAGCTGGTGATACAGTTGCATCTCAATACTTATTCAATATCAAAATTATTACAGAATTTAACAATCGTATCAAGCATATGGCTACATATGTACAGCAGCATACCTTCCAATGTTCGGGTGGGGTCGTTGTAGCGTCCATGATGGCAGTGCATGACAGGCATGTGCCGCCCACCGTTCGGCCTGATCCTGAATCAATCTCCGCAGCGGCATGACAACAAGGCTAACATGCCTTTGGCGACCGGGTTTCATCTGCATGACAAAAGACAAGTGCTACATTGCTGTGCCCTTAGGCAGAAGTTACATGGCAACTATCTCACTTTTCTTGCTGGATGTAGCAAAGTTCCACAATATTTACTACGGATATTAGCTACAGAAAATCGATCGTGTTTTGTGTCATAAAGCAGTATACTGCGACTGCAGGGCGACCCGACTCTTAGCGTTTCTACCACCGACTTTACCGCGTGCATGGCGTTTCCCACAGCGACTGCAGGGCGACCCAACGGCGTCCTCGCTGCGAGTATAAAACTCCACTGTTCTTTCGGAAAGCTTCATTCATTATTATTCGAATTTCATGCTGGAATACATGTCACCAGACGCTAGGTGGCGTAGAGTGACTGCCAGCTTCGTCCCTGGCTTTCCTGTAGATTGTATCCTGCTTGGTGATTCGTGGGCCAAGCCTGGTGAGCAGCTCATCAAACATTTCTGGTTGAACCCTAAGGAAATTCTGGAAAGATGCCGGATCTTCCCGCCTCAGCTCAGGCATGAGGCGGTTGAAGTGGCAAACTGTTCTCTTCGGACATCACCGAGCCATGGTCTAACCCAGCATCTTCTTAACCTTGCCCTTCTTCTCCTTCGCCGTCTGATCAGTTTTACAGCTATGACATGATCATCTGCCTGCTGCTGCTGCTGGACAATAAGTATATGTTGCAGTGCGAGCAAGTTCATCATTTATTCGGCCCTGATGATGGTGAGTACGAGAAATACACTGATAAAGATAGGATGAAATATTGGGTTTTATAGCTCTTCGAGGGCGAACAGTAGGAACGCGCTAGGAACGCAGTGCAAACTCCGTAGAAACGCAATAGTCGTAGTAGGCACCCCGTAGAAACGCCATTAACGCCGCAGGGACGCATTGAGAACGTTGTAAGGTCGCCATTGGTTCCCCCGATCCTTTTCTCCGCGTTTACATGGCGACTCTACCACGTCTGTACTACGTTCCTTTTGCGTTGTTCGGGTTCCTACTGCGATGCTACGACGACCATGGCGACCTCAGGGCGATCCCACGGCGTCCTGAGCCAGGACGCGCTCAGGACGCCGAACCTCGGCGTTTACTTTGAACATGTCCGCGACCTTCGGCGTCCTTGGGATCCCCACGGCGTCTTGATGCGTTCTCACCACGACCCTACGTCGTCCATGGCGTCCCTTCCACGTCCTGGGTCGCCGTAGGGACGCAGTAAGGACGCCAGTCCGGTGTGACGGCAGTATTAAGAAGAGTCGCTCGTTAATGTCTTCAATGGTCGGATCGACGGATGAAGGTGAATTTGCACATATTCAGGGCTACTTATATAGTGCTAATCCGCGCGTTTGATTGTCATGCGTGTCCCTAATGGAAAGAGAAAAAGTTTCTTAAGAAAGTGATGACCCAACGTTTAGGGGAGTGGGTTCACCGTGTTTTTGAAACTAATTGATTGAATTTGATTTCTATTTTGCAGGTGCAGACACTTATAGTTTATTGCATTTCCTGTGTCATTGGTTGATTGACATGTGGCATGACTCATGTTCTTCCTTTTCAGCTGGGAATTTATAAGAGTCATCGTTGGGGTTTTGGGAAGTTAAATAGGGTTCACGTGGTGCGGAATTGCAGTCGGTCTTGCCTACGTTCTAACCGGCTTATGTTGCGCAATCTCGCCGCCATGTTGGAATTTAGTCGGAAAAGTGAAACTAATTGATTGAATTTGATTTCTATTTTGCAGGTGCAGACACTTATAGTTTATTGCATTTCCTGTGTCATTTGTTGATTGACATGTGGCATGACTCATGTGCTTCCTTTTCAGCTGGGAATTTATAAGAGTCATCGTTGGGGTTTTGGGAAGTTAAATAGGGTTCATGTGGTGCGGAATTGCAGTCGGTCTTGCCTATGTTCTAACCGGCTTATGTTGCGCAATCTCGCCGCCATGTTGGAATTTAGTCGGAAAAGTGAATCGCCTCGCACATTTTACGCAATTATGCATATTTACAAGTTCTTGCGATTCCTGAGACTCTAATGCGATACATAATACTGATTGCTTATTAAATTGGACTTGTTAAATATAGTTGACATCGTGAAGGTAAGTTCTTATAATCGCATTTTCTACGTAGGAAATGACCTCTTCGAGAACCAAGAGGGAGCGCAAGCTCCACTTGGTTCAAAAGAGCTAATTTGAACGCATTTGAAGGTTGGAATTTCCAAGAAATCTGCACATTATGCGTCGTGACACCAAGCTGCATTACACAACTGAATGAAAGCCATAGGGGACATCGTTAGTAAAGGTCATTGCTATAAAACGGGGGTTCTTAGCACTGCCACTTGACATGTTACCACGATTTATGAGCCGATATAGAATACAATAATCCTCAACACCGTCGTTCTCAAGCATCAATGTCAACCTTCTTATTACGATGGCGATGAAATGAACAAACACATTCCTTTTGATCAATTGCAGGGAATCGCCTCATTTAGAATGTTCTTATCTTGACTGGGAATAAACAGTTCTTGGTGATTCAATTGCCACAGCAGCAACTTAAATATGCAAGAGTTTATTTATTGTTTAAATATTTACATGTGACATTCAATATTCTGAATTTTATAAGGCATGTATTGCGGAAAAAAATCCGTAATCATTCTACCTTAAGGGACCAAATATATAAATACATTGTTCTAGAGTTGTTGTGAATGCACAAGGCTATTGATGATAGGAGCTTTCGATATAAATCGAGGTGAAGCAACAGTACGTCGGTTTTTATAAAGTATAAGTACTCTTAAGAATAGCAATCATTTTTTGCAAAGCCGACAGCAGCATGATAATCACCAGAACTTCTCTCGCTATCATTGATATTCAGCCAATTATCAATCAGCTGACACTATTGATTCATTCAATGTGGTAAACCACAGACATCAGGACAACTTTCACTGTGTCACCAACGAGCAGTCTGTCCTTTGCTACTCCGTAGAGCATATATTTACATTTGCAGTAATAGCCATTCCGTGTAAAATAGCGCGCGTTAAGCAAAGCATGTTTATTCCATGATGCTATGATACTATGCACGTCTTTTCTGAAATTTCAAGTACAATACTGCAGCAGTAAAATAAAATCATTTTGTTCAGCTCTTTGCTGAACCATGAAATCAATAATTAATTAGGTTCAAGAAATTAAGCAGTTGCAAATGCGTTTATTTTAATGCCTCTTCAGTTATTCATATATATTGGATTATCACACAAAACTTGTGTGTTTGCAACCGACCAGACCACTATGCAAATACATCAACGGAAATCTTCAAATGTGATATTTATAAACGGTTGCAGCTCATAAGATGTCAATGTTAAAGATGCATTTTGCTTGTACCAGGTTCATTATTTATTGTTTTCGTATCAGTTTAGTTGATAAAATTAAACGATTGTGATCTATTTGTTGTATTAGGGACATCATCTTCACTTTAAATTCAGAATGATGCAAATGACCGGCTACAGATGCTACGCATGCGCAATTATATCATTGTATTATGGTCGCCCAAACTCCACCTGTTATCAGCTTCGTATGTTTTCTGTGATCCAGTTGATAAAACAACCTGTATGCGTTATTCGGAAGACTCGTTTATCGCTATTCCGCCTGTCGTAACCATGTTTACCAAAATGAGCACAGGGCGACGAGAAAAGATAGCATGCGTATTGAGGGGTTTCTCACAGGTGGAAGCAATAGACGAAGCGACTTGTGGTTTAGTTATTTATTTTAATAACTCTACTTCCACTAGCCAACGGGTAATTACACTCTCTCGGGATTTTAACAAATACAAGCAATACACACAATACACGCCATACCACATACTTGCATTACGTACGCATAAAAATATTCCTTTCAAGAAATAATATGTACACCAACCCATTATGCATATGCTTCATTAATTATTGCGAGGAATGACGAAACACAAGTTACCCGTCTTTGTACCTGGGAGCGTTTATAAGTCAATGCATCAAATGGATAGTCATTTGAGCGCCTTGGTGAACCCTAATAAGCAGAGCAATTCAAATGGATTATGGAACTTGACGTAAAAGCTGTCGTTATCCGGATTTAGCTGTGTAAATTATCGCGACGCCCAATTGGAGCTTATCCTTCAGCGAATTATGTTTGTTGATGGTTGAATGCCTATTTATCGTTATAAAAGATAATCTTACAGTCTCGTATGTAATGTTTAACTTTGCATGGTGATATCACTCATAAGACATCCATAATAGGTCTGGGAGCTGTTTTTTTTGGCGCGGCTCGTGCCAAACATTGTGCGGAATATACAATAGATAATGAAACAATATGGCGCTATGTTACCGTCTACAGTTAAAAAATACAGTTTCATAGAACCCGTTGTATTATTCCAACTGCTTATTGTCTTACATAACATGGCACATATAGACAGGTTATGGACCAACAATTTATGAGCATTTCTTATTATTGCAAATTAAAGTCAAATGAATAAACATTTGAAATTAAGTTTCCATTTGCCTTAACAAAGCTCTTCTTATTTATGGCAATCAGTGTCACCCCTTCCTTACTGTACACAATCACAGCGTTTGCTCAATAATCAACGATCATCAAAATTGGCAAGTTCATTATGGAAATTCTCAAACTGTATTGAAATGAACAAATACGTTACTATATTGTTCCTTAAGATGTTACCAATTCGTTTGCAAATACCGATGCCAAACGATCTCCGTTCTCAAAAGAAATTGTTTTCCTAGGTCGACTTAATAAGCGTTTAGTTAGTGTGAGGGTGTATATTATATAATGAGGATACACATGGTTGTTAACATTATCAGCATCCTTGTCAATTATATTGTTAGCATCAAGCTCAACATCGCTACCCTCCAGATGGTATGTAATTAGACTGCCTTGAAACTACTCATGGCCAGATGCGAATCTCAAAACTAAATATATACGCTAGTTTGGTATGCATTCGACGTACTTCTATTTGAACTTAAAATATCTTACGTAGTCAAGGAAGCACTCCCGCTAGTTCTGTCTGCTAACGTATGTGTCATAATTGTACTGAGTGTGCCTATCAGATGTTAAGTGAAGAGACATTCATTAACAAAACATCCAATTTCCGTAAAGGGCGTTGTCTGCGCTTAGTGATTAACCATGCACCAAACGCTCTGTGTCAATCTGCTAAGTTATTATTTCCATTGCATCGCAATTGATTTGATGACATGTGACGATTTCCGGTGGTGCTTCGTGCAAATGATGACAGTGTTTTTACGTCGCAATTTCATTATTTGTGCATAAGGTCGCTAACGTGAAAGGTTCAGTGACGTCATGGGAATTTTATTGATGGATATTGCTGTTTGGCTTACAATCTATCTCAATAATGGATAGTACGCAATGGACATATCGACGCCGTAAATGCAGTATCCGGAAAACGATTTGATCCAATGCAGGAGTAACGTTACCTTCCACTTGAATAAACAAAACAATATGATGGACGAATCAGTCATCAGTAGCATCCAATGATTTGATCATAAGAAAGTAGTAATCGAGGGAAGCAACCGTCGTCCTTACGAACCTAATTAGCCCGAGCTCATACAAACGTTATTCAATGGAGAATAACAGTTCGGCAAATGTTCAAATAATGCATCAGCATTATAAATAAGTTAGACCGGTTTCCACACTCATACGATTCGTACAGCAGTGACGATTTCGTTTTTGTACACTCATCGCACTATAAAATTATATGTTTATATTTTGGATATGAGTAAGTGGGCGTTCATTGCAGGGTTCCACGTATGGCTAAATGGGGCATTTATTTGTTTTCAGATGCAGCCATGACATTGACGTTTGGTGTAGTACACGAAAGCGTCATTTGACATCGCTTTTGATTGAGTATACACACTTAAATCCAGAAAATGTATTGTCGTCCTAATGAGGCTGAATTCAAAATTGATAAAATAATTACAAGGCTTTCTCGTCTCAAACAGTAGACAATTGATTAAACTACTAGTAAAAATCTGAGATACACGGAAAGCAGAGCTTAATCTAACAACAGACCTGAGCAACGGTAATGGCACTGGCTGGCGGTGGTACCCGGGGTTTGATAAGTTGCAGACACTGTTAATTGATTTCTTACCAATGGAGCTCAATGTCTCCTTACAAAACAATGCCTAGATCAGGTTCAATGTTAAAATACTTGGAAAGCGTTACAATGATTCATGTAGTTGATAGCAGACCTCGATCTAAGAGTAGATTTAAGCAACAGTAACGTGATTTATAGTCCGTTGTTCACTGTTGCAAAAAAACACCATTAATCAAGACATATGATTAAATTTGATCCTGTGGGAATGTACCTGTCAATGTTGCTTTTTGTGTAGCACTTCGGGAGCAAATGCAGGCACCAGTTGAAATGCATGCTCAACGTAGCCACTAGATTAATTGCTCGTTCCTCAGAAGACTATTTCAATGAATCACCTCAATGAATGTACACAGCATATAACTCATGTGGCTAAACGTTTTTAAAAATGTATGTTCATCATAGCCTCAAACATAATTGCTCATTTCTCTCGAGGCCAGCACTAATGGTCGTAATCCCACTGCGCACCAGCATCTGACAGGTGGTTCGGTGGTAATGTACGCAACTTGGTAATTTTCCTCGTGTCTTCATTGCCTGCCCTCAGCTTGAACATTATACTATGTAATCACAAAAGTAGACTGCACATTTTCCCCTTGGAAATAACTTAAATGCTTTATAGTTCTAAAGCAGATAAAACTCGATTAAATAATTGCTGCGATTGATAACAAGTCTTGGTTAATAAGGATGCATTTCCAGTATTTGTATGAACATCATGGCAACACGCAACAACCCGGAGCAGTTACTTCATTCACGAAGAGTACCCTACGCCGTAACACTGATCGCATAATTCTTGGTATTGTTCGAAGCAAAACGCATAATGCGGATAAACTATTGCTTCTTAAAACGCTGATTGGAATTTATGGAGGAGGGAAAAACAGAATGCAGCAGGAAAAACAGAATATAATCACATGCTGATTGTAGGCCCTGACGTTCAATACACCAACTATGGGATGCGACATCGATCAATTACTGAAGAAAATCGGGCGCTTTTGGCACGCAAACACAGAATATTAATAGAGAAATAGAGCTTTACACTGATGATTAACGTCATATAGGTACATCAACGTGACTGCAAAACACGTGTTGCATTGTGGTACTTCAAGTTCCCCTTATACCCATTCTGCCTGACGATTTCCATTACTTCTTTGTCATGACGCTTTAAGCATGACCACTGTAGAAAGTAAGCGTGGTCTATGGAACAGTCTGGCAACATTGACACTAATGAAATATGCCTTGTAGTATTATGCATAATGGGAGAGGGGGTCAATAAGACAAGATTGGATGGATCGTCCTTTCGAGCCTCTGTCACTCTTTTCTACAGTAATCTGGTAATGTTACTAGTGCCAATGGTTCGAAGCAACAGCTTTATATAAACTTATCAATTGTTTCTCCATGAATTGTCTGTAATACAATACCGATATTTTATTCAATTAATGAATTGTTTGTGGGAATCATACGACTTCATCGGGAAAATGACCACAGCACAGATAAAATGCGGCTCATATCTCATGAATCTTAACATAATCAAACCTGCAAAACTGTTTTGGAAACTCGATCGATTGTTATTATTTTTCAGCTACTGAACAGCATCATATGATATGGGACACTCTTAATGCTATAATGTCATTTTGATATTAAAAACACATGGACGTCTATACTTATTCTCTATTGCTCGCTTTATTTGTTATATCACTCAAAGCCATTTTTCTTGTGACCTTCGCGCGTCGTTGAAAATTGTGGGAATCCAACGTCTTCATCGGGAAACTGACCACAGCAGAGATAATTATGCTCATGAATAGTGATTTTCAGCTACTGAACAGCATCGTATGATATGGGACACTCGTAATGCTATAATGGCATATTGATATTTAATACACTTGGGTGTCTATACTTATTCCCTATCCAATTGCTCGCCTTATTCGTTACATCATTCAAATCCATAATAGCACAACAAAGGTCATTGCGAATCATATTTTCCTCGTGGTGGTTTTTACATAGGTCGTTTCATTTATCTTGTGACCTTCGCGCGTCGTTGAAAATTACTACGAGCGAAAATTGATTTGTGGGCAAACGAACCCCAGTATATTGTGTTTACCATCTTTTGTTATCATTAATGAGACTTTTCAATCTACTGCAGCAGACTTAGTGGCGTTATATATAAATCAACAGTAGATATGTAATATATGCGTGCAACCATACCTTGGTGTCCCCATGATAAGTAGCTTTGATTGGATGTCTATGTCAATCACCCAATTAACAACTGTACCCTGATTATGTGCAGCACTTAAACGATAACACATTCCAATTCGACCATGAGCCAATCAGTCTAGTATGAACACATTGAATAAGCATCATTGGGAATTTTCAGTCAGTCTTCTACACGTAAGCAAATAAAATTTATCAGTGCAATTGTGACCTTGCGCACCTCATGTTGACAACTAGCATCTCAACATCTGATAAGCATACTGTAATAGTGAAACAAATCAATTGATAAATTCGCAATATCTAAGTGGTGATGCAGTGCAACAGTGGATGCGAAGGAAAATGAAGCCATAACATCACCCATCTAAATGATACATGGATTTTAGTACATTTACCATTCCATTTGTTTACAGCACCTACTCGCATGTCAAACCTTTCTTAAGCATGTATTGCAAATCTCCTATATCACAACCAATTATGCTTGTAACTGTTTATTGAGTCGTGGCAAGCCTGAAGTCATCTCTTTCGTCGCACTCGATTGCCCTTATAATTTCTAACCACGTCATGGCAAGGATTGAATGATTCTCGAATGTAACAACAAAGTTAGTCATACGGTTTTTTCTTATATATTAGCAATAACCCATGCGTCATTATCTTGATAATTGTAGGTTCTAGGAGGGCACAAAATGTGATTTCAATACAAATAGTTGAATTAAGTTTGCCCGATTTTTGCGAGTAATAACATGCGAAATATGGTATATTGCTGACTTGTTCAATGAATCATCTGTTCATATACCGCCTAACTTGCAGTGTACATTGTACGTCATGCAACAATCATTAGGCATTGGTAATCGATTAATTAAATCTTATTTTGGATGGTAGCCGGTTGCGTCGTTGTTCAGGTCACATAATACCTTCACAATAACCTGGCGGTATTGCTGCAAGACCTCAGTTCCTTCTTTAGGCGATAGGGAGGTGGGGATGAATGATTGTAGCATGACGCTCTCTATTCATAAATTATCCTCCCATTTTGCATGTTTTACAGCTGTTGTTTACTCATTGCTCTCCATTACTGATATGAAGCGTCCATTGGAGTCATGCTGCGAACACAATATTCGGTACGTAAGTTGATGATTTGCACATGTACATTTCATACCGGCATACTTATACGTATGTTGCCCATATTTGTGTGTCATACCGTGGTCAATCTCCATTGTGACATTTCTAGATCGGGGATGATTCTTTATGTATGTCAGTAATTAATCTACATTAAACTATATTTTCATAACTGCGTTTTCCGTTTTACATTTGCAATGAGTTTTACATTTGCAATCAATTATTATCATTGAGCACAAATACAGTTAGAATGCGATAATGACGACTTCAATTGTACTTTCTTTTCTGCTCGAATAGTTTTGCAGTCTTACATTGCGTAAGCAGGTTCCATTGCGCATTATGTAATTATTGAAAACAGCTGCAAGCAAATCTTATATAATATGTGCCGACCAATGTTGTTATAAAGGTTCAATGAAACACCATGTCGGATAAACATTTATGGTTTCGGTCAAGCATATTGAGGATGCTTTAATTTGGTATTCCTTTGGCAATGGACAAGATCAAAAGGTGTGCATACAAGATGCGTTATTTTGTTAAAATATTCTGGTCAAGTTTTCCCCCTCTAGAATCAAGTTTACCCCCTCTTAAATCATGTTAGCCTGCAACAAAGTCTTTCCAGTTAAGTCAATTGGTGGATTGACCTGAGAGAGCATAAGCATCAATTAGAAACAAATCACTGATTAATACCGAAGGGCTGCTTGGTCGTGCGGTGAATACTGTGCAGCTAATGTTCAAAACCTCATTACGATAGTTACCAAGAAATATTGCAGTGATGGCTAAGTTGATTAACATGAGATGTAGAATTCAATGCGATAATTTTGCATTAACAGAGGACGGATTATACAGGTAAGCTCGCACGAAATGTAAAGCAGGAACTGTCCACCAGTATATTTGCTAGATGTATTTTGCAACATTGACCTCACTGTGAGACGCTATATAGGTTTACATAAAAGCTGGCTTAATATGCGTCGGTCGTTTGAATTACCCCTTGCTTTTGATCGCCAATTGCGAGGATAAATGAGCATCAATAATGCCCTTTCATTACCTACCCACTAGAAGCACCAGCTCCAAATTATACAAGCTCCCTATAACTCATTCAGTTTTGCATTACAATCCTAGTGTACTCTCATACTTTATAGATTTTCTCAAGAGTCGAGTGAGTCAAAACCTCATTTAAATGCCATCGCTTCATGACATATTAGAACACAGCACAGCTAGCTGTTTATCTAAATTCTGGTCACATCTTATTGGTTGGTGGTATCTAAAATTAGGGAAAAGACGAAAGTTGGACTTAAAAATACCGGGTCTTGTACCGGGTGTAAGGCATACTTTATCTGACTATAAACATTAGAAAAGGGGTAAGCATATTCATATGTCATCTAAACACAGAGATATACCGATATTTGTATTATATAACAAAAGCTCATTTTCTTTGTCTAACAAGATGATATGTACTAAAATGTAGAATGATTCTAACGAGTGTGTAGGTTGAAATTTCCAATCATTACATCTGCACACAAGAAGAAAAGATGCGACGTCGATTATGTAAGTTTGTGACGAAGAGGCACTGCGACAACATTGAGCAGAAATTGCACAATAGGCAGCCGGCATGCACATAGCCATGTACTGTTTGATCCATCATCAAATAAAAATCATTGGTGTGTGTGTGTGTGTGTGTGTGTGTGTGTGTGTGTGTGTGTGTGTGTGTGTGTGTGTGTGTGTGTGTGTGTGTGTGTGTGTGTGTTCATGCGTATAGTGCTGTTCGACAATTCAAAGCAGTTGTGCTTGCAGTGTGTTTGTTAAAAATTATCGTCTTTGTTGAACACATCCGACTAATCTCAGAAAATTACATCCACGATATTCAACCGGGTTGGATATCAGCGCCAACAATATTTGTTCCTCTTGATTATATGTATCAAATCAATATTGACCGCATCGCTTGCTTGTTATTCCCTTTCTTCATATCGCAATGGCATCCATTAAATGATATGGTTCCACATACTGCATCACAATATCATACAAAACATCAACTTTACCAAGAACTTGTGTCGTGAGCAACATGACAAGTGGTAATTAAAAAGTAAATCAGGTACAGTTCCGATCCAAAGTAACCTCACGTGCTGGTGCGGAATAATGTTTAATAATGTAGCAGAATCTAGCAATGTTATTGACTCTTTACAAGCATCACCGTTGAGCTCTAGGCAATATGTCCATACATCAAGCAGCATGCGTTATGATAATATCGGCAATATAATTTCTGACTTGGATTTTCTTGACGCTTGGTCGCATTCTAGTTGTCGACTCCAATGAATATTGCAATTCATCTCGGCCTGACAGACACGGTCAACAACAAGATTATCATCAATTAATGCTGATTATACTTTCAATAACTATCTCCATAACGCGCGGTAGGAATATACTTGCTGTGAACAATGTCCAAATTATATACATATATCATGAGGCATTATATATCCCTGCAGTAAAAAAAGACAGACAATGATTAATGCAATAGGGTTGAGATTACAACCTAGTTAATTGATATATATATATATATATATCTCACCGAACGCCCCGTGTCGCGTTAATTCCTTGCCAGCAAGCAACATAATAACAATGTAGCATGGTTTGTGAACGGTTATTCTTCAGCGAAACAATTAACTTAATATTTGTATTATTCAACCACATCTCTTAGTATGGTCTTTTGCCTTAATGAATACTTAACAGACATGTAGCTGACCGCTCGTGATTAAAGAGCCAGTAAACAGGTCGCGGACTGACCGCAGAAGGAAGTACGTACCTGAAACAAAGTACGTACTTCGTTCCCAGTACGGCGCACCTCGATTGAGGTACACATGACAGTCGTGCCCCCGCCCTCTGCTGTTCTGAAATGTGATTGGCTTTGAACGATTTAATTATGCAAATATATTATGGCCTACATTTGGAACCACATCTGTTGTTGTGAGCGATATCGGGCGTTCGCAAGAAGACTTTTCACTTCCATTATTCGACAGCGACAGCAAGTTTTTCGACGTTCATGGTTAAAATTTTGTACACACATTAACATGGCAGAGGTAAGTTCTATATTTTCTCATTTACAAGTATATCATCTTATTATAAATTATATGTTATTCAAAATTCTATGGCATATTAATGAGCTATCGCTAATAATAAATCACCCCTGTTGAATGATTTTTCTGAAACAATGGCGTATTGATGCGTTCGTACTTAAATCGAAGTATGGCGTACTTTCTTTTGAATTGCTGCCATAGTCTGAAAGCAGATCGTATACATATAAAAGAATGACACTTATGATTCATACGACCGAACCACAGGTCGAATGTAGCCTTTCCTGGTGGTGGTGTTATATAAGATAATTTGTTTTAGAAATTTGAAACCTCGTACTTATGAAGTGACATAGCCCCACTCTGACGGTAGTATACATATAAATCAACAAAACGTCGTGCACGGCTTGAAGTGACAATGTCAATAATTCCAACCGAATATGATTTAGTCTGTTGGTAGAGAGTGATATAAAAATTCTCACAAGAATTGCTGGTTTGTGTTGTGTACTTAAACATTGATTATGTAATATGTAATGTTATGTATTTGACTAGACAGTGTCTGAATTGAATAGCTTTTGGCCATGTCATTTTTAAAACGGTGTGCTGCTGAACGACTTCATTCACAATGAGGATGTTTGGAAACTGGAAACCTGAAATCAAAATTTCCAAGTGGTGTCAAAGAAAAACTGTTGGATTTGGTTGGAAAAAAATAATCTGTCCATTACACAAAAACTGTCAATCGTGCATTGACAAAGTGGATGAAATCTATCCAGACTTGAACATTCCTTCAGCCTTAGTGATGAGATGAGTCCGTGCAGCCGCCTTCCAACCCCCTAAAAGTTTGTTTCAACTCTCTGAATGAAGAAGCTATTCCTGAGAGGGGTGTACCAGGTCTCGCCTGAACAATAAACCCATCTTTTATTGTTCTCGTCTATATACTAAACCAGAATATTCCCCTCACACCGCTGAACAAGTTTATACGACTTTGTGCATATTATCCTCTTCCTCTGTTTCTGCTCTTGGACATTCAGCACCATCAGATATGTATGCAATAGGTATTTTACCTGTGTGGTGTTTCCACTTTAGATCTCTGAAAGTTTAAATAATTGTTTTCAATATATTCCATTCCAAACAACAAAGACACAGAGAGAATATTTTATTCTGGATTCCATTTTCATGAAAACATAGGTTGGAGCGCATTTTGTGCAGAGTCGAATTTGTAAACGTTATCGCATAAGTCCTTATCTTTGCTCCTTGGAAGGGAAGAGGCTGCCCCAATTAAATCCCGCACGGATAAGGTCAGGTAACCAGCGCTTCTTTGTCTTTCGTAATTAGATTTCAACGACATCACATCGATATGCTCTCTGTTCAAAACCCCTCGCCTCTTTCCGTTTTCAATGCCATCCCACAAAAATATCAGGTGTGCAAATGGATTGATGTTATCACCCATAAGTCACAAATATGCCATACAATTTTCACTAAACTATATTTCATATAATCTAGACAAACTATGCTCCGCAAAAAGTAAGTTCTTTACTTTGCCAAACTGATTCAAAAATGATTCTTGCCTCATCAATCTTCGGGAAAGACACTCGATGGCAGCCGTACTAAAGTTTGAAAACGCATAGAAAAGCCTTATCGTACACGTGCAACGCTAAATATGGTCCCAAATCGAGGCTGTGACAACTAAGGGGGTTTCCACGATTTTACTCAACCAAATCTCAGTAAATGATGTCACAATTTGCAAATTAATGTTTATGTATGCATACTTCAAACCAAGTACGTCGTACTGGGAACGAAGTACGTACTTTGTTTGAGGTACGTACTTCCTTCTGTGGTCGTCTTTGACCTGGTAAACAGAGTAAATACTGAATCATACAGAGAACGCGCATCTGCCAACTATCAGTTTGTTTTCGCGGAGGCTAGCATTATGAGGAGCAAGGTATAGCAACAGTATTGATTATGGTGGTTAGCATATAAAACCAGCCCATTGCATTGCATTTACCAAAGTGATGATCACATTGCATCATTGCAATAGAGACACCTGCCATATGAACGGGCACCATCTCGGTGCACATGTTTGTGACATCACTGTGATCGGATCCGTAATACGTTAGTGATTAAATATCGGGAAAATGAGCGGAACAGTCCGAAATACTGATGTTCGTCATTTTGGTAATGCAGGAGAAATATATCATGGTTGATGGTTGGTTCTGAGCTGCCCTTTCCAAGCAGGCGCACCCTCCGATTGTGACATCAGCTTGAATTCGTTAATGAGGATGTTCGTTAGGGAACGAAATACGCTTGATTGAATTGTTGCATGACACTTCCATCTCGACTAGTTTCTCTCTGTCATCACTATTAGTTACAGAAGGCATCTCGGTTATATTGTCCGTTCTGAAATGAGTGCAATAATAATATCCCTCCCACATGTGAAAGTATGTCCCTTGATATTAATAGCATCCCATTCATGTACGAAATTACTGCCTTCTCTGCTGGCAAAATAGTAGTGATTATTTTCTCGTTTGTTTGCATGGGAACTGTGGTAAGTGTGAGCTAGGGTGGCTCAAAAAAACCTTTTTTTTAAAAACGCTTGCTCCCCTGGTTTTATTTTGTGTCTAATGATGCCCTTATCACACTGATTTTTTTTCAGATTTTTAAAATTAATTTTATACCCTCCCGTCTAGCGTTTTCTGGAAAAATCACGATTTTCAGCTATTTTTCATGTATTATGCAATTCAAAATGTATTAAAATTAATATTTCATACTTTCATTATGTTTAACTTTCTAAACATGATTGGTGTATTCTATTTGTATGCTAATATGATGTACTGTGTACAGTTTGGAAGGAAAAAAAGTCATTAAAATAGCAAAAAATTAGACAATAGCTTTATTTATCATACCTTCTTGTTCATTACACAATACAAAAAGCATATGATCACTGAAATAGGACTTCCTGTCCATTTATGAAGCAACTTCAGTTCAACAAAATGCATTTTAGTATGCTTTAGGGTTTCAGTCTCAGTCTTAGATTATGGCATTATATCAGCCTTGCGGAGGTGTGACAGCCGACAGCGTTGATCCGTTCCAATCAATATCACATCGTCAATATGTCCTGCGTCACGTGTAGCATTTGCGTACTCCTGCACATCCTTGACGGCACGCTCAGCGCAGTCATTGACCACCTTAAGGTCCCTCACTAGCTCCCTCAGCTCCCGATAGGCTGCATCTTGGGGCCAAGTTGCTGGTTCTGCGGACAGCCAGTCTGTATTGCTTCTGAATAGCTTAAACAGCAGCCACGATGGCTCACTGACGAACACTGCCAGACTTGGGCGGGTCTCTTCCAGCAGGTCAATCACAGGCTGGAAGTTTGGTTTGCCTGGATGGAAGACAGGTGGTGAAGGGTGTGCTACCAGAGCCCTTGCTACCTCCTTCTTCTCATCTTCTGATACACCATCATCGAAGAGGCACAGTACGACCTGCTCTGGCACCAGGTACCAAAGGTCCCGTTTGATGCTCTCGAGCCCTTCCCTGGCAGCCTGTTGTTCCACTGAGGCATATGCCTTAACTGCATAGTAGAAGCCAAGATCATTGCGGGGTGCAGGAGCTGTCAGACGAGATTTTAGGAAGTAAGCCCCATACAGAAGGGTGATGATCTGCGACATCTTCAGGACCACAGATTTCAACCGGGGTGTCAATGGCCACACATTACTGAGAATCTGCATCTTCATCGGGTTGAGCGAACTGGCCCATGAAACGTGCTGAATGGTTGGCACCTGGTCGTCGCATTCTGAATCCCCTGGGTACCTGCAAAGACAGACAGTTCATAATTACTAGTGGTGTTTGATATTTAATTCATGAACAGATTATCTAACTAGTAAGGCTTTTATTGAACTCACATCACCCCCCTGGTAGAAGTAGATGAGCTCTGTCAGCTCACGGTAGTCCTCCCTCTCAAAGGTGTTGGCCACCAACTGGTCCCTGGCCCACTGCGTTGACTCCAGAGCGAGGGTGGTGACTAAGGTGTACGGTCCAGTTGGAGAACCAGCAAAGTCAGCAGGCCACTCCCACTGTGCCAACCCATTAGGATCCGGGAACACTTGAGGTGGTACTGCAGCTGCAGCGGCTCTGGCTAGAGGGAGATACCACTCCTGGCAGCGCTTGAATATGGGCTCCACAGGACCTATAAGATATATACTTGTGGTCAAACACACTCCTACTGATTTGCACAATGTACATTAAAACTGGTTTACTAGTATACACAATATTGGTAGACCTGGTCTGTATAGTGTAACTGTAAGTGTATATACATACCCTTTGTGGCAGGTGTGAAGCTTGACCACATATGCTTGATGTGTAGCTCTGCCATGTGGTGTCTACAAGCATTCCACAGAAACGCATGGCCAACAGCCTGCTCCAAGCGGATGCAACAGCCTTGCTGGATGCCGGTGTTAGAGGCTGTGGTAACAAACACACCAGCAACAATGGACTCTCTGGGGATATCATAGACTTGGAGAATGTCTAAGCATGAGTTGCAGAGCTGTTCACCTGTTCCTCTCCTAACAATAGGGGCTCCTAAGAATGTTGGGGGACAGTCCACTTAAAACCACGGCATTGCAGTCATCATGCATTACTTGTGCATAGTCAATGATCTTGCTATCCCAGTGGACCACGGGGTACCTAGGCCTAACTTTCTTGGCTCGGATTTCTTTAGCCTTTTCTTGTTGGGCTGACTAACGATGGCGTTTGATGGTAGCTGAACTTGCGACAACTTCTTGCATGTCCCCACCAGCAGCTACAACTGTTGCTGATACCATCGCTAGGTGCTGTGTGTAAGACATATGGTATCTGGTAGCCACTTGTGTTGTCAATTTCAATAATGTCTTATGATCCACCCCAGTGCAAGGTATTGTGTCTGTTTTGTTCTTCAGTTCCTGCTGGGTCTTTGCACTAGCCACATACTCTGTATCACTGACATCTTCACAGTTCTCCTCGTGGTCACTGCCAGTGGGAAGAAAATTACTACATACTACTACTATATACATGCATCTCTAATACTAAAGCCACCTGTACCACACACTAAACCTCCACCATGTATTTACTTACTGTAGATGAATAGTTTACACACTAAAACAGCTGGAAGTAAATGGTACAGGTTTCTGCTGGGTTTTCAGTTGAATCATCACTGGAGATTGATCTTTTTGGAGAAGGTTGCGAGGTATCTCTCCTGGGGCGACCACGCTTACGACCGCTTTGTGTGGGCAAAGTGGCTGGACAGGCTAGTGCACTTGACGAGCGTGGTTTCTGTCCACTTCTACCAGATTTTCCAACCATTTTACAGCTACACAAATAAATCTGCTTGTTCCTACTAATCTGCACTAGTTGCACGTATTTGCATTCACCACCGAACAATCATTATTCTGCAGAATTCACTCTGTGACACACAGTAATTGTTCTGCTGCATTCATTCAGCACCACACAGTTATTGTTTTGCTCCTTGCATCTACTGATACATAGCATATTGTACATCATATATCGTAACAAATCACATAACATCATTTGGCTAGGAATACTTGCTCGCCAAGAATATATTAAATTGGGACAACCCAAAAGGGGACCGAGCGATATAACAGACAGTGGTGCATTTCATTCAGGCCCGTTTCATGGTTTTCAATGATTGATTATCGATTTACCTGTCCTGCAACGGAAAATATCTTTTCTTGTTGCTTTTATTTGTTTTAATGCTACTGGTTTCAATGGAGATTTCAACGGATATTTTGTTTTTGCAACAAATGGAATACAATTCCACTAAAATGTATTTTCCTCGTCTGCTGACAGGTAGATATTAATTTTATTTAAGTTTTGGCACTGGTTTGGGGAGCCGAGACCTTTCAGGTAGTAGATGTTACAAATAAATATACCTCTCCCCTGAGCTGTACAGAGAGACTTCTGGCTCAGAATCCAAGTTCAATGCCATAGGTTTATGGCTACATGTTTCATGGACCTTTCAAATGTTCAAAGCCTTACACTTGTTCTTTGTCTTACCTAGGGTACCAACCCCAATAATACATACTTTATTTGTCCTTATTAGGTATATATTTGTTACGTACACCTGGTACAGTGCATAACTCTCATCATATTTAGCTTTTATTATATGTCAAGGAAGCGAAAGTAATCATCTTCGTCGACGACCCAGAAAGCGATGAGCTGGATAACTGCAGTGGGTGTTGTCTCACCTAGATGAGGAAGTAGGTCCAACAGGAAGTAGGAGCCAGTGGGAGCCTACAACCGTACATGTTTGAGCCTCCAGCTGAGCCAAGCCAGCAAATTCTTCTCAAATAGAAGAGGATGTGAGCCAACTTGTTAACAGCACTTGGCAATGGTACATATTTCAATCCAAATGATTTACAAACCATTTGATGATATTTAGCTCTTTATTCTGCAGTTGTCCTGCTGTCTTGCTTAAAGTCATCTGCTTATTCATGTTTTATGTCGATCTAAATTTGTTTTGACAAATCAGTTATTCAGCATAATTATGCCATGTACTAGGTGCTCATGTGGCTCATCTGGGCCAAGGCTTACAATGGCAAAAAGCAAATACTGTCAAGAAGTTCAGGTTAAAGCGCAAGCTATGGATGAGGCCTGTATAACAGCACATCCATGATTTGTCTCTGTATGTCTGTGTATTGGACACTAGAAATGTACTGGAGGAAAAGCTGAAAATATCTCTTTATATTTCAGGTTATTATATGCTGCCTCTCACAACCTCCTACTTGTCAGGGTAGTTATACATTTCAGCAATTGGGGAACGTTTTGATGAGGTCTTTGATAAGGGACTTGGAGAGAATAACATCTTCTTCAAAAATGTTCTATTTTATACCTACTCACAAAAAACCTTCTTCCGTCTTTAATCATAAATACCTCTTTCAATGTCTAGGACAAGTGCAAGCTACTGTCGCGAAAGCATGCATCTACATATGGCTGCCCGACGGTACAAGTCTATACTTTAGATCTGTGGAACAGCCTTATCAAATTGAACCGTCCCACACGGATCACTACCGTCCATGTCAATTTTGTCAACGGGCAAGTGCAAAGTATGGCCACTACCCAGGCGGACAAGCGGTACCTAGAGTTCCAGCATCGGAGACATTTTTTTATAGTCTACCGATATGTACATGACTTAAATCAATTGTCTACAAGCGAGGATAATAGCCTACAATCCCTGTTCTATATATTCCACCACTGATGTAACGTCTCTCGAAAGGCAGATTTCCACCGCTGCGACCATTTTTAATTTTATTTTGTTTTCAAAATCAGCACTGAACATAACTAATGAATTCGACTTTCGCGTGGGAATTGTAAGGATGAGTATACTTTACTTACAGCTCCTCGTCCCAATTTATTTACATATTCCGTGTCTGTTCTTCTCTTTTGATAATACCTGCCATGTTTGGAAAAATACAATTGGGTAAAGCATAAATATAAACAATCTTTTGATCTTTTGCCTCTTTGGAACGATTGCTACTCAATTTAGGGATATTTTGAATCCAATTTATTCTAAGGCTTCCAATGTATGACGAAAGCTACATAATGCATTGTTGCCTGATCTTATCGCAAGTACAGATCTTGTGATTCTAATTGATATGAATCAACTGCATCACTTGTGATTAAATAATCGAATTCGGTGCAACATTGGCAAGATCATTGACAGAAAAATCTAACTGCTGCATGCTTCAGTGTCAACTATCAACACAGCGGATTGGTGGATAATCTTAGAGAAAATCTTCCCTCGTTCTCTATCGTACTCGAAGCTGAATCTACTTTAAGAACTTAGATAATAGGTTGCTTCCATCCGCGTTAGTGTTCCTGTGCAATCAGTATTAAATTGATATGCCCGTTAATAGTGGGACTAAGTTATTGCGTTTTAATACTTACACTCTGTTATATTCGACTTAACGTATTCAACCCTGCTCTGTTTTATGTTAACAAGAATGTCTTTATATATTCAAAACTTTAATTGTATCTGCTTAAATCGTTCGCTAGTTTGTTTTTGTGTAGAAAATAGGTAATGGTTTACTAACAATTCAGCTTGTCGGCTAAATAGGCAGTATTGATTGCATCAGTCGCTTCGAACATAGAAGCTGGTGAACATATTTTGTCACTTTCTGAGCACGTAGAGGGTAGGCCAGAATCAACCGATGCGTCCTTCAATGTACCTCATTAGGGGCTTAAAAGGATAGCGCCTTGGGAGTTGATTTAATGACAGATTATTCCACGCCATATCAAAGCAACACTAACGTCATGCAAGGAATTGATATTACAATCTTTCTGAATTATATTGTGAAATGAAACACTACAAACGTTTATTAAAAATTCTTCTTCCAAATAATCAGTATTGGGGCAGAGTTTAATGGTCACATGAACAAGGTCACTGCCTTGACAGTTTTTGTGACATCACTTGAGTTCACTACATGTATAGCTGTTAGGGTCACAGCTTCGTACGGCGAAAGGATTTGAGGTCATGAAGCGCTACCGCTGATAATAATGATTGCCACAACAAGCGACATTACAAACACTGTCGCGTAAAAGTAAGGCAATCATAATGTTCTCATTCTCAAGTTGTATTCAAGAATTAATCAATTATAACCAGGGGAACAGGCTGCTTCCGCTCTGTATATTGTATCCTGTCAAAAATATCTCAGTTTGCCATGATTCCTCCTTTCCGCTTCTATATTGCACGCTCTATGCTTTGTCTCTCAAATATATCCGTATCTGTGACTGGTTCGACCTGGCTTAATATGTTCAATCTTGGCTCGTGTTATGGTAATGACAGGTTCCAATATACAAAAGGGATGGCCTTCAAGTATTGAATTCGATAAACGAACGCAATATTGGATTAGACATTTGCATGCATTACCATATTTTACCGCGGCCGAGTAGACCATTAAAAGCGAGTTTTGGATCGACTGCATTTGCTTTGAGTAATCACAACATATAACTGATATAGAATTAATCACGCTTTGCTTCTGATTATATGCTATATTACGTTGGGTGGTTTTATGCTGATATTAACTCGCGCCAGTAACGCATATCGGCACTCACTGCGAATAGTCAACGTGGGCATTTATGGTATAGTATATCTTATCCGATGTAGTTCATATTGCATTGAGTATCAATTATCAGACAACAGAAACATACGCTTGCTTTTATTCTTCCCATGCGTTTGTGTTTATCGTTTTTCCAATCGCGCTGATATCTCTTTATGTGACAATGCCATTATTAATACGAAGTGATTCTTAGGCAGTATAACATAAATCAATCATCAAAAAATATATAATGATCCAGGAATAGAATTGATAACTCCATTTGTTGGCAGAAATAATCGGCTTGACAAGATATCCCATTAATCATCATATATCTTTGAATTTGACATTTGGGGGAATCAACCTATCGATAATTATTTCAATGAATCATTTCAATGACAGAACGCAGCAAGTAATGAATGCAATCAAAAGAATGTGTAAGTTCAGCGTATCCACCGTATCCACCTGCTATTGTTCTAATTTATAATCCCATGTTCTTTTCTGTGCTATTTAGGTAAAATGTTCCCATGGCACATTTTAAAAACATGTCAGCCTTCTGCTTTTCTGTGCTATGTTACAAATTTGAAAATGTTTTATACATATATATATATATATATATATATCCAAATGCGCTCTTCCCTGTGGCGATAGTTTGTACATATTCATTGCCTTCTGCGTCCAAGACCCAGATAATTTGCTCATTTCTTACATTATGCTAAAGTATTTAACAGTTCTGATATCGGAGTTTGTTCGGCTACTATCACAGTTAGCTGCAATCCGCTTATACGGACTCATACTTAACATGCTGACGTCAGTTAAGTGCCTATATGTTTCTATTTTGGAATAATAATAGAACACTTTAAATGTGTAATGTCAAGGGTTTATTAGGCATTGTTCCAATACAAATTGTCATTAAGCGTACTGAACTGCGTTTAAAAGAAATATGAAAATCACTTCACTGCTTCTAGCAGTTCGTCTTAACGAATCAAAGAGTGACCGTTACACTTCCCAGCCATCGTATTGGATTCAGCAAAATTAATTTCATCCCCATCTTATAATGGATCGGATGCAATCAACGTTAATATCGACTGGATTCGATTGAGAGTAAACATCGACATCATGTCTTGTGGTGTAAGTTGATATTCGTGGGACGGTTATTAGATGAAAAGTTGTGTACACAGGTTGTGATGTGGAAATGTTCAGCTTGCAACCATATTTGTCTGATGGAATCACGTTACCAAAACAATCATAATGTGTTACGAGACGTAGGAGCCCATTGGGACAAAACATAGAGAAGTGATCAGTGTCTTCTTGCTGGTCTATCCCAGAAATGACATCAGCAGCTGTTAACTACAGGCGGCAATACTTCATACTTAAAGTATCAACGTTTTAGGGAGCATTTTTATAGTTAGGTAAAGATAATCAAGCAGAATACACTTCTCGGCTGTAAAAGTTAGTCGAATGAATGAATACAAAGCAAGCAATGACAGACAGTGGACTTTTGGATTTCGTGTACAAACAGCGACTGTATTTTATGGGATTAATATCTGTTAAATAACGCATTGAGTTTTCACTTTCAATGTGGGACAACTTACCAGCTCAGTTATCTGTCAATATATTCAAAAGTTTATAAAACAAAGTTTGATAGGCATTTGAAGGATGCGGATTAATTTCATGTTACGTCTTTGGTCAGATGTCACGTCTACCTGTAAACAAACGAACCATCAGAGAGCAAATTTACTTAAATAGAAAGATTAATGTATCCTTTGGCCATAGAAATTGTTGATTGCAGGATGAAACACCACAGAAAAAAATATGTTTTGGAGAGAATCTGTGAAACAAAACGAACATTAGTTCCCCTGTGATTCAATAATGAAAATGCTCGAGATAAATTATCGACATAAATTTATGATCACTTAGGTTACGTATTTAGAAATAAATAGAAATGCAACAAAATCAATTTCACTTAAAATTGATTGATGTCTCAAGTTAGTCGTTATTTTAGTAATTGTGCCGTTACATTGTTTATCATAATAGATCAATTCAAATTCAACAATTAAGTGCGGAATTGACGCATCATAAAATTGCATCTAAAGATCAGTTGATATTAACGAAAAAACTGATTCTAAATTGTAACAAAACCGATTAAATAGAGTTTGAATTACTTCATTTAGCATTATAAGCACATTGACGAACGATGTATGAGTGTCTCCTCACCAATCATACCATATGGTAACTCACTGCATTGGCAGGGCTAAAAATGTGTCAATATGAATCAAGTAATGGACAAGTCACAATCATAGATAGTTCCATTGTTTCACCCTTCCGAATAACTCTTCCGCTCGGTTACATCCTTTGCCAGCTTCACTATCCATAAATCTGCATTCGCTGCGAGAAGTTTTCTCCAAATCCGTGAAATGTTTTGCTCACTACTGAGTATTTTATGGCATGACTGTCTGATTGCGCCACCACAGACATCGTTGTTTGGATTTATTACAGCCCAACGGCGACATAAACCCATGCAACTTGACAGGCTGCAATGCATTTATTCTCAACATTGTTTTGTTGTAAAACATTCACGATGTCGTTCGTTTTTCACACAAATGTATCGTAAGAGTTGCTAGTGGCTATCTTCACAGTGTAGACTGCACGCATCTTACACCGTTCTTCGAGAACGTTGTAGGGCATAATAAGGCCTATTTATGAAATTAAGAGTTGTCAACCAGCAAATATTACTTGATTCCCTTAGCGGCGCTACTACCGATCAATGTGAAGTATTTACTTTGATCAATATCAATATCACATACAAAATTGTTGGATAAAACAGTATTTTATGCAATAACTTCTTTAAGCCAAACACGACTCAGCTTTCACCTCCTAACATCAGACCATTATGATGTTTTAAAGACTCCTGATGATAGAATACAATGTTAAAGGCTTAGCCACATGTTAATTTGTAAGTCAGAATCAGGCTTACGACATCCAGAGACGATTGTCAATGGAATTTGGTAAGTAAACGAGGTTCTAATGGTTCATCTCGGCTGGACGCGTTTATTCCCAAGAAGAAATAAAGCAGGCACTAAGCAGGTAGATCAGCATCTTCTGTGGTCTGAATAATCACGTTGACTTACAATCTCGCCAGTTAAGGGGTCACGTAAAACTGTTCCACCTATTTGCCTTTTGTATGATACAAAATAACAACTCATTATTATGATGTGTTGAGTTTTATAGAATGAATTATATCCATTTACATGTTTAACTGATCTAATCGATCACTGGTTATTTGGATATATAACTTGGTTCAGCGTTTTCAATGGAACAATAAACGCCGTAGAATGACACAAAATAACTTAAATATTTCATTAGTCATTTTTATGTCATTATTTCACCATAATCGTGGGCAGTTAAAAACAACTTTCATATTCTGACTGTGACCAAAACAGCACAGTTAGTCGCTTTTGGGGGTAGCTTCCCATTGCTCATTGCAATAACAATATTCAGTTGAATTTCATAAAGAAAATAAAAGAAGTTACTTGTTAGCGTCTGGCTGTTGGTTGTATGCAAATCGTTATATCAAGTCATTGTAGCCAAAGAACGCTCGTGGTTCATTTTGGAATTACAGTTTACTGCGAGTGCAATTAGATAGGTGGTCACTGGCACGATGCAAATAATCTATAAGCAAAGCAGCGTTCATGTCTTTGAGGGAAAGTGATTGGTTGTTATTGATCAAACATGAAGTTGATTAAGGAATCAATCATATGCGTACTAATAGGTTCAACTCTCATTCCCCTATCTGACATTATATATAAACACCCAAAGTAGCGAATTGTGCTACTACTACCGTATTTACAAAATGTAGCCATTTAGAAACGGTCGCTGAAGACGCCATTAACCTCTGTATTGATCTGTCCAGCATGGAATTCGCTGGTTGATCAATTTTTCTGGCTGAAATTTGTGTGCATATGACTTTACAAAGTTTGTTGCATGTCAAACACAACAAACATAACAATATTGAGAAAATGAAAATAACATACGCGTAAATATAGTTCTAAGGTGAGCCATAAAATAAAACTCCACGGAATTTAACCTCCCCCCACCAACGCCGCTGTGTGGTAGGATTATACAAATAATTTCTCATGGAGCTTGTAACTAATGTAATCATTCAACTTACAGCTTCTAGCAAAGAAAGAGGAACGCGATCATGATTCATTTAATTCTAGCTTATCAAGACCGGAAGCGGGATAAAGTAGCAAGGGCGATTGTTATGAAAATTCGTATCACGTCCTGGCAATGACTTGTCTCACTGGCTCTTAAGCAATATGATCATTACGTGGGAGCAGAATGAAAAATAAGCCACAATTCTATATCCTGCTTTCTTGACGGATGTTTTTCTTATTTTTTCAAGTTACTACTAAGTGTTATTGATCCATGTCTCCAACGGCCCTGGTCGAGTCCGCAAACAGCAAATCAAGTCAATGCCAAGTTGATTGTTCTAACAAAAGGCTCATTTTACCGAAGATCGGTGTTTCCTTGCATCGTAATGTCTATCATATTGGACATTACTGACCAAGAGACAATCCTCTTCAATCTCGTGTTTAAACACTACACTATTCTACTATAAGTACACAATAACGTTTCGTAAAGCTCATGAGATCATTTCAGTTTCTTTAATTTGGAATTACGTGATCGCCCAAGACTTACGAGAGCCAAGCATCTGAGTTACCATGATATATATCGTTAACATGCTGACATCATATACAACTGAAGCCATACATCGACGGTCGGATGCTATTTGTAAAGTTGGACAAAACGCGACCATGGAATCTATGAATATGGCAAAAATATTGCATTATCATTGTCTAAAGAAAGAGAACTGGTGCATGTGCAAGCGCGAGGAAAAATTAGTTCACCTTTATCTTCTACCGTAAGAGTCCAGAGCAATGCTCACGCAACACTAAATAAGGGTTAAGTTTAATCGTTTGGAGGGAATATTGGTTGTGTCTGTTCTTTCTACTGATATTGCACCCGCAGGTATAATTAACTCTAGGATAATTAACTCTAGGATATTTGCAATAATAAGTGGGAAAGGGAATCAACTGATTGTGTGTGCCTGGTAATGCTATGTGACTTTAACGAGGACTTTTCAGAATAAATTTGTTAACTACGAGATTGTGTGATGCATGTACGAAATGCAAAACCAGTAATGGAATGCTGGCAATCACCACAATTTAGCCAACTGTATTGACTACATCACGCAACAAGCATGTGACTTTAATCAATCCGTTCAGCTTACCTCTTTTTCCTGGTCGCGCCCATGTAACGTGATATCTTAACCACGCCCAGGCAGTATTGCGACACAAACTCAATTACCTCTTATAGGAATGGCGCATGGCTAACTACACAATGCCTCCCTTCAATCGGGTTTTTATATTGTCTTCATCATTGCAAACAACAAATGGCAAGGGAAAAGGAACATTGATACATCGTGTGGGGCAATGACAATTTTTCACAAGGTCTATTTTCACAAGGTCCAAGAACCAAGACATGAATTCATATTAGCCATCTTCGAAATATATTTCCACTCAAGGATATACTACATCTAGAACTCGGAAAAAACCAACAACCCCAGCGGAAAAAGTGTGAGATGCTTCCTTAATGGAATAACATAAATATTGACTCAAAGAGAGTGCTATTTTACAACAGTATAGCCTGAAGTATTATTGAACTCTATGAATGGCATGTAAAAACAACCATGAAACTAATTTTTCTCTAACTGTTAAGCTGTGAATAAGACGTTTTGGCGCGGTTAAACCTGTGCACGGTTACCACCCTTGAGATGTTATGTATCTTATTTTATTTGAGCTGATCCATAATCTCATGACTCGATTTCACTGATAATGATGCGTTTAAAACAATGTCAATTTCGAAAACGTAGCCTTACTTTCATCGTGTTTCAGCTGCATGAAATAAGCAATGTTGCTGTAAAACTTTTCATTGCTCCATGAGTAGTTTTGTGCTTACTCACCGAGGGAAATGTGCAAATCACATCGCTGCATGGAACAAGCACATGGGATTATGCATAAATAAAGAGTTTTGATGAGTGCGCGGGATTTTTATAAGGATATGTAATGACCAAAACATGTATTGCTTGGTCCAAATCATTTTGTTGGTTGATATTTCGTAGTTGTGTGACAAAATAAACGAGCTGAAAAAGTGTGTGTGCAAGATAATTTAGAAAAAATACACTGGTTAAGCTTGTCCCATCTTACTCTGTTCACGCAAGCCGTTAACACAATCATCTAAATCAAACCAATACATTAATTGACTTTAGAGACACAGAGGCGTAAAGGGGCTGTCTGCTTGCAATGCGAATAATGTGTGGTCGATGAACAGCACTACATGCCTTTATGTTTCATTATATTGTACTCCGATGGATTGTCTAGTCAACACGCAGGCGTAAAGGATCGAATTCAACAAGGTCATTTTGTGAACCTATAAAGATTCATAGAGAGGTGGTCATCGAAGTTATAATCAATTTTTCACTGATATCTCTCTGAGATGACATCAATACAGGCGGCACTACTACAGGGATAATAAATACATAAACGGCGGTAGGTTGCATGATTGACAATTATTTTAAAGTCAGGCGAATCATTTTCCAACTGCAGCTTTATATCTATAATCAATACTTGTATTTTTCATGGTGTAATGATTTTACCATAGGATAAAACTGCCAAATTGCATATGTATCAAACCACTAATTGATGAACTAGACAGCAGGTCCAAATGATCTAATTCACTCACAGTCAGTATGACTATATGGTAATAATATACTCGCTCGGTTTTGTTATAGGAAATTCCTTCACGTCCTAATAATAACTTATATCACTCGCACATATGATATTTCTTCACTGTATCTTATGAGCTTACGAAATAAAGTTCTCTTGTAATTCGTGTTGAGCTACCAAAAGGATTTTGATGTTGATATCAATGTTCTCAAGTTGATTCACTGATTTATTCCAATTAGCAACAGTAACGCTATAAACGGACAACGCTTCCATCCGACTGAATGCAATTAATGTTTATGGTTTGAGGTAATCATGTGATTTTCGGATACCACCTTTCATATGTGCGCCAGAGGTCGATACCCTTTAATACCTAGATTTTAGTGAATTAAATTCAAGCCAAAATTCCTTTTTTATACATTGTTTATGCTCCCTTGTGTTATTAGTCCGCTCCTATACTTCATCAGCAAAATGGATCTAGCATTGATTCAGAAATATGCATACACATAATGGAATACTGCTATGGTGAGGGGGTGTGTGACCGGAAACTACGAGGCCGTATAGAGACACTGAACAGTGAGCGTGAATGGATAGACGATAAATCACGACATAGAGCTTCCTGGGCTTTCTTAAGTAGAACGGCGCTTATCAATATTATTCGATATTGACAATGTCACCATATTTAGTAACTGTCAATAACCCGCCCACGGATCAATGGCTGGTGTTGCAGTTGTTCTCATTTGAGCTCCCGTTGATTTTATCGTGTGATGATATCAAGATTTGTATTACTCAAACCCTATAATATGGATTGTCAACAAATCCATGAAGGTTCAATTCAGGTCTTGTTTGTCCTTGTGTCACAACAACAGCGTCAACACTGCATATCAACCAATACTGTCATAAACCTTATAAAAGCGGAAGCGTATTTCAGAAGGTACAGCAAAGTGCAGGAAAACAATATAACTTTTTTGGGATGATGGAGGTTTTTTGTTAACATGCGCATATTTCCCAACATCAGACTTACTAGCGCTGAGTGGCGGGATTTAGAGACCTAGTCGCGATATAGAGACCTAATGGATATACATTGAGACCTTAGTCGAAAGATATAGATGCCAAGTGGGTAGATATTGAGACCTAATGGCTAGATATAGAGACCTGGTGGATAGATATTGAGACCCAGTGGCAAGATATAGAGACCTAGTGGCAAGATATAGAGACCAAAAGGATAGATATTGAGACCTTAGTGGCAAGATATAGAGACATAGTGGATAGATATTGAGACCTAATGGCTAGATATATAGACCTATTGGATAGATATTGAGACCTAGTGGCTAGATATAGAGACCTTGTGGTAAGATATAGAGACCTAGCCGCCTGACGCGAGGAAGCCTTAGCTGGAACCGCCCGCCCGTTTTACGGTATTTAGATAAACGAGACGGGTGTTGCAGTGTCATTGAAAGGATGAGAGATAACATACATGTGTACGCGTTTTGGCATTCAATAGAGCAATCACACCAACTTATCCCCAAATTCCAAGACTTTGCTGTGTCCCATGCAGTTTATGATTGTCTTGATTTGCACCATCAGATATGCAAGCACCAACATGTGTCAATGATGTATTTACTGTGCAAATGGAGGATTGATTTGCTTAAATGTGATTGTGATTGAGTCTAATGTTGTATTGACATTGACTATTGCTATCACAAGTACGCAAGCGATATACGCAGTATGTCCTATAACAGTATACATATTAATGGATTTGGCTGTGAGTACCTAATGGAAAGCGCAGCATGTGAGCATGATATGCGCTTTGCAGTCTCATTTGGTGAAGGAATAATCTAACACCAAGTCTCCTCGGCGAGTTTGACGTACTACTGTGACGTCAGTCAAGAGATCTGTTTGTGTAAAAATATGATTATGCCTAGGTTAATGGCAGTATTTGCATTGAGACTTTCTTTGGCTCAGATGTTTCGACATGCTAGATGAGCATCGTATAGAAACGTTTTACTGTCGTGTTCTGCTACTTTCCATTCCGGTTGCGAGCCCGTTGTGCCAATATGTGCTGAGATAATAGCAACTACAAGAATAATTGATTGATAGGGCATTAAATCGTTAGCGTAATGGAAGTTATAGCCAAATATTAGTGGTTGATTGTATTTGTGTTTTTTCTGTGCTGCATTTGTGCCTCAAAAAGGGCCATCATTTGTTTTTCTAAAGTGCAATTAATCCTCACCAACTCAAAATATCGAGTATATATAAATATATATATATATATATATATATATATATATATATATCACATATAGTATTCGACAACGGATATATATATATATATATATATATATATATATAAGCTATAACAGGTATCCGTTATATAATATATATAGTATATATATATTCCTATATATATATATAGTAGATCCAATTGCCGTATATATATATATATATACGATATATAGTCAGTATAAATATATATTAGACCTTCGACAACCCACACAATTGATCTTGCGAAGCCTAAGAACTTAAGTGCGATGGATATGGTTTTTGTGTGAGTGAGTAAGCCTTAACAGGTGGTCCGTTAAACACAAAACCCAGTCCATTATTCAATTTCCTGGCGCAATAGGCAGTAGATCCAATTGCCGTAAGGAACACGTTGTAGTCAGTAAAAATTAAGACCTCTGAAACCCACACAATTGAGCTTGCGACTACCGGGCCATTTTGGCTTTTGCTACTTTTTGAAGAGAACATTTACCATATCTTGACCCATTGGCTAATTTGTATAAATGTGAAACAGGGTTATATATATCGTATATATATATAGATATATATATATATATATATATATATATATATATATATATATATATATAGTTATGTGGCAAAAAGTGAGGGTTATATACATAGTTAATATATAACTTTGTTGGTTTGGCTGAGTCAGTCATATATACCACATATATATAACAGGTAGACACTATCCACGCTCATTCCGCTTAGAAATGAATTGGACCAACTGGGTTTCATTATACAATAGTTAATGGGTAACTTTGTTGGTTTGGCTGTGTCAGTCAATAACACCACACTGACAGGTAGACACTATGCAGGCTCATTCCGCTTAGAAATGTCATGACTGTTAAAGCTCTGTTATGTTTGGGCAGATCGAGCTTGATAGAAACAACGGAAGCACATTGAGGAAATTACCTTAGGATTACTTATTCATAGTCCATCTGCACCCTTTAAAGTGGTGATACTCTTAGTCGTGTTTAAAGGCATAGGGTTACGAATACATTCTGACATAAGATAAATCGTATTTTCACACATACACAACGACTGATATAATCATTATCCTAATTACTACATCATTCGGAGATCTCAAACATTACGTGTGGCTACAAAATTCTTGCCTATCAGTGTTAACAAATTACTCGATCGCTCTCCGATTTATATGCAAATCCAATGCTTGAGAAACATTGCGCACATGTAGTGATATCGTGAGGGAATGGATGGCGTATTGGCAATTGTTTTGTAATCTGGTGAAACGTGTTAATTAAGACTCGGGAAACGCTACGACGAATAAACACCTTAAAGTGACAGTTTATGTAGGCATGGATCAGCCTGCTAACAGACGTAAATGCTGAAGATAAAAACTTTTGAAAAATAAAACATCATTGAAGTTTGACTATTTTACCATTTGGATCACCCAATGCATGCGACGTTTCCGTGTTGATTTTGTACTTGGTGGATTCAATGCAATGCACTGTGACGATGGAAAACGGCAGCCTGGTAACTATGCTACGTTGATCGATATAATTTTCATGATTATGCGTCTGGTCCAGTGCGATCACGTTTATTCCGAATTGCCATCTAACAAATAATTTAAGAGATTCGAGGGAAACATTCCCACACGTAGCAATCAAACTGGACGTCTTTATTCAAAACGTGAATGATCGGCGGCCACATAAATGCAATGAATTCGATATTGACTTTCGATATGCTCGAGTTCCGGTTGTCTAAATCGATAACACAAAATCAGAACTATTTTTATATTCACTATTTTTATCCTGTTTCCCCTACAGAAATGTTCAATGATGTCAATTCAACAGCAATTTTACTTAATTCTTGATATTGTACATGAAGCTTCCCCATATTTAACACGGGCGACAAAATCAAACCAAATATTTTGATCTATTATGTTGTTTTGATAGTGCCAATATTGAATCAACCATACAAGAACGATGAAAACAACACCATCATGACATCGTCATACATTCACTTACCAAATCATGATACATTGCAGTCAATACATACATTGCAATTACATAGCTTCAGGAAATTTAGCTGGGCGTGTAGATGATGATCAATGCATCATTCCATGATAACACGTAACCATGAAATTACCTTGGGATTGCTTTTGTCTGCATGCCACCCCGCCGCTGTAGTATTTGCTGGTTACATTGACGTTAGATCCACTATGCGTCGTTCCGATGTAAAACATTTTGCTGTGCCTAGACTTGTTTGACAATGTTTTTCAATACAAACTGAGCTCCTTCATACAGTAGAAAATAGTTATTACGTGAGCTTTAGTGTTGGTTAAAAATGATGTAATATTTTGTATAATATGATTCTTAAGCCATTACAACATTTCTGTTTCAGGCTAATAATGATCAATAATCTATCTCCATGACAGCCAACTTTATATACGCAGAGGTCAGATGGATCATTCACACAAAGTGAATGACATATAGTTATGCAGAAATGGGAGTAACCGTTCGAAGGAGAGCCACATTGCTGAATCGACATATATTCCATAGATGAATATCGTTTAAAGAGTTGACTGATGAAGTAATTGGGAGGTTTGTTATGAAGATGTGTGTTCCATCACCTGCATGTGTATTCAAATGCAACTTCACAGATATCAATACTATTCTTTCCAATTTACGCGACACTACACATTGAATATCGACGAATATTCGTTTCACAATATAGTGAAATATTTGTGTCGATAGCATCAATATTTATATTTAATGCCGAAAAGAAATTCCGCAATAATAATATGGATATTTATAGCTATTTTGGAAATATCGGATAAGGCGGGGATATATTATCTGGATAATTGTTTGCATTTTGGTTTTAACGTGTCTGACATGATTTAAGCCGGACGGACGCTTGCAGATGGCCAATTGTGTCTCGCAACGATAGTTTGAAGTCATATTGGTTTTGTCCATATTTTTTTATGTTCATTAATGTACGTTGCATATCTCCTTGTAAATCGCTGAAGGTACCAAAATGGTTATCGCGTACATTGATGACTTAACTACGTTACATAGAGGTGTTTACTAGCCAGTTAAGCATTACAAGCTTCGGCAATCCTAACATCAAATTGAATTATCTGACTCTCCTATGGTGATTGCTTACTAAGTTATGCCAAAGTTTCATCCATGGACCTGTCAAGGTTTGGCGTGCATGCGCAATTTGTACATTTTGAAATATATATAGAAAGCTGGACATTCCTTTGTAGAATTGTTCTCCGTGCCAGCGTGACCTAGATTGTTATACAAGAATTCTTCTCAGATGACCTTGACCTACTCATTGCGAGCTCTTTCGTGAGCGTCTAATGACGGCCATTCCCAACTTTTTCCCATTTGACCATACTTGGTCACCCAAGCCAACGGGTGGATATTGATTGTACTGTTGGTCGCCTATAACTGTCACATACCAGCACCTTTTTGAGGGCTTGATTGTTACACCGGTTAGGCATTCTTCTTTGTTACAGGTCAATAGTTATTTATACCTAACAAATATGTGCACACAGTAATCGCCGTGCCCATTGCATATTGCAGCACGTTATTAGAACTGGAATAAAACATGTACTATTCTTTGCCATGAGTTACGGTATTTACTACAAACACTGTTATTGTAATCAGCAGTGTTGGGTGCTATGTGATAGTAACATAGATACTAACATTACCATATAACTTACACATTTATGGTAAGCAGTCTGCATTGCCATAGATATATGACATATTTAGAACATCGTACAGTCTACACACAAATAATGACAACTGCACATCAATCTAGAGTTACCTGGTGGCTATCAAATGAGATTATCACGAATCGTGTATTTAAAAAGCATACAACCAGCGTCATCCACTGAGTTATCAGCTGAAACCGATTTGGAAGAACTACCCATACATTAAAACACACGAGTGACTGTAACGGTACATGGCGTCAATTAAGTTGGAATTTTGCACTTAGTAAAGCCATCAAAAATAACCAGACGCCAAGCAATTAAAATCAGCTCAGTTACTCGACCAAATGTACATTAGCCATGACGACGGTCTCATTATGCTGTTTGGAGGATTTCAGACAGTCACGTCGTTCTTTTTTTTGGAGTATTGGAGAATGAATTTACCGTAGATATGAATTACGAATTTTTTTTCCTAATCCTCCGTATGAAAACTACATTTGATTCTTGCCACTTTGATTAACCCTGGTGCGAAATAACAGGGCAGTACCAGGTTACCCAAATCGTTAAACGCAGAAGTCAATCCTGTGAATAAGCGGTAGGATCAAAACTGCAGTAATTGCAGGGTGTTACCTAAACAGTTGCCGTAATGCTAGATTACCACCGGATCTCATTGTTTTGGCAACGTAATTATTGATAGTTTATGCGAGAGGAGCATGCCAAGGTTACTCAAGACATTTGACCATGTTATAGGCAGATTCCTATCAATTAGGGTCTAATTATGTGCACAATTCATAATTCTGTCAATACGCATCTGTTGCTGCAATAATAATTTAAACTCTGAGCAACTTAGTAAACTATTAATTATAATAACAGATGTAACTAACACCACTGGCAAGTTTTCGTGAAAATATTGCTTGTCTAATGATCGTCATTACGTGATGTCATCTGATATGCAATACCCCTCATGACACATGTAAGGGTTCTCAAATATGGTCAGACTATGAAGCATTGCTGTTTGATATACATTCGGGATAAAGTTAGTATATCACGCAAGACTGTCATTCTTAATGGGTGATTGTTCGATCAATTGCTTATATCATACGGCAAAATTGATGGAACGAATATACAATTTTTGTAGATATGGTGCCTGGTAAGACTCGTGTAACATTACAATTCTTAGTGTGTTTACGCATAGTGATAGTAAGTTTAGGGATAACTTGATAGCTGATCTAGGTTCGGGTCGCTTTTCAACCATAATTGAATTCGTGGATTTAACCAATTAATCTCCATCTGGGTTGCCCTGATTTGATCGGAGCATTGTCTATAAAAGCAGATTTATCAACACCATAAGGTGTCTACCCTGTTGGTAACATGCTATCTGCATGCTATCCCAGATTCTGATTTTAGAAACATTTGTCGAAACGAATGCTGACTGTATCGTCAATGCCACTGATGTATTTATGTACACTGTGAATTAGTCACTTTTGAACAGCACTTTGCTGTGAACCTGCCATTCTTCGATCCATCTACAACAGAAACTTCAACTGTGCTATCACTGCACACTGTACACGACATAGAAGGTGTTTTAGTCACTTTTGGGGCTGGGGTTGTATATCTCACTCATCAAAATGTGCCCAGTCAACAGTGAATTGGCTTATTGGTTATATCATCCGATGAAAAAATTGGTGTGTAGAGATATTACCTGGCTGGAGGCTCATGGCAATCGATAATAATCAGAGGCACGGCCTATTTCTCTATTATCTGGTAAAATGGGGCTTGGCGGTGCTAGGAGAAATATGGATCTCGCCTTCCCATCAGCCCTAGCCACAACATGTATGCAGGACCACACATAAGCTATGAAAATCCACTATCTTGTCATATTAAGCCACTGCACTGCTTGCGTTGCTAACAATCGCGTAACAATATAGATGAACGCAAGTTTATCAAAGCATTCCGTAAGTAGTACACTAGAGATACTCAGCTGACATTGCTTAAGCTTGGAGAAGAAATCACATCTGACGAAAATCAGGGTCTATCGCCAAAAGGCTGGACAAGCGGCGCGCGCAAGGAAAATGTTAATTTATTAACCGACCGGCCATGATTTCTTTTTCTAAAGCAAATATCTGTATCCATCAAAGGAATGACCTTTGCAGATTTATCCTGACACCATGAAGATGAATTAGGCAGCTGGTTTACTGTAGGCAGAATTAAAGACGCTTTAATATCATGACGATCTATATAGTTTTGGAACGCATTGCTAGTAAAGCGCGGTGTGAACGAATACATCAGGCTTTTGAAATTAGTATGTAAATTGATCCTTGCAATCCCAACTGATCTGGAGTTGGTATCGTCTTATTGATGAAGCAATCATTTGAAAGTTAGATATTTGGTCCTACTATTTGCAATCCCGGTGTCAAGGGCCAATATCGTTTTTCAAAATATTTTAATCACACTATTTCCCGCTCGCGCGAAAGACAAGACTCCTTAGAATTTGGAGATAATGTATAATTGGTCATTGACACTGATCCAATCGTCTTTCATCAAATCTGTACAGAATACATTTAGATCAAACACTGATATCAAATTATTGGCTTAACTGTTTTACAAATCCCATGGATTTGCTGATAATGGCTTAATTCCTGATAGAACACTGTTGAATACTGCAATAAGCGACTCGTTCGAAATGTTGCGATTGGAATGATTCAATAAAATATAATATAAAGTTTTACTTTGGCAAATTATGTGTGTGATTACTCAGTGACTTTTGTTTTTGAACATTTAATTTGTCATTCATATATTGATATATTCTACCTCAAATAAGCATTAGGTAGGGTGCACCCGTTAAATTTTCCATGTGTCAAATGTATCTTCTCACGAACTAAGACTTGAACCTGCAAAGAATAAAGCAAGAAACAAATTTGAGAATGAAATATTCACGAATATTGTTCAGTTTTGGGGTCAATTCGGATAATACTCTGTCCCTCTAAACAGTACCAAGATTGCTTCAATAGCGTTGACAAGCACTTGCTGGAATGTCTATGTCATGAAGTAGAAGAAACAGCCGACACAAAACAATTAACATAATCAAGCTCAGTATTAGTTAAATGTGGCCGGCCGGTGTGAGCAGAGCGAAATAGTAAAAAGGTGACAGCATCATTAGATCAACGTTGTAGCAACGACAGTTCTTCCTCTCATTATTACTGCGATAATCGCATTTGATCTGTCTATTATCTGCAATGCATGGTACGCGTCGCATATGAAATGTGATGCCTGAGCAAGGCGTACTCCTTGTCGGTAGAAACACTTGGTTGCAATTCGCACTCTTTTCTAATCAGCTATGAGCAGTGATCGACGTTGGTATATTTGCATGTTTATCTGTTGGCATGCATGTACGTATCCACCATATGCTTATGCTATCGATGCCATGCATGATGATTGTGTCGCATGTGTTGTACATGCTCATGCTTGACACTATCAATGCATATTTATTTTGATACGCATGATATCCTTGTGTGTCTCTGTTTAGTGTATACATACATAGGAAGTACCTAAATAGAACCATATAAGTGATGATTTATATAATGCGTGGCTCACATACCATGGGTCTACTTACAATTGTTGTATATTATTTATAAGCATTCTTTTCTGTAAATAATTGGCACAAGGGATCTTTTTGTTCTACGGCATTGCCAATAAGATTATCTTATAATTGAATGCTATGTACATCACCGGGTATATCATATTCCGTCCTACTCATTGACCATGTTAATTAACGTCATTTTAACACGTATTGTTCAAATTGGATTTATTATGTGATACATTACTGGATAATTATTATTCTAGACCCAATCAAACGAATAGTAGCATGAAGATAAAAGAATTGTTGATTCAGAATGAATAATTAAACAATGGAGAGTAGCATTGATGGAGCTGCACACTAGGCCACAAACCAAATGGAAGCGTACTCTTCAGGTCCCTTATTTGCCGGACGAACGAGCGCTTTTCAGTAAAAATAATAGCAGGTTGTGCGATTTAGCTCCCCATGAAATTCGCTCTTTATTTTCGTTGATTTACTGGACACGTGCTTGAGATTAAGATCACTGCATTAGTACGTCGCCCTCAATGTCGTTTATCAGTATTAAACAGCCAACGATGCCAGGAATAGCATACCAATCATTATGGATTAGTTTCTCTGTTCAAGTGCCGCCCCCCACCCGTGTTTCAACCGTAAATCAAAAACATTAACGGGCTCTCGATACACATATTTAAGTAAAATCAATCTTCCCTTTATTAGTGAAGATTGGAATAGTGTATGTATGAACATGGATACGTCTCCGTCTACTGCCACGTCATGGGAAGGGATGGTTATACTTATAGAAATAGGGTAAACCTCTGTTGCCAATATGATGCGCACTCCGTTGAGAATAGTGCTAGATTCGAAGACTTTTGCTAATCGCCATTGGTGCTGACGTTCGGAAATGCTATGTCATTGAATGCCTCCAAATGCTTTGACATAATGTTGAATGTGTTCTATGCCCCTATCTTGCGTCATGACGGAGCACGGCAGCACATTCGCACCTGGACACGTGTGAAAAATGCTCCACACTGGGCATTTACATATAACGACATTTCGATCGTTATATATGATGGCAATCTGTCAACTCTTGATAAGAGAATGCCCATCCACAATAAAAACTCTACGAGGTATGTTTGGGACTATGAAGCGTCACGGTTGCTTATATTGCAAATCCGAACAAAGAAACATAACATTTTACAGGCAGTATGATGCGACTACTTTACTGATGATTTGATCATCTGCTTTGACAACATTCACATACTGTATCACGACACTATATAGCGATTGTCCACCGACTGTGCATCGAAGTGAGTCACAATATTCTCGTATTCAGACAAATGATTGGTGTTGTAATAGATTATTAAAGATAACCGTCAATAAGAAGGTAAGATACGGCCTGCATTGTTACAGGGTGACAGGTTATAAAAGCCTTTTAATCAGGGCTGCTAAATAAAAACGCATTTGTCTCAAGAACGCATATCTGTGCTATCTCTGATAAAGGGAACAATACAAGGAATACAACGGGAATACAATTCAAACAATGTTCAAATTCGTCCTAGTGACTCTCGTGGGAAAAATATATAGACACAGTGGCACCAAAATAGACACCTCAATTTTGTGCTTGACATTGAATATAAAAGGACACAGTAAGCCTATAAGACGATAGGTTTTACCTAGATAGATGTGTGGTGGAATACAACACGGTATAATGTGAACCTTTTCCTAGCAGCGCTTTAGTCGCCGCGGATATCACCGATGAAGGGACAGCCCCAAATATATTAATCATATCCAATCAAATATAACGCCTTGGGGTTTACAATAAATCATGGAAGCGTTTTTTACTGCGTAATGTGTTTCTTATGTGACAACTGCCGCGAGATTACCGCTTTAACAATGAAAGGCATCGGAGCAATGGAACAAAACGGAAATATATTTCATTCAATACGACCTTTCTCAATGCGACTTAATTCTGCAGATACTTAAGTCAGTGTTGGTTGTTTAGCTTACGGACACTATTGATGAATGTCAGTAACAAGTCTGTGGAAGACATCTGAGATTGGCATGAGCATGGCGTTGCAGCGTGCAGAACGCTATTAGCTGAAACTCAACGTGAATATGGGAAAAATCATTACAGGTCTAATGATCATAACAGCTTCCATACTCAGACAAATGCCAAAAGGTTCCCTATTATGGGGTAGCTAAGGGGCTAATAATAGGGTGTGCCGACGGTATCATCGCTAAACATTATCCAAATGTAGTGCATGGGTACCTTTATTTCCAAATGGTAGGTTCGTATATATGGCAATAATAAGGATGCTAAAATCATGCAGTTTTCTTTATGCAAGCACCACAAACTAATGCATAGAAATTCACTGTGCAATATCAGACACAATTATTTCAATCATATCTTCTCCCTTTCCTCGAAACACAAGCATACATATTTTGTATTCTCCAATAACAACATACCTATTTACAATCCAATGGAAAAGCTGTGGGTCATTCGCACCGGTCTGACTAATAAACCAGAATATAATCCGATATATGGCAAAAATATAACCCAAAATTGCCAAAGTTGCGTATTGTCATTCGCAACACCATAACCGGTAAACCAGGGGAACAGAATGGCAGATTAAATGATTGTCTGAAGCGAGCATAGCTCGACCGACTCTGATAAATGATGTTATGCGATGATACAACCCTTTGTGACATTCTAAAAATTCTTTCATCTACTTTAACAATTGTTTGAGTAAACCAACTAGTGACTCACTTGCACATCCAATGTGTCTCGTGGGTTAAATAAACACGCAAAGTAATCACAAAATTATTGCTATTAGCTTTCTAGGCGTTTTTGTCAATAAACATCGAATGACACCATGACTCCCCGAAATGACACGTTTATTTTGATAGTGACGTGATTATTTTACCAAAGGGTTAGGATTGAATGCATTACGTAAGAGCGTAGATAATTGTGGGAATAAAGAATTTGTTTGATAATTCAATAGCGAAAATCAGTCTTTATGCATACTGAGCGATTTCATTCGAACCTTTGTGAAACGTTTTGCAGCCTAATTTTTGTTCTACTTTAAATGCTTTTGGTGAGATCTTGCACCATTATCTTATTCAAATATCCTATAGGGACGAAGCCAGGCAATCGAAACCAGAATGGTGTTCTGGAGCCAAACCAATTTAACAACAAAGAACCCATTCGGAAACTTGGAAACTCATAAAAGCCAAAGAGTAAAAGCTCATTGAGTTTATGTCAAAACAACTTCTCAAAAATCTTGCTGAACAAGTGTTTCTGAGGATTAAGAGCAGTAAACAGGAAGTAGATATTAAAATAGGTTACACAAATATTATATTTACAGGTTGATTTAAATTACATAGGCGTTGATAACCACAAAGCAGAAAAGTACTGAAGATAACTCTGTTTTGTACCATTATTCATCCTACCATCATGGGGCTCACCAATTTCAGCCACTTGAATTCATACTGTTGTTACAAATCCGAGATATCTTAGATTTGAAAATAGAAGCTGCATGTGAAATACTACTCAATGACTAAAGCAATCCTTACTCTATTTATCATATACTTAAAACCAATTGAGCCTCTAACAATTCATAGTATATTGTATACAAACAACATATAAATTCAAATACTAGTGACGTAAATTATTCATCTTTGTCAAACCGATTTGCGAGCAACCTTAATATTGTTTTGCTTATATCCACATCTTGAGAAACTAAAGCAATGGCCGTAACTGATATAACCATTTGCAAATTCAGGCACCCGGCCTGAACTAACCACCATATAAAGTGCTAGCCAATCGTCTGGTTTCCGGTACTAATACAACGTTGAACAATCACACCGCTAAAGTGCTTGCCAATTGTGTGGTACCGAATACAATCATGGCATTCATTGGTATCATTCCATTATATGAATTAACGCTAGATGTCATATCCTGGGCAAGATCATGACACACGTAATGTACCAACAAGAGATTCTAGACAATGGGTGGTGTGAAGCTTTTTAATCTACGTAAAATGATGAAATCAAATTGAGTCGTGACTTGAATTCGAGTACAGATCGCATTTGTTCCAATAAGTGACATACACGCCTGGATTTGTTTGAACGATTATCATCGGGGTCCAATAACGATCGAAAATCGACGAGTGATTAAAGACACTGATCCAGTACACGGTAATTGCATATCGTGTCTCTAAAGACTCTTTCTAAAACCAATATTAGATGGGTCATCTAGCTTATGTGCAATTTTTGCACGTGACCTCATTTGCATGACCTTAAAACAAATAAAAACGAGCTAATGTTCCTCTCATGTGGCAACATCGAGATAAACGCAGGAGTGCTCTCGCGAGGTATATATGTTTGGTAAATGTACTTAAGCTAAAGGTTCAAAATAACCATTGATAAAATCAATCACACGCAGTTATGCACCACAAATCTGCCCAAATAATCTTCATGTTAGAATATTCTGATATTGATTTGTCAACGGATGGTTAGTTGAAAATAAAATATTTCTCTAAGCAATTCATAATTCAGTTAAATCAGTCATGAAATATTACTTTCCGAGCTTATAAAGACACGATTGTCACATTCAAATGATCACAGCACTATATGAACGAATGTATATTTATATACATATATATATGTTTATAAACAAATATATATATATATATATATATATATATATATATATATATATATATATATATATATATGTGTGTGTGTGTGTGTGTGTGTGTTTATGTATATATACATATATATATACATATTACCATATATAAATGTATAATATATATATATATTTATATATATATGCACATGTATATATATAGAATTTTGTATATATTCATATATATATATGCTTATAAATATTTAAATATATATATATATGTGTGTGTGTGTGTGTGTGTTGTTTGTTTGTTTGTGTATTATTAAGTCACGCATGCCTTGCTTATTAGCATCTTGTGCTTGCCAGAACAAAACTAGCTATGTTGCCATGGATAAGAAAATATGCTGCAGGTCGCATTTGCAATATATATTAGCACAGCTACCAAACTTTGCTTATTAAAATATACTAATGAGTAAGGCATGCGCGATCAAAAGTTTTGGCATCACTGCTCAAATTCAGTCCGTTTTCTTTCCGCACCCACCGCGTGCCATATTTGACTTAAAATTCGCGTTCCGTCAGAAGGTCATAGTTTAGGCTCGATTTTATGAATACAAATTTCCTGAGGAGCTGAAAATCGGTCAATTAAGGTTTTTCGAATATTTGATTAAATTCACCTGTAAATGTACACTTCACGAGTCCATATAGACGAATTCACGTAAACATTATATCAGACCATACATCCATGACAGAAAAATACACGAAACCTGCTTAATCTAATAAATTATCCACCAAAGCTATCAAGTACCTAAGTTACACCAATAAGATTTCAAGACGACCATAACCATACATGCATTTAACGCCACGGTGCCATTCTTTCCAAATAGTATAGATATGAGCATGTAGAAGATGAAACTCACTTAAATTTTTCAAAAAAAGAAAGCAAGATCTTAACTATCTTTTAAGGATTGAGAAATAACACATTTTCTATAGAGCATTATGTCAAAGTGTCGATTTTCATTTTAAAAGATGATAAATTGAAGGTTCTACATGCAATGATGATGAACATCAGCAGCAGCAGGGTCCAGCGATTTCACAATAACAGCAGCATAGCTGCGTACCAATCAACTAACTAGCCCCAGAAATATGTGAAACTCTCTTTCGATTTGTCCGATATACTTTCGCACTTGACATTTGTCTTTACATCTGCATAGAATGATATGTATTAGCTTTCGTGTTTCTGCTTCATCAAACCTTGCAGAAAAGAATCCCAGGACAAGTCGCTCCTAAAGAGTCCATGATAGGTCTGCAATAATTACCTGTTCAGGCGGTGATGGCAATTAAATATAAATGGTCAAGTGACTATTACGTGTCTTTTACTGATTTCTATAATAACCTGCCCTTCCAAATTCCACAGCGATGACGAGCACATTATAACAATATCGAGATAAAGTTTTCATCTAATAATGAAATATATCCGTTTATTCCAGCGCATTCTATTAGCGTTGTGATATGCGCAGAATAAGTAGGAATAAGTGACAAAAGTATTGTACGAAAGGCGTTAACAATTATCGCAGCATTGCCACTCAAACAACTCAATTGTGAAAATGTAAACATTTTCTATATGCACTAAACCTTTCACAACCCCACTGTCGATTGGGCCTCATTTATCTAGTGTTAATATTGATCATAGTTGTCTGTTTTGAGGGACCACAGCAATAATATTGGCGCAGCAACATCTTCATATAGACATGAGAACGTGGTGCAAGAGAGGAGACTTTAACTACACAGCTATTCTATTGTATGCGTTCCATCATTCAGTCACGATTTACTATTAATCACAAGATAGCAAGTACAATGGTGCCCTCTAATAACTAGAACCAAAATAATGAAAAACAGCAAAGTGAACTTAACTATACAGCTTTCTCTACATCGAAGCACTTACCGCTTACATATGTTTGCCTTGAAAAAGAAGATTGCGCATATTTTCTGTATTTGGCCGTTTGATAAGACCCGTCAAGAAAACCAGTATAAATAAAGCCTGCAGGGTATCATATTTTAAGAGATTTGATATCTTTCATTTATTTGGCAGTCAATTTGTATTCGCTTTCATCTTGCCTTCTACATACACGTGCTTAGTATGTTAGTCTTAATTACTTCACAAGCTAAGACATTTAATTACTACAAATACATTACTACTAGGTCATATGCTATCAACAATTACACTGATATACATATGCCTTATTTATTTATTGCACTGTTCTAAGAGGATGAATCAACTGACTGTTCGATTCGGAATTCAAATAAGCATCGCGTTTCGATGCATGGATGCGCAGATACAAAACAAAAACCCACCATAACCTAAGTGGATAACCATGAACGGAACCCTACGGCTGATGTTTAGACTATTGTTATTTCATCGAACAATGCTTAATTACGTAATTTGCTCATTAACAGAAGGTCAATAACAGGCAGCTCGCTGTGAGGATGACAAAGCAACATGATTTTCTGTTCCGATAAATTCCACGTGGCAGCTGGATCCCATTAAGATGGGCTAAAATCCAGAGTAGCAGCTACAACAACATCTCCCATGCGTTGCCCTGTGGTTGTTTCCTTACACACCCTCTGTGGTCCATCAGTTTCACTGCCGAGGGCGTATGTAATGGCTGCGTTCCCCTTTGAAGTTGGGTTAACTATAAATAAATATCCTCCGAATCATTATCAGTCTGATAATCACTAACGATATAATCGCCATCTTCAATCTCCGGGACTTTAAAATGATGAAATTTGCATTCAAATGAAGATTCCGATCATGATAAATTTATATTGCCAATTATATTCAGCTCTTTATCGGTACTCCCCCGTCTCTAAGACAACGACCTTCTTCATATATGTATATATCTGTATGTAGACATTTTTCCATTTACGATTTAAGGGTTGTCATGTTACCCATTTTGATCTGTTTGAGTTAACTATGTGTTAATGCTATCAATCACATACTAGGCCAGTGTTTCGCTCATTGTGCAAAACAAAACGATTGGCATTTCGCTTCAGAATTGCATGTGGAGCTATTTTACATTATTCGATGCGGTGTTGAATGGTTTTGGCAAGCTCGTGTAGACAGATTGTTCGTCTCAGTAGCTTGATGTGTACAAACCTGCAATATAAGTAATTTAGTTTCATATTTTGTTACTGAAATATTTCATTTTTGCATCAATAAGGTCAGTGTGTATATTGATTTTAGTCGTCGCGCTTTCAATACCCAATCAAAATATTACTCCATGTTAGAATACAATGACAATGAAAGCTATATCATATAATGGTAAAAGGTAATGTGCTCTCGTCAAATGCGCTGATTGCAAGATCATCACTGTAGCCTCTGTCTCATAATGGCAACATATCAACAAATATTACAAAATGGCAGTGCTCAAAGTGAGTATATTTTAATGAGTGTCCAGACTATGATTACCTTTGAATAATCCCTCTGGTGAGTACTGTGCAAACCGAATGCAATTGTGATCGCAACTCTTCAAAACGACTAATGTAACGTACGCGATGTAGTCATGTTAATTGATGAGTCTATTAACGGTTCGACCGTTTAGTCTCGTATCGCCATGAGTCAATGGCAAGCACACTTGGACATCGCACAAGTTAGCAATATGTCATGGTCGGATCAAACATTGTCTCTACGCCTCGTCGTTACCGCAAGTGAATCATACGATTGGTCGTATATATTCAGTTGGATTGTCGTATGGTCAGATATGTAAACATAACTCGAATAGATTGATGATCGATTGGTAGTGCCAATCACAACTGATTATATGTCGATATAAACCACCCACAAAGTATTCCGATGCTTACTCCCTTGCCAAATCACGAAAAAACAATATCCGGAATTAGATATATCATGAAATATGTTTCATAATATCATTCAGTTTGCCATTTTGCCAGTTATGTCACCAGCCATATCTTATGAAAGTAACAGTTAAGCTAATGCTCACGAAGAGACGAGCAGCATTTGGTGGGCACCGATAGTACGCTTTGTCCGTATGACGGTAAATTATATATGTTTCTGTTTACCATGATTCCTGACTTAATAAGGTGGACAAACACCAATTATCTATATATTTGTGGTATATTCAGGAATCGTGTATGAATTTGGTAATGCTGCTGCAATATGTCCCCGCTGTATCTCATCGAAGTGATATCGATCCGGTGATGTATGGGGATGATTGTCAGGCTCAGGCAGCGTCCCATCGGCAACACCAGCCCTCTGCCGATTGGACCGATGCTATCACAATGAGTCAATTGATAGAGGGCGATAAAAGTAGGTATAGCAAGTAAAATGGCTAATTGGAGCCAGGTTCTTATACACAAGAGGATGCAAATTGATGGTGGTGCTCCAAGAAGTGTGTTTCACCCAGTTTAGTTGCAACACAGCTACTTACCTGCATATTATCAGATTTTCTTAATCCAACTCCCCCACATCCATCCCCAACACCAACAGCTGAATTGCATGTAACTATTCCATTCGCCACAAAGTAATTCTCCTTTCACTTGCCATTTCTTAGTGTAAACTGCTAGAGTTACGTCGATGTCACGGTTCGATATTTCTATCAAGTCATATAAGTTACATTTAAAAAAGGGAATCTGTGCAGCATCGAATGATATAACGACCATATTATGGTGACTCTATCTAAGAATATGGCACAAGCAATCTGAAATGGTTTTCTTCTGACACAATGAGCAAAGAATCGAGTGTAGTGTTAGGAGATAAGGTATAGTCACAATTAGAACCTTACTCTCATCAGCAGATGCGATATCAAATGCATGAATTTATATTATCGCTCACCATCAATATTTTTGAAACATTTTGCACACTGTATTTTTGTTTTCGTATCTCTTTACATAGATGGCTAACAATAAAGCTCCCGTAAAGATTATTTTTCGTACAAATTGATCTATTCATGATTGCATAACAGCCGTTTTGCTCTCGAGATCAAACGGCATCCTACAACCTTCCTATAGGTATCAAGAAAGTCATTTATGTTCTCCTTCCCTTGAAAAAAAGTATTGTGGCAGTTGGCTAGATACTGCTTAAAAATCAGAAAATAAATATTTTTTATATTGCTGAAAATAATGCCAAATAGCATTTATGTGATCACTAAAAGTTTTTGACTGAATAGCTATTTTCATAGAGACAGGGGAAACTCTAATGTGCGGGGTATGTACACAGATGTGGCAGCGAAATGATTTTCCTCTGATAAAAAGAGCAACGAATTGAGTGTAGAGTGCTCTGCCATAAATATATATATATATATATATATATATATATATATATATATATATATATATATATATATATATATATATATATATATATATATATATATATATATATATATATATATATATATATATATATATATATATATATATATATATATATATATATATATATATATATATATATATATATATAAGGAGGATTTGTATACGCTGAGTAGCACCGCCCACGTACACAACGCCTATCTCAGCATTCGGAACTTTGATGGCGTTAGCCACATATCTGTTTGAATATTGCATCATTTTACCCCTTTGTCGAATAGTTTTTACAATCAATGTTAATTATATCTGCGGTAATCGGCTTGATGAATGAGAGGTATAGCATATAGCAAGAAAATGTATCGATATGGATGATATGATGAACAATATGGATGCTAAACGAAACCTAGTTATGGTGAAACAAAACAGGCGTCAACGATGGATACTGTCATAATTAACGTATTCTGCATGAATCATTAGACACTTCTAATGCGGTTCATCAAGTGTTCGAGCCATGCCCGGCCTTTGTTAGGCATTATAGCCAAATTCCATTCAAATGCGGGTTAAGGAAGTTAGATAACTTGTTCATCATGCCCTTCCATACTTTACACATGTATCTGTTGTTGCAGCCTCTTGGGAAACAGGTCATTCTACAATTATTGTCTTATCAATATATCGCAGCAGTCTGTCTTTGACCAATAGGTATTCATGCTATACCTACAATTTTTCCGGTATAACCACCAATAAAGAGGAGCCCTCTTTCTAGACAAAGAGTATCGTATTTTCCAATCATCGCATGATTTTACAGTGGGTAAAAAGCAAATATGGTAAACAATGTTTCATGGTATAACATGAGCCAACGGGACAATATCTTCCTAAACGACGGGTTTTTTTTACATAACAGCAGCAACAGCGATATGGAATGGTAGGGCAATGTTTCCCACGTACCTGTAAATCAAGACGCGTAGTGTGAGTTATGCAAAACAGGTACAGCCATGAAATGCGATAACAAGTCGATTTGTTCATTCAAAATAATTTAGTGACAAGTGCCGCTGCATAAAATTCATACCGCCAATCATCACACCTTAAACTGACACTAGATATATCGAACAATTATATTCATGCATTTCTCGACTGGAAATGCAGCCATCGATAAACACTCTCCTGATCATGATTACATACATTGGTGGTTGATTTTGTTCTTGCAGCTGTGGTTTTTGCTTTGGTACACCATGTGGAAAAATTCTTAACAACACCATCGCTGCGCCTTCTTGTCCTGCAGCATTCATTGTTTCGTATTCTAGGTTGGAAGCCATCCTCTTACAATTGCTCGGACAATATCTTGTGAATACCCAAGAAACGGACAACAGCTGAATACAAAACTTGACAAGAGAATTGCAGCACTGCTTCTAAAGAGGTTCAAGGTATGACCGGTATTTGCATATTCATGATGTGGCGCTTGATTCATTCTGCATTACTGGCATACTGTATTGGTTGCATCTGTAAGCCTGTGAGTGCTATTGTATGTGCCACGTTAATGACACAAGAGTGAAGGAAACCACTACCAATAGTTATCTGATCTTATCTTTGACTTTGATGCAGTCTTTGTAAATCATGGCTCCATTTATCGCTGTAGGAATGCTTAGCTAAGATTGGAAATAGAGAGATGATTCTAAATTGTGTGTGGTGTGTGTGTGTGTGTGTGTGTGTGTGTGTGTGTGGTGTGTGTGTGTGTGTGTGTGTGTGTGTGTGTGTGTGTAGATGTGTGTGTGTGTTGTGTGTGTGTGTGTGTGTGTGTGTGTGTGTGTGTGTGTGTGTGTGTGTGTGTGTGTGTGTGTGTGTGTGCCCAGGATGCAGGTATGTCAACTGTGTGTGAACATAAGAGTATGACATAATTAACTAAAACATAACATTATACCCGGGATTATCGTGAAATGTGTGTGTGTGTGTGTGTGTGTGTGTGTGTGTGTGTGTGTGTGTGTGTGTGTGTGTGTGTGTGTGTGTGTGTGTGTGTGTGTGTGTGTGTGTGTGTGTGTGTGTGTGTGTGTGTGTGTGTGTGTGTGTGTGTGTGTGTGTGTGTGTGTGTGTGTGTGTGTGTGTGTGTGTGTGTGTGTGTGTGTGTGGTGTGTGTGTGCGTGTGGCGCGAGGGCGACGTGTGTGTGTGTATCAACTCGTGTGTGAACATAAGAAACAAAGTATGTGTGTGTAACGATTATCGTGTGTGTGTGCGTGTGTGTGTGTGTGTGTGTGTGTGTGTGTGTGTGTGTGTGTGTGTGTGTGTGTGTGTGTGTGTGTGTGTGTGTGTGTGTGTGTGTGTGTGTGTGTGTGTGTGTGTGTGTGTGTGTGTGTGTGTGAGTGTGACTGTGCTTGCTGGCGAGTACGTGAGGGAGCGTGCCTGTGCTTGTGTATGCGTGTGAATACATATGTATGGCTCGACTTTTACTGTCACAGATAGGAGCCAGTGCTACGATATAATCGCCCTCGGTAGTTGATTCATGTAGTGCGGTAACCAGAAGCCTGTGCGCGAGGGGATCAAATCAACTAACATTGCCCTAGTTTGTTATTCTGTTTGCATATTTATATCCTTTAGTGAGGTTGCAAACCTTGAATTGCGATCATGGTATGTTGTGTTGTAATTATAACTGCTTAATATGATTCATCAAGGCATAAGTTTTGCTGCAGTTAATGTATACCCGACTTTGTTGAATCATGTATAGCGAATTTGCTAATTCAATTGCCTGATTTTCCAGATCCACACCTCCCTACGAATGCCAAAAACATTTCTACTTTTCTGTCACAATTGGATATGATCAACGAGCAGCTATATTCAGACTACTGTACATTAACAGTCTTATCAACATGAAGCAGCTGTTTATCATTCGTGTAATATGTCAGGGTAGATTACATACCGTACAAAGCACTCCCAAGGGCTTAACCACCCAGTGTTCCATAATGGGACAGCTTTGAACTGTCGATAAAGCCTCCAGCGTGATAGCTCTCTAAATGGGTCGAGAACAATGTGGTTAAAAGTAGCCTATTGTGGTATAACATAATAGCAGAATGGCGATCCGTAGCCCATTAAATGTATATATGTATATGCAATTATGTACATGGATATATACATATATACACATATATATAGCGGGTATATATCTGTTTATACATACATATATATATATATATATATATATATATATATATATATATATATATATATATATATATATATATATATATATATATATATATATACATTTAGATATATACATGTGTTTATATTTATGTTAACGTATATAAATGTAATTATGTATATATATCCTCTTGCTGATGGTTGTTAGGGTCACCGCATGGTAAACTCTTCATATCTTGAGAACAGCATGGTCTGCATTGGTGCCCTACTGCAAGCTACTGTATGAGCCATGTTCATGGCGCATGAGTGAGCGAAGCCTCTTGCGAAATCCATAAGCTATTCGATGGAATGTCAGAGCAAGGAAACAAAATATTGAACATCATAACAGTTTCGAGGAACGTGATTAGTTATGTGTAACCTACCTGCAATAGTTACCTGCCACCAACTCTCACTGTGCGGCAGCCCTCTTAGTAGCATCAACTCCTCTTGAATTGTTTTGACAATGAGGGCGCTATTTATCCAGCTGCTCATCTCTTGGTCAGTCTACGGAATACCTGTTTGCACAGGAATCCCATCGCTATCTCTGAGGGTTTGTTAGTTACTACAGCATTATAATAGTCGCAGAAGCTTCAAATTTAAGACAGAGATGATCTTAGATCTAGATCATAAGTTGTGTGCTTGCGCGTGCATGTTTATGTGCGCATACGCGCATATGTTTGTGCTTGTGTGCGTGTGCGTGTGTATGTATGGGTGTGTGTGCGTGTGTGTGTGTGTGTGCGTGTGTGTGTCTGTATGTGTGCATGTGTGTGTGTGTGTGTGCGTGTGTGTTTGTGTATATGTGTGTACGAGTGTGAGTGTACGATATGAGCCATAGTTCTTGTTTCATTCAAGCAGTTGGTTATGTTTTCTCGCAGCAAACAAAGCATCGAAAAGGGAAAAAACAACAAAGAAATATTTGTTATGCCTCTGGGAGGAAACACTGTCATTGTCCAAGCAGCTCACGTCTGTTTATTCATTGGGAAACGTCATTGCGTCAGTCACATATCGTACTGAACATTTAATCGTTGAGCATCGTCTCTAGCCTGCAAACCATGTTCTGTCATTTGGGCTATGGAAGATTATTAGTAAAAGCTGTAACCATGCAAGTGTTGCCTTTAGTGGTTGTTAAACTAACCCAGCTGCCGTGTGCGTTAGACAATACTCAATGAACATAATATTGATGCTTAGCATCATAGTAAAATATCATTCAAAGAAGTGAGACAATTTGTTATATATACAAACCATACTTCAATAAAATAGAAATGAAACAACAAATCGTCTGGAGTATTATTTGTATCCTAATTAAATACATTATGCAGACCGTGACAATATTTGCAAGTTTACATCTTTGGGCATGGAGAGGACAGCTGCTGCAAAAAAAACAAATCACGGGAAGCATAAAAAAGGACAATTATTTATAATTTGATCTAATATTAAAGGATGTTCTACTTATGATGCTATTTGTCATCGTGACAGGTCGATCCACATGCAGGTAATTTTGTCCTGATAACCGAAGGTTATTTGCCGTAAAATTGATAAAGCCAATTCAAACGCATCACACCTGTGAAGAAGTGATTATAGTTGCATCATTTTCCGATAGTATAATTACCGTTACAGATGTTTTTGCGACAGCCTTTGTCTTGTTATCGTGCTTGGTTATGCTGATTGGAGGGAATGGATTATAACGTCTCCTCAGAACGTCAACGGCAGATGCTCGAGGCGGTGTTGGTGTCAATAACGACAGCATTGGGAGCGTTCTTCGCGGCTGTGTATGGTTCTCTTGTACAACAGCCGCGTGAATGCAAGCGTTAATTGGTTTTGCCATGGGCTGTAATATTGATACGCGTTGCGTTTTTCACCGTTGGATGAGGATTATTCCAAAGCATTGCAGGATAACTGATCCAATCACCTCATAGCAAGAAAAAATCGTGCACTGGAACAAATTGTCAATACGCTGCCTAATATATTCAGGTATTGCTGCCATGTCAATCATCAGAATGGTTAATATTGCAATATATATATATATATATATATATATATATATATATATATATATATATATATATATATATATATATATATATATATATATATATATATATATGTATTATATATATATATATATATATATATATAAGATGAGATAAGATAAGATAAGCTAATTTATTAGCCCGATTCAGGAATTTGCTTTACAGTCTACAAGCAAACACTGACATGTATGGTTGCATACGAGACTTTAGACATAGACACAGTGCAGACTAATTAGACATTATTAAAAACATAAATTGAGTATGGCACAAAACTATATTGATATCGTTTTGTGCGGCATGAGATGGCTCTCAGCCTCTTGTGTGATCTCATGGTTGTATATGAGCTATTCAGAGGGTGATCAGCGTTAGACATTATGCTTTCTACTTTTCTAACGACATAGTTTAAATACAACATATCGAAACTACAAATATCTTGACTCATCAACTTAGCAGCTTTTCTGCTAATTCTGTTTAAAATATATTGGTTGCCTTTACTTTTACCAGACCACCAGGTGATAAAAATGCAAGTTACAGCACTTTGAACAATGGCTTTGTAGAAAAGTTGAAGAATAATATTGTTAACACCGAACGATTTCAAAAGACGTAGGAAATATAGACGTTGTCGGCATTTACTGTAGACCTTATCTATATTCAGAGACCATGACAGTTGGTCGTCAATGATGGTGCCTAGATATTTATAGCAGTGAGCTTCTGACCCTTCGATGTTCAGTTGCTTATGGCATTTTTGATTTTTTCTGAAATCGAAAAACTAGTTTTTTCGGTTTTTTTGACATTTAGAAGTAGATTATGTACATTACACCATTCAATAATGTCTTTCACTTCAATGGTATAATCCTGCTCATTATCCTGTGATATTAAGCCTATGATAGCAGTATCATCAGCATATTTTAAGATGTAACAATTGTCATGTTTAGGAATGAGATCATTTGTATAAAGTATAAATAGAACGGCTGAAAGCACACAATCCTATGGTGAACCAATGTTTAGCACGACTACGGATGATGTTTTTCCGTTCACATTTATATATATAAATTTACATACATTAGTGGAAGCATTGAGATCAATCAATTTCTTTACAAATACATGTGGTATGATAGTATTGAAGGCACTGCTGAAGTCAATGAAAAGAAATCTAGCGTAGACGTTCTTTTTCTCTAAATGTTTGGTAATAGTGTCTACAAAAAAAATTGTGGCATCCACAACAGAGCGTTCCTTCCTGCAGGCAAATTGGCGACTGTCCAAATTATTGTCAACTTGAGTTAAGAGTTGCTTTAATACAATCCTTTCGAAACATTTAAACGGGACGGAAGTTAGCGCTATTGGCCTGTAGTCATTTAGTTCACCGGGGTTGGGCTTCTTGGGAACTGGAATGGATTTTGCCGTCTTCCAAATGGTTGGGATATGAGTGGCATATGCTTGGTTAAAGAGCCTCAAGTAGACGGGTGCAAGTTGTCAGAAAAACACGAGCACACACTAGACTGCGTGTCGCCGCGGTGCAGCGCCACCTACTAATTAATTAATTTTCTTATCTTATCTTATCTCGATATAAGAACGGCTCCTGTGGTTGTTTGTGTACGACACCTCGCCTCAATTGAATAAAGTATGAGCAAGTCAAGCCTTTCGTATTGATGCTAATTGGTTGCCTAATAAAGTTGCAGACTCAGGGTGTAATATCGTCTCTTATGAATCCATAGACGGCCTCGGCAGCTTATGCTCGATCAGCGATATATATATGCTTCACGAGTCAATGCGATATATATATATATATATATATATATATATATATATATATATATATATATATATATATATATATATATATATATATATATATATATATATATATATATATATATATATATATATATATATATATATATATATATATATATATATATATATATATATATATATATATGAATGACACAGCGAGAGGGTAACACAGCCTTAACTCTTAGGTCAAGGTCACTCTTATCATCATATCTATTTTTCTATATTTGGCGTCATATTCTAAGAGTGTGTGAGCATCATCAAGCAGACACGCTGTTGAAATCACAACGCCCCCTGATGTAAAACCGATCATTCAGACCAGGCGTATAGATTTGCGTTCAATGCCCCGAGCGTTTGCGAAGAAGCCCAACAAATAGCACAGGCAACTCACAATTCTTCGAGCATGTTGCTGTTAAACAAGCTCTTTTCAATCGTTTTCTAATTACGGGTATTTTGCATTTGTTGTGCGTTAATTAATGTTGTTCGTTCTGACATTCAAATATTTGTGTGCATTTGAATTTAGGTGTTCAAACGAGCACAACGGCTTTCATTTCTACGTTCGTGTCTATGCTCTCCTCACCATTCTCTATGTTGCAGCAAGCACAATTGTAGAGTACTATTTAAAATCGAAAATCTTTAATCCCCTCAGGTAGATAGAGGTACGCAGGAATCGTGTTCGGGTATTTTACGATAGGTTATGTGCTTTCACGTTTTATGCTTTTAGGTTGTCTACGCCCGGGATAATTTTGTGTAGAAAAATAGCTGAATAATATAGCATTCGCTGATGCATGGATTAATTGCTAAGCAGCATCCCCATTGACCTCTAAAATGTCTGTAACGGGCATGTCACTGATGTATTTATGCTAAGATGTCTAATGAACATCTGATAAAAATAGTAAGTTTTATAACTTATGTAGTATCCCCTACTCAGAAACGGTGAAAAAATTTATTAGCATTGCCTTACCATACACCAACCATGTGGAGGGAAGTGGGGAGTTGAGGAGTTGGCGGGTGACAGTAGCGACAGTTAACAAAGGCGGATTTTGTGTTCGTATGTAGTCAATGCAATTAACTGGCTGAGTTAAAAAGTAGCATGTGGGGTGATGCTGTTGTCTCTGTGACAAAGCGCTCTGAAACCAGAATATTTGCCCCTGTGTTGGAGGGTGCCGGCTTCAATAGTCTGCAGTTCTAGGTAAAGAACACGGAAGCGGAGGACAGACCAATTTCGATGGCGGTAATGTAGAAGAACTAGACAAAAGTCTTAAATTGGCAAAAAATACTTTTAATTTGGAAAAGGCAACTGGCCCAGGTAAAAGTTGCTTACGATTGCACTTTTTGGGATCGGCATTTGTACCCTTGTCCATAAATATTTGGGATGCCATCATCGTAAATCTAGAGAAAATACACATAAGCTTATTTTTAAATAATCAATAGACACTGGGTATTATTCCAATGTAGTCCAACGCGTACTATGTGGTGGTGTTGCTTCATCCCACCACTTCAGGTTAGGCATAAGTGAATCGATTATTACAAAGCTACACGAAGGATGTCCTAATGATTCGTCGCTCAATGTAAAAAGTCATTGATCCTACTAACAGATAAGGAGCAAACGAAAGATGCATAGCAGACAAACGTAATGGCCCAGAATATGCCAAAGCAATGTATGTGACGAGATGTCGCATCCACCTTGAACCATCACGGAATTACCTCTTTCAAGTACAACGATCACTTTATAGTAGCCAGCAAAACTAAACTAAACTTCTTGATGCCATGATTATTGTTGTGCACTGCAGATTCATACTCACTGAACCGCTTGTTGGGATAATAACTCATCTATGTTTATCGCGTCGATCGTTACCAGATCAAAGTCTGTTGTGGGTTGTTCAGCGTCAGCATTCCACTCGAAGTCAGCAACTTGATTGCACAAGCAATTTGTGTAATGGAGCATTCAGCGATGTCAACAACGATAGAATGGAAGGCGTCGCATTAATTAGTAATCGTCAAGATATGCAGCACCTCTTATTGTCCAATTACATTTCTGGGAGTGTTGTGAACAAAGGTTGATTGAATTATCCGTGCGGTCGATGTTCGCGCACAAAGTGTACAGTAAATGCACTCAGATCAGTCGACTAGGGTGCATTTGTTGTAGCTTAAAACGTCTTGGTTTGGTAACCATGAAACGAACAAGTAAGAATATTTGAAGTTTAGAAAATCCGTTGAATCAAGTCGTCGAACATGCCTTTCTTACACCGAATGAACAAATTAAACGTATCATTTCATGGTGATAGACATGGCAGTGATCGATGTCACGACAATGGCTAATCCATGGTTGTCGCACTTAGCATCAACTCTTTATGATCCGTAAACAAAGTAACTTACCACGAAGGCCGCAACGTGACCGCTCAAGCAGCAACAAGCTCGATAAGCACAGGCAGCCTTGCTATGTATTTCAGATGCATATAAGTAGCAATATTCTTCAGCCGATATGGATGTGACTGGACTTGCTAATGCTTTATTAACTGAGCATCAAAGAGCCCTACACAAGGACCCACCGAGGCCGTTCCTGTGCCGACATTAACAAGCTTACATCAGATTCCATATGTACCTCATTTACCTGCAGACACGAGGGATCACTGGATAATCCAATTATAATGCGCCTCAACGCTCAGTGGACCACAGTTTACCAGCATATTATATGAATATTCAGCAGTCGTCGTGCCAATTAGACAACCTGATGTAACGAGCGTGTACATAAATAATCATCCACTTATCATCTCTTTCAAGTCGTGAGCGTTAACAATGGTACAATTGACAATCATTATCCATTTAAGTAGGCAATAAATTATTTCATAAGGAATATTTGATTAAGCAATGATAAACAAGGAGCATACGCGCCCCGATCAATATTGCAAACTGTAACACTGTAACAATCTATCGGATTCAACTCAGCAAGGCTGTTGCATTGCTTCCTATAAGACAATTTGTCCATTGAATTGGCTAGTGGTGACGCGTCTCCTTCGTTAGCAGCTGGCAAGTTAATGAAACATAACAAGTTGCTTTTGAAATGACTTGGCAGCAAAATGATCTATGTTATGTACATTAGAGCAGACCGCATTCGTGCTTATTAATACAAACGCCTCAGTTTATCTGCTTCTGTTGTTCCCCGTTTTACACACCTGCTAAATTATGACACAGCACGTTATTGCTTGTTGAGGATTTGCAAGTCTCGCATTAGAAATCGGGCAGTATACAAAGTGACCAATTGCAACTACTCTGATATCTACCTAATTGTTATGCATTTCGTTATGCGATATCATATGTTCAATATTACCAAACCCCACTGCAGTGACGAGGCACAACAGATAATCTATTTACGCTAACGACCTGTACAGCATTTATGGATGTTCTCTCACATGAAATGCTTCGTGATTGACGCCTCGTGACTTAAGGTTTTGATTAAGAACATAAGATGGTCAGTACCTGTTATTGCCTTTAATCTGCTAGCCGCTCTCGAGCTCAATGCCATGATGTGCCTGGCTATTAATATTATCGATATTAAGTGACATGGCGTGCCAGGAGGTCGATTAATTTGCGTTGGACGAGTGGTTATGTGTAGTAATGACTGGGAAATGTTATGCCGGTAACCGAGGTTGCAACAAAACTGAGTACGCAAATAGTGTTGTTGTTCATGTTCCCGGCAATTATATTAAATGTATCGTGCATAATACATACCCATGCACAATCATTAGGTTAAGAGCAACTTGTTTTAATTATTCATAGCCAACATTATTTGACTAATGGGTTCTGAATCTTTCACAATTTACCACCGGTTCAATGGCATTCATGCAGCGGTTTGTCGATGATACTTTGTACAAAATATCCCCGGTTGGATAGTAAGCCACATGCAAGAAATGTTTGCTCATTTAGCTGACGAATCTCCGTCCAAAGAAGAAGTACATAGAGTGAGAGCAACTAAGTACTCGTATGAGATAAAAGGTAATCGCCCAGAATTTGCTTATATAGACGATATAATGGTATGTGGTGTCCACCATATATACATTATACCTGTGAAATAGACGTGGCTATGAGCACCATAACTGTTAATAGTCATCAGACCACAGTGACGACAACTCAGTGATCACGCTCCTTGCAACGAAAGCACGTTGCCGTAAATATGATACCCCATAATGTCCTCAGTCATCAATCATACATACCCATAAGAGTCTTATGGTCTGCGATAGAAATGGATCATCTATGGTTATTGCATTTATTATTTGTTGATCAAATCCCATTAAGTCTTCTTGATCAAGGGTACTGCCCTCGAAGCCGGCAACTTGACTGCACAAGCAATAATAAACACACGAAAGACACAGGAAATGCAAACTGCATACAATTCGTCAAACAGTCATTTTATTGAATCGTCGCGCATTAATTGTCAACAATGTAAAGTGACATGACGTGTATTTATGTTGTTTGATCTGCATTGAACGTGTGAATACGAGTAAAAGTGATTGCAATAGACATGTCACTGACCAAGATTGTAACAAAGAAATAATAAATATGTGCTGGTTGGGTAAATGTTGGGCAGGGTGACAGCATTTTGCAAACCTAGAAGATGATTGACAGCTGTGAATATGAATAAACAACAACAATAAGGCATCCTGCCTCTAGTATTAAAATTGCTGAATGTTCACCCATTATCGATATGCATACATTCGGTCGGTAAGTGTGGATAAATCAACCAGTTAAGTGTGCATACCAGCAATACTGGGCTAGCTATGCCTACAATCAGAATTTGCGATTTACAAGACGAAATCAAATTTCCAATATTATGGGGTACTTTCTCTGTGACGAGGCAACAGTAGATAAATCGATTCCTTCTTATTACGCTTATCTACCTGAAGAATGATATTCGATGTTCTCTCACATGAAAGTCTTCGTGATTGACGCTTCGTGAGATTTGGATTAAGAACATAAGATGTTAAGAACCTCTATGCCGTTAATCTGATTGCCGCTCTCGCCGTCAATATCTTCAGGCAATAATTATATCGACATTAAGTGCCATTGCGTGCTGGGACATCGTTCAATTTTCGTTCGACGATTGGCATTATGCAGTTCTTAGGAAATCGCTTACCGGCTCTTGTATTCTTCACCCAAATGTACGATGCATTAGCGTAAACTGGATACCCATGCAAAAGCGCAATGGGCTTCAGTATCGTTCATATTTAACCCCCGATGTATCTCCATTAATGTAATGGTCTATATCTTTGCCTACAGTTTGTCGATGATGTTATGCAGGAAATAGTATTTGGCACATATGAAATATATTCTCATTATATATACCTGATTACGTGAAAGACTGCGAGATCATTCGATTGGCCCAGACTATGCTAGTGTAACAAATATGACAATATGTTGTATCCAGAATATAAATATATTTCTGGTAAAATGAACGCTTCTCTGGGCAACCATCATTGAATAGCAACCATCAAAACACAGTGATTCTGTTTCTCAAAATGTTCGTAGTTCGGAGCAATAAACACAGATAAGGCGTTACGAGAAGGCATTCACAAATCAGTACAGTTGGAAGCTCCTCGGGTTGAGACGCATACAAATAGATATATCTAGTGATGTCTTGTCACCGACGGTGAATATAATTATAATCTGATATAACCATGTCCATGTCTACATGAGACCAGTTTCTGTGGATGATTGTGTTGGACGTTTGTTGATGAGTAGATGTTTTTTACACCGATAAACGGCAAGTTGGAGTAGGGTGCAAGAAGCCGCTGCCCTGATGACTGCATGCAATTAGCTGCTAAGATGGTAGCTACGAAACAGGCCCATGCCAATTGCTCATGCCTTATCGAAGACTTCATCCACAATCCAAACATTCACATATTATTCTCTAACCGAATAAAACCAGTGAAAGAGGTTGAATTTTATTTTCAATTAAATCCAGTCTTCTCATTCAATCCCAAATCTTTAGTGGTTTCCATTTGGCTGCAGTCGTTGATAGCACAAGCATGTCTGTAGCCCATGCATTGGTGCTTTCATTTGTGTAAATGCATGTATATTTCAATATTAGGATGTGTTGTGCACGTTGTCTATTAAAAGCGCTTACGGACATGTCTTCTCCAGAGAGATGAGTTGTCCAGATTGAATTTGAACGCCTAGATGCTAGCTGACATATAAAGCATACCATTGGTCTTCCATACCGCTTGACAACGATCGATATGAAGCGTTTATCAGCAATAGCTCATAAATAGATTCAACACAAATTGAGTGTCGCAAATGATCTAGTAGAGCTACTAATGTTATCGTCGGTGCTTTGCAATAGATTACGTTCTTCAAGAAAATGTTTGAAATATATATCGTCATAGATCTACTTGCCCCTATTTGGACTTAAGCGGTCGTAATCACAAAGCAGCGTTATGCGTCTCCACACACGGCATGGCACTAATGACTATGGCATCATCAAGAATTGAAGATTTAGGCTCACGCAAAGTCACAGTTTCGGTCAAGCTGAAGTATAAGTGGACTCATGGTGGATATATTACACGCGGTGCTTCAAGGCACACAGGGTACGCAACTGAAATATCTGCAATCGATTCGGTTTCCCATAGATGATACATGGTGCGTCAACAGAGAGATTAATGGAGTACTAAGTTTTGATTATTTTTGCAACATACTGTTATTCCATTGTTAATGAACATAACCCTCTGACGCAACAGATACCCTATTAGAATTATTCCGACTAGGTAAAATCAAACCACACTGGCAGAGGTTACCAAAAAACAAACAATTGCTACGATGGATACAATACTAGTCCGCCTCGAACATTTATGATAGGATCTTTAACCGAAATACTGTTTCATTGAAGATTGCGATTAATGGTTTTAAGGCCGTGGTGAATACTGGCTTTAGATCTTACTGGTGGTGACATGAGATCATTCACCATTCTCATCTTATCTTATCAAGCAATAATATTAGCGACCGTTACATCCGTGTACTAGCCTGTTACACCAGGTTGTACAATTACACATAATCGCTACGCACTATTAATATGTAATTTTGCTTTCAATAATATGCTATAGGCTATCTATTGTTGCACAACACTTATCATGCTCAGCAGCTATCAATACTCATTGTTTGAAACACCATTTATTATGTGACAACTTCTTTTGAAAACATTTAAACGTGTGAACATTCCTCAAATTTGAAATATTCATGATGTTAGCATAGTATGTGCTGATAAAATGAAGTTTCTCAAGTCATTGTATAACATCATAGATATCGCCTGGATAGGTTCTGAAACTAACTCTGGAACACAAATCGTTTTAGATTGACCATATTTGGCCATTGTCCGGCAAAAAGGTCGTCGGTTATATTACCTAGCCACTTCTCCCGTACTCTTATTGTGCAACTACATTTTCTACGCTGCTGTTCGGCTGTATGCGTCCGACTCCCTTCTCTATCGCATCTAAGCCGCTGCTCTATATTTCATTTATTGCCCAATCCCATTCAGCATACTTGATGCTCCTTATCAACCTATTTGCTCTTGTATAGATTTTAGATGACTTTATACACAAAAAGGTAAGTTCAAATGTGTTTCGTAGGCATTGTAAAGCCCTTGTATGAAATCGTGGGAGTTCGGAAAATCTACAATCAATGAACCACAGCTTACAAGCATTTTGTATGAATATTCAGCAGTCGTAAACCACCCGATGTAACGTGCTTGTGATTGGATGATCGCCCACTTATCACCTCTTTCAAATCCTAAGCGTTAACAATTGTAACTTATTACGCATAAAATTGACAATCATTATCCATTTATGTAGGCAATAGGAGTATTTGATTAAGCAATGATAAACAGGGAGCATACGCGCCCCAACCAATATTGCAAACTGTAACACTGTATAATTCCGTCCGAGTCAACTCAGCAAGGCTGTTGCATTGCTTCCTATAAGACCATTTGTCCATTGAATTGGCTAGTGGTGACGCGTCTCCTTCCTTCGATAGCAGCTGGCAAGTTAATGAAACAAAACAAGTTGCTTTTGAAATGTCATGGCAAACAAATGATCTATGTTATGTACATTAGAGCAGACAGCATGCATGCTAATTAATACAAACGGCTCAGTTTATCTGCTTCTGTCGCGTGAAGTTCCCCGTTATACATGCCTGCTTTATTCATGACACAGCACGATCATTGCTTGCTGACGATTTGCAAGCCTCGCATTAGAAATCGGGCAACCTAACAAAACAAAAGCAAACAAATCAGCTTAGCACCTCAATTATGCATTATTACCCCCTCCAGCTCATCCGCCACAATACTGCAATATGTGCTTTCACCATAACAATGATAAACGGCTTGTTAACATCGTCCTACTAAGTGATCAATAGCAACTGTTTTGATATATACTTAATCGTTATACATTTCGCAAGGCAATATCATATTTTTTATATTACCAAACCCCACTGCAGTGACGAGGCAACAATAGATAATCTATTTACGCCAACGACCTGAAGAGTATGTATGGATGTTCTCTCACATGAAATGCTTCGCTATTGACGCCTCGTGACGTGAAGTTTTGATTAAGAACATAAGCTGATCAGTACCTCTTATTGCCTTTAATCTGTTTGCCGCTATCGAGCTCAATACCAGATGCACCTGGCTATTAATTTTATCGATATTAAGTGACATGGCTTGCCAGGAGGTCGATTAATTATTTGCGTTCGACCATTGGTTATGTGTAATAATGACTTTGAAAAGTTATGCCGGTAACCGAGGTTACAACAAAAAACTGAGTACGCAAATAGTGTTGTTGTTCATATTCCCGGCAATTATATGAAATGTATCGGTGCATAGTACATATCCATGCACAATCATTAGGTTAAGAGCAAAATGTTTCAATTATTCATAGCCAACATTATTGCTTAATGGGTTCTGTATCTTTCCTAATTTACCACCGGTGCACTGTACTCGTTTGTCGATGATACTTTCGCAACATATCCCCTGTGGGATAGCATGCCTCCTGGCAGAAATGTTTGCTCATTTAGCAAACAAATCGCCATGCAAAAAAGAAGTACATGGAGTGAGAGCAACTAAGATATTCGTAGGAGATAAAACGTAATCGGCCATAATTTGCATATATAGCTGATATAATGGTATGTTGTGTCCACCATATGTGCATTATACCTGTGAACTAGACGTGGCTATGAGCACCATAACTGTTAACAGTCATCAGACAAATGTGACGACAACTCCTCGGAACGAAACTACTTTGCCTTGAATATTATACCCCATTATGTCCTCAGCAGTTGTTGTTGATGAAATCCCATTGAGGCTTCTTGAATAGGGGTACTGCCCTCGAAGCCAGCAATTGACCACACACGCGATAATAAACACAGGAAAGACACGGGAAGTGCAAATTAGGTACAATTCGTCAAACGGTCATTTGTGTGCAACGGCAAAATTGGCCTTCTCGGCTTTTGCAACTACCATATGCTTGGTGTGGAGAAATATGCAACATATAAGATTTGCAACGCACAGACGCAGCAATGTATGTCTTTATGGTAAGAATATAATCTAATCAATATCAGCAGTTGGTTATCATGTTCTGGACTGTACATACACCGCTGGCCCGACCGTGCGTGCAACACAAGGCATTGAGTGACATCGGTGACATATTATATCAAGCTTTGGAGGTGAAGATACATATGCTGTTTAGTGCGTTCAGTATTATTGAAAAAGTCAAGTCGCATTGTTTACATTTCACATCGCCCTTCGTGTGTAAGTTATCACAGAATAAACATGCCCGAATTAATCTATTTGAATAAACAAACAATCCTCCGTTTATGGCAATCAGATCTTACCCTCTTATATCTTTCGATGTTGACAAACGTCTATCAAACACTGGCTGTGGAGTAGGATTAGGGTACAATTAATCAAAGACTGAGATACACTTAATCCAGTGCTAATGTTAGGCATCAGATTATCGATTCTCAACTGCAAATTGCCTATCAAGAATGCTCGAGCCAAATTACCTCGTGTGGGATGTTGAAATCGGCGAGTAGCAGCTGGATTATCAATACCTTATACAATGACTCACCTCCTCTGTTTGCAGTGACAATATTCATATAGGAATGGTCGCTTGGATGCTTAATTAGTTTATAGATTATGTTCCTATTCATCACAGTCATACAACAGTCAATGACTTCATGGGTCCTGGTTCCTATCGTCACATGGCATAGTACAGACATTGATAAAGAAAATAGCTGCGCACTCATCATATTTCCGCCTTGACATAATGTCTATTACAGGAAAGTGATACGGTTGTACACACTTGTTTAATTATATTGTTATTTGTGTGCTATCCGCCAAAACTGTGTGAAAATGAGGTCCAAAACATACCCGCGTGAAGCAGGAAATCACCCAATATTCGTTAACTCGATAATATTATACATGAACATGCATCTATTCCCACTCTCATTACTACTTCGATAAATGCAGCAATAGCAGCCTCTGTAGTTAAAGCCATGTAGATATAAATGGTTAAAACAAAAATGATACAAAGAATATCTGAAGGCATTTAACCAAGGAGTTGTCGATGCATCGGTATTATTCTCCAGTTATCAGGTATACTGCGATAAATGACTACATTATATTCCTTATCAAGCGAGAAGAAGTCGGACTGAAATGGAAAAAAATCGAAAGGTCATGAGCAAACTGTTTAAATAATGTATAACCAAAACATATTTACTTCATGGATTAAGTGTGAAGTGACATGACGTGTTGTGATGTTGTTTGATTTGCATTGGACGCGTAAATATTAGTAATAGTGATTGTAACAAAGTAGTAACAAATATGTGTTGATTGGGTAAATGTTGGGCATGGTGACAGCATTTTGCAAACCTAGAAGATGATTGACAGCTGTGAATATGAATAAACAACAACAATAAGGCATCCTGCCTCTAGTATTAAAATTGCTGAATTTTCACCCATTATCGATATGCATACATTCGGTCGGTAAGTGTGGATACCTATTAAATCAACCAGTTAAGTGTGCATACCAGCAATACTGGGCTAGCTATGCCTACAATCAGAATTTGCGATTTACAAGACGAAATCAAATTTCCAATATTATGGGGTACTTTCTCTGTGACGAGGCAACAGTAGATAAATCGATTATTTCTTATTACGCTTATCTACCTGAAGAATGATATTCGATGTTCTCTCACATGAAAATCTTCGTGATTGACGCCTTCCGAGATTTTTATTAAGAACATAAGATGATAAGAACGTCTATGCCGTTAATCTGATTGTCGCTCTCGCCGTCAGTATCTTCAGGCAATAATTATATCGACATTAAGTGCCATTGCGTGCTGGGACATCGTTCAATTTTCGTTCGACAATTGGCATTATGCAGTTCTTAGGAAATCGCTTACCGGCTCTTGTATTCTTCACCCAAATTTACGATATATTGGCGTTAACTGGATACCCATGCAAAAGCGCAATGGGCTTCAGTATCGTTCACATTTAACCCCCGATGTATCTCCATTAATGTATTGGTCTATATCTTTGCCTACAGTTTGTCGATGATGTTATGCAGGAAATAGTATTTGGCACATATGAAATATATTCTCATTATATATACCTGATTACGTGAAAGACTGTGAGATCATTAGATTGGCCCAGACTATGCTAGTGTAACAAATATGACAATATGTTGTATCCAGAATATAAATATATTTCTGGTAAAATGAACGCTTCTCTGGGCAACCATCACCGAATAGCAACCATCAAAACACGGTGATTCTGTTTCTCAAAATGTTCGTAGTTCGGAGCAATAAACACAGATAAGGCGTTACGAGAAGGCATTCACAAATCAGTACAGTTGGAAGCTCCTCGGGTTGAGACGCATACAAATCGATACATCTAGTGATGTCTTGTCACCGACGGTGAATATAATTATAATCTGATATAACCATGTCCATGTATACACGAGACCAGTTTCTGTGGATGATTGTGTTGGACGTTTCTTGATGAGTAGATGTATTTTACACCGATAAATGGCAAGTTGGAGTAGGGTGCAAGAAGCCGCTGCCCTGATGACTGCATGCAATTAGCTGCTAAGATGGTAGCTACGAAACAGGCCCATGCCAATTGCTCATGCCTTATCGAAGACTTCATCCACAATCCAAACATTCACATATTATCCTCTAACCGAATAAAACCAGTGAAAGAGGTTAAATTTTATTTTCAATTAAATCCAGTCTTCTCATTCAATCCCAAATCTTTAGTGGTTTCCATTTGGCTGCAGTCGTTGATAGCACAAGCATGTCTGTAGCCCATGCATTGGTGCTTTCATTTGTGTAAATGCATGTATATTTCAATATTAGGATGTGTTGTGCACGTTGTCTATTAAAACCGCTTACGGTCATGTCTTCTCCAGAGAGATGAGTTGTCCAGATTGCAATTTGAACGCCTAGATGCTAGCTGACATATAAAGCATACCATTGGTCTTCCATACCGCTTGACAACGATCGATATGAAGCGTTTATCAGCAATAGCTCATAAACAGATTCAACACAAATTGAGTGTCGCAAATGATCTAGTAGAGCTACTAAGGTTATCGTCGGTGCTTTGCAATAGATTACGTTCTTCAAGAAAATGTTTGAAATATATATCGTCATAGATCTACTTGCTCCTATTTGGACTTAAGCGGTCGTAATCACAAAGCAGCGTTATGCGTGTCCACACACGGCATGGCACTAATGACTATGGCATCATCAAGAATTGAAGATTTAGGCTCACGCAAAGTCACAGTTTCGGTCAAGCTGAAGTATAAGTGGACTCATGGTGGATATATTACATGCGGTGCTTCAAGGCACACAGGGTACGCAAATGGAATATCTGCAATCGATTCGGTTTCCCATAGATGATACATGGTGCGTCAACAGAGAGATTAATGGAGTACTAAGTTTTGATTATTTTTGCAACATACTGTTATTCCATTGTTAATGAACATAACCCTCTGACGCAACAGATACCCTATTAGAATTATTCCGACTAGGTAAAATCAAACCACACTGGCAGAGGTTACCAAAAAACAAACAATTGCTACGATGGATACAATACTAGTCCGCCTCGAACATTTATGATAGGATCTTTAACCGAAATACTGTTTCATTGAAGATTGCGATTAATGGTTTTAAGGCCGTGGTGAATACTGGCTTTAGATCTTACTGGTGGTGACATGAGATCATTCACCATTCTCATCTTATCTTATCAAGCAATAATATTAGCGACCGTTACATCCGTGTACTAGCCTGTTACACCAGGTTGTACAATTACACATAATCGCTACGCACTATTTATATGTAATTTTGCTTTCAATAATATGCTAAAGGCTATTTATTGTTGCACAACACTCATCATGCTCAGCAGCTATCAATACTCGTTTATTATGTGACAACTTCTTTCGAAAACATTTAAACGTGTGAACATTCCTCAAATTTGAAATATTCATGATGTTAGCATAGTATGTGCTGATAAAATGAAGTTTCTCAAGTCATTGTATAACATCATAGATATCGCCTGGATAGGTTCTGAAACTAACTCTGGAACACAAATCGTTTTAGATTGACCATATTTGGTCATTGTCCGGCAAAAAGGTCGTCGGTTATATTACCTAGCCACTTCTCCCGTACTCTTATTGTGCAACTACATTTTCTACGCTGCTGTTCGGCTGTATGCGTCCGACTCCCTTCTCTATTGCATCTAAGCCGCTGCTCTATATTTCATTTATTGCCCAATCCCATTCAGCATACTTGATGCTCCTTATCAACCTATTTGCTCTTGTATAGATTTTAGATGACTTTATACACAAAAGGTAAGTTCAAATGTGTTTCGTAGGCATTGTAAAGCCCTTGTATGAAATCGTGGGAGTTCGGAAAATCTACAATCAATGAACCACAGCTTACAAGCATTTTGTATGAATATTCAGCAGTCGTAAACCACCCGATGTAACGGGCTTGTGATTGGATGATCGCCCACTTATCACCTCTTTCAAATCCTAAGCGTTAACAATTGTAACTTATTACGCATAAAATTGACAATCATTATCCATTTATGTAGGCAATAGGAGTATTTGATTAAGCAATGATAAACAGGGAGCATACGCGCCCCAACCAATATTGCAAACTGTAACACTGTATAATTCCGTCCGAGTCAACTCAGCAAGGCTGTTGCATTGCTTCCTATAAGACCATTTGTCCATTGAATTGGCTAGTGGTGACGCGTCTCCTTCCTTCGATAGCAGCTGGCAAGTTAATGAAACAAAACAAGTTGCTTTTGAAATGTCATGGCAAACAAATGATCTATGTTATGTACATTAGAGCAGACAGCATGCATGCTAATTAATACAAACGGCTCAGTTTATCTGCTTCTGTCGCGTGAAGTTCCCCGTTATACATGCCTGCTTTATTCATGACACAGCACGATCATTGCTTGCTGACGATTTGCAAGCCTCGCATTAGAAATCGGGCAACCTAACAAAACAAAAGCAAACAAATCAGCTTAGCACCTCAATTATGCATTATTACCCCCTCCAGCTCATCCGCCACAATACTGCAATATGTGCTTTCACCATAACAATGATAAACGGCTTGTTAACATCGTCCTACTTAGTGACCAATAGCAACTGTTTTGATATATACTTAATCGTTATACATTTCGCAAGGCAATATCATATTTTTTATATTACCAAACCCCACTGCAGTGACGAGGCAACAATAGATAATCTATTTACGCCAACGACCTGAAGAGTATGTATGGATGTTCTCTCACATGAAATGCTTCGCTATTGACGCCTCGTGACGTGAAGTTTTGATTAAGAACATAAGCTGATCAGTACCTCTTATTGCCTTTAATCTGTTTGCCGCTATCGAGCTCAATACCAGGATGCACCTGGCTATTAATTTTATCGATATTAAGTGACATGGCTTGCCAGGAGGTCGATTAATTATTTGCGTTCGACCATTGGTTATGTGTAATAATGACTTTGAAAAGTTATGCCGGTAACCGAGGTTACAACAAAACTGAGTACGCAAATAGTGTTGTTGTTCATATTCCCGGCAATTATATGAAATGTATCGGTGCATAGTACATATCCATGCACAATCATTAGGTTAAGAGCAAAATGTTTCAATTATTCATAGCCAACATTATTGCTTAATGGGTTCTGTATCATTCCTAATTTACCACCGGTGCACTGTACTCGTTTGTCGATGATACTTTCGCAACATATCCCCTGTGGGATAGCATGCCTCCTGGCAGAAATGTTTGCTCATTTAGCAAACAAATCGCCATGCAAAAAAGAAGTACATGGAGTGAGAGCAACTAAGATATTCGTAGGAGATGAAACGTAATCGGCCATAATTTGCATATATAGCTGATATAATGGTATGTTGTGTCCACCATATATGCATTATACCTGTGAACTAGACGTGGCTATGAGCACCATAACTGTTAACAGTCATCAGACAAATGTGACGACAACTCCTCGGAACGAAACTACTTTGCCTTGAATATTATACCCCATTATGTCCTCAGCAGTTGTTGTTGATGAAATCCCATTGAGGCTTCTTGAATAGGGGTACCGCCCTCGAAGCCAGCAATTGACCACTCACGCGATAATAAACACAGGAAAGACACGGGAAGTGCAAATTAGGTACAATTCGTCAAACGGTCATTTGTGTGCAACGGCAAAATTGGCCTTCTCGGCTTTTGCAACTACCATATGCTTGGTGTGGAGAAATATGCAACATATAAGGAGATTTGCAACGCACAGACGCAGCAATGTATGTCAATATGGTAAGAATATAATCTAATCAATATCAGCAGTTGGTTATCATGTTCTGGACTGTACGTACAACGCTGACCCGACCGTGCATGCAACACAAGGCATTGTGTGACATCGATGACATATTATATCAGGCTTTGGAGGTGAAGATACATATGCTGTTTAGTGCGTTCAGTATTATTGAAAAAGTCAAGTCGCATTGTTTACATTTCACATAGCCCTTCCGTGTGTAAGTTATCACAGAATAAACATGCCCGAATTAATCTATTTGAATAAACAAACAATCCTCCGTTTATGGCAATCAGATCTTACCCTCCTATTTCTTTCGATGTTGACAAACGTTTAACAAACACTGGCGGTGGAGTAGGATTAGGGTACAATTAATCAAAGACTTAATCCAGTGCTAATGTTAGGCATCAGATTATCGATTCGCAACTGCAAATTGCCTATCAAGAATGCTCGAGCCAAATTACCTCGTGTGGGATGTTGAAATCGGCAGTAGCAGCTGGATTATCAATACCTTATACAATGACTCATCCCCTCGGTTTGCAGTGGCAATTTTCATATAGGAATGGTCGCTTGGATTCTTAATTAGGTTATCGATTGTGTTCCGATTCATCACAGCCATACAACAGTCAATGACTTCATGGGTCCTGGTTCCTATCGTCACATGGCATAATACAGACATTGATAAAGAAAATAGCTGCGCACTCATCATATTTCCGCCTTGACATAATGTCTATTACAGGAAAGTGATAAGGTTGTACACACTTGTTTAATTATATTGTTATTTGTGTGCTATGCGCCAAAACTGTGTGAAAATGAGGTCCAAAACATACCCGCGTGAAGCAGGAAATCACCCAATATTCGTTAACTCGATAATATTATACATGAACATGCATCTATTCCCACTCTCATTACTACTTCGATAAATGCAGCAATAGCAGCCTCTGTAGTTAAAGCCATGTAGATATAAATGGGTAAAACAAAAATGATACAAAGAATATCTGAAGGCATTTAACCAAGGAGTTGTCGATGCATCGGTATTATTCTCCAGTTATCATACTGCGATAAACGACTACATTATATTCTTTATCAAGCGAGAAGAAGTCGGACTGAAATGGAAAAAATCGAAAGGTCATGAGCAAAATGTTTAAATAATGTATAACCAAAACATATTTACTTCATGGATTAAGTGTCGTTCCCATTTTGCCTCGAATATTTTGGACTGTAACTTGGCCACCTGTTTGTCGATCTAATTGCGCATGGAA
>CM067346.1:30572900-30596781 GCA_034190875.2 Urechis unicinctus
ATGTGACGAGATGTCGCATCCACCTTGAACCATCACGGAATTACCTCTTTCATGTACAACGATCACTTTATAGTAGCCAGCAAAACTAAACTAAACTTCTTGATGCCATGATTATTGTTGTGCATTGCAGATTCATACTCACTGAACCGCTTGTTGGGCTAATAACTCATCTATGTTTATCGCGTCGATCGTTACCAGATCAAAGTCGTTTGTGGGTTGTTTAGCGTCAGCATTCCACTCGAAGTCAGCAACTTGATTGCACAAGCAATTTGTGTAATGGAGCCTTCAGCGATGTCATCAACGATAGAATGGAAGGCGTCGCATTAATTAGTAATCGTCAAGATATGCAGCACCTCTTATTGTCCAATTACATTTCTGGGAGTGTTGTGAACAAAGGTTGATGTCCGCGCAAAAGTGTACAGTAAATGCACTCAGATCAGTCGACTAGGTGCATTTGTTGTAGCTTAGAACGTCTTGGTTTGGTAACCATGAAACGAACAAGTAAGATTATTTGAAGTTTAGAAAATCCGTTGAATCAAGTCGTCGAACATGCCTTTCTTACACCAAATGAACAAATTAAACGTATCATTTCAGGGTGATAGACATGGCAGTGAACGATGTTGAGACAAAGTAGGCGACATGAATAGTAATGTTGTTTGGGGTAGATTTACCTGTGTTTCTCAGCAAATAACCAAACGGCTCAGGTATTACGCATTCTTCAGGACCTCGGGATCTAAAGCCCTGTGATGCATGGGCGTATAATGCATACTCATGCAAACACTTACTGTCATGAGGAAACCGTTAAGATTTTCAATAACAGCCAAAATTATGAGCCTCATGAATTAAGTATCGTTCACTTTTATATATGTACTGGACTTTATCTTGGCCGATTGTTTTCCGATGACGTTGCACAAGAACTATCGCCTGTGGTAAGGTGCATATATGAAAATATATGCTCATATTTCATTGTAGCAGTCGATTGTACGTTCAATGCTTTACATGACTCCGCTTATATAAATAGAGAAAAAGCAAGATACCTAGAAGGTCCAACTTAATGGCCATGAGTTTGCTTAAGTTACAATTTGTAGGAAATATCCTATCCATCATTTTTTTCGAGATCCCAGCGGAATGAACACTTTAATGGAAAGCGGTAAAGCAGCCATCAAAATTTACTGCCGATAGCACATTGACCCTGCTCCTCAAATGAAAACACGTTGTCGTTAATACCGCACTCCATGATATCCTCAGTGTTTAACGTCATCAACCGACCATGTATCCGACTTCTTGTGTTGACTTATCACGACAATGGCTAATCCATGGTTATCGCACTTAGCATCAACTCTTTATGATCCGTAAGCAAAGTTACTTACCACGAAGACAGCAACGTGACCGCTCAAGCAGCAACAAGCTCGATAAGCATAGCCTTGCTATGTATTTCAGATGCATATAAGTAGCAATATTCTTCAGCCGATATGGATGTGACTGGACTTGCTAATGCTTTATTAACTGAGCATCAAAGAGCCCGACACAAGGACCCACCGAGGCCATTCCTGTGCCGACATTAACAACCTTACATCAGATTCCATATGTACCTCATTCACCTGCAGACACGAGGGATCACTGGATAATCCAATTATAATGCGCCTCAATGCTCAGTGGACCACAGTTTACCAGCATATTATATGAATATTCAGCAGTTGTCGTACCAATTAGACAACCTGATGTAACGAGCGTGTGCATAAATAATCATCCACTTATCACCTCTTTCAAGTGGTAAGCGTTAACAATGGTACAATTGACAATCATTATCCATTTAAGTAGGCAATAAACTCTTTCAACAGGAATATTTGATTAAGTAATGATAAACAAGGAGCATACGCACCCCGATCAATATTGCAAACAGTAACACTGTAACAATCTATCGGAGTCAACTCAGCAAGGGTGTTGCATTGGTACGTCTCCTTCGATAGCAGCTGGCAAGTTAATGAAACATAACAAGTTGCCTTTGAAATGACTTGGCAGCAAAATGATCCATGTTATGTACATTAGAGCAGACCGCATTCGTGCTTATTAATACAAACGCCTCAGTTTATCTGCTTCTGTCGCGTGTTCCCCGTTTTACATAGCTGCTAAATTATGACACGATTATTGCTTGTTGAGGATTTGCAAGTCTCGCATTAGAAAACGGGCAGTATACAAAGTGACCAATTGCAACTACTCTGATATATACCTTATCGTTATGCATTTCGTTATGCGATATCATATGTTCAATATGACCAAACCCCACTGCAGTGACGAGGCAACAATAGATAATCTATTTACGCTAACGACCTGAAGAGCATTTATGGATATTCTCTCATATGAAATGCTTCGTGATTGACGCCTCGTGACTTAAGGTTTTGATTAAGAACATAAGATGGTCAGTACCTGTTATTGCCTTTAATCTGCGTGCCGCTCTCGAGCTCAATGCCATGATGTGCCTGGCTATTAATATTATCGATATTAAGTGACATGGCGTGCCAGGAGGTCGATTAATTTGCGTTCGACGAGTGGTTATGTGAAGTAAAGGCTGGGAAAAGTTATGCCGGTAACCGAGGTTTCAACAAAACTGAGAACAAAATAGTGTTGTTGTTCATATTCCCGGCAATTATATGAAATGTATCGGAGCATAGTACATATCCATGCACAATCATTAGGTTAAGAGCAACTTGTTTTAATTATTCATAGCCAACATTATTTGCTTAATGGGTTCTGAATCTTTCACAATTTACCACCGGTTCAATGGCATTCATGCAGCGGTTTGTCGATGATGCCTTGTACAAAATATCCCCGGTTGGATAGTAAGCCACATGCAAGAAATGTTTGCTCATTTAGCAGACGAATCTCCGTCCAAAGAAGAAGTACATAGAGTGAGAGCAACTAAGTACTCGTATGAGATAAAACGTAATCGCCCAGAATTTGCTTATATAGACGATATAATGGTATGTGGTGTCCACCATATATACATTATACCTGTGAAATAGACGTGGCTATAAGCACCATAACTGTTAATAGTCATCAGACCACAGTGACGACAACTCGGTGATCACGCTCCTTGGAACGAAAGGACGTTGCCGTAAATATCATACCCCATAATGCCCTCAGTCATCAATCATACATACCCATAGGAGTCTTATGGTTTGCAATAGAAATGGATCATCTATGGTTATTGCATTTATTATTTGTTGATCAAATCCCATTAAGTCTTCTTGATCAAGGGTACTGCCCTCGAAGCCGGCAACTTGACTGCACAAGCAATAATAAACACACGAAAGACACAGGAACAGTCATTTATGTGCAACGGCATTTTATGCAACTATCATATGCTTGGTGTGGAGAAATATGCAGCTTATGCGAAAGTTTGCAACGTACAGACCCAGCTATGTATGTCTTTATGGTGAGAATATAAACTTATCAATATCAGCAGTTGGTTACCATGCTCTGGACTGTACGTACAACGCGGACCCGACATGGCTTGCGACACTAGGCATTGACATCGATAACAAGTCACATTGCTTGTATTTCCCATCACCCTTGTTTGTGTGTCAATTATTTGTGAATAAACATGCCCGAATTAATTAAATTGAATATTAAAAACTAATCAGCCGTTGATGGCAATCAGATCTGACCCTCTTATTTGTGCCGATGTTGACAAACGTTCATTAAACGCTGGGTGTGAAGTAAGATTGAGGTACAATTAATCAAGATACACTTATTTCAGTACTCAACTGCAAATAGCCTACCAAGAATCCTCGAGCCTAATTACTTTATGTGGTATGTTGAAAATGGCCTATTAGTAGCTTGATTATCAATACCTTGTTCAATGACTCTCCCCTCTGTGTGCGGTGACCATTTTCATAAATAAATGGTGGCTTGGATGCTTAATGTTTTTATCTATTATGTTCCGATTCATCACAGCCATACAACAGTCAATGACTTCATGGGTCATGGTTCCTATTGCCACATGGCATAATACAGACATTGATAAGGAAAATAGCTGCGCAATCCTCATATTTCCCTAGGACATAATGAGGACTATTATAGGAAATTGTGGCTAATGTACGCGCATGTTTAATTATATGTTATATATGTGTTTTTATCCGCCAAAACTATGTGAAACTGAGGTCTTGGGGTTTTATGAAGTCAAAACATACCCCTGTGCAGCAGGAAATGTGCAAATATTCGTTTAGATGCGGTTAACATGATAAATGAAAATGCATCTATTCCCACTTTCATTGCTACTTCGATGAATGCAGCAATAGCAATCTCTTTAGTTAAAGCCATGTAGATATGAATGTTTAAAACAAAAATGATACAGAGAATATCTGAAGCCATTTTACCGTGGAGTTATTCTTGATTTAAAAGCACTTGATCAGGTATACTACGATAAATGAATACATTATATTCTTGTCGATCATATTGCGCAAGAAACATTCATTGAGGAATGTTTAAGCAATTTATGCTATTTTTTTAGCAGACCCTTTTCCTCCAAATCCCTAGAAGATGGAAAGCCATGACCGAGTTTTGTTAATGTTACTAATATGATTACATCGTTATCCACCATACTTTGGCGAAATGAACGCCCCTTTGAACAACGATCACTTTATAGCAGCAAGCAGAACTAATTGTCCACAACAGAGTCATCCCGCACATCAGAACGATAGTACGTTGCCGTAAATATTGTTCCCCATAATATCCTCAGTCATCAATACTGGCTCTCTATATGAGTCTTATACACTCGGATCCTTTTTGCTACGGCTCATCCATAGTTCTCACATTTGGCATCAGCTGATCAAAGTCCTTTGTGAATTATTAAGCAAGAGTGCAGCCCTCAAAGGCAGCAACTTGAGCGTAATAATACAAACACGAAAGCAATAGGCAGCCCAAAACTAGATTTGCTAATTATTGCAGATGAATAAAATAAACAATGTTTTACAGCCGATATGGATGTGACGGGAATTATTGATATCTTATTCCCTCAGCATTGGTGCTGCACAAACATCCACATGAACCAATTCCGTTGGCGATATTCACAAGCTTATATCACATTCCGAATAATCTTCTTTTGCCTGAAGTCACGTGGGATCACGAGATAGTGGTAGTTTAATGCCAAGGGAGCTCCCAACTAAACTGATGCGGGTCTGTCGTCTCGTAACACCTCATCCGTGTCTCTATAGAATCCGTTACCTACCTTCTGCTCTCGAGGTTGATATACTGAATCGTCGCGCATTAATTGTCAACAATATAAAGTGACATGACGTGTTGTTATGTTGTTTGATCTGCATTGGACGTGTGAATACGAGTAAAAGTGATTGCAATAGACATGTCACTGACCAAGATTGTAACAAAGAAATAATAAATATGTGCAGGTTGGGTAAATGTTGGGCATGATGACAGCATTTTGCAAACCTAGAAGATGATTGATAGCTGTGAATATGAATAAACAACAACAATAAGGCATACTGCCTCTAGTATTAAAATTGCTGAATTTTCAGCCATTATCGATTTCATACATTCTGTCGGTAAGTGTGGATACCTATTAAATCAACCAGTTAAGTGTGCATACCAGCAATACTGGGCTAGCTATGCCTACAATCAGAATTTGCGATTAACAAGACGAAATCAAATTTCCAATATTATGGGGTACTTTCGCAGTGACGAGGCAACACTAGATAAATCGATTCCTTCTTATCACGCTTATCTACCTGAAGAATGATATTCGATGTTCTCTCACATGAAAGTCTTCGTGATTGACGCCTCGTGAGATTTTGATTAAGAACATAAGATGATAAGAACCTCTATGCCGTTAATCTGATTGCCGCTCTCGCCGTCAATATCTTCAGGCAATAATTATATCGACATTAAGTGCCATTGCGTGCTGGGACATCGTTCAATTTTCGTTCGACGATTGGCATTATGCAGTTCTTAGGAAATCGCTTACCGGCTCTTGTATTCTTCACCCAAATTTACGATGCATTGGCGTTAACTGGATACCCATGCAAAAGCGCAATGGGCTTCAGTATCGCTCATATTTAACCCCTGATGTATCTCCATTAATGTATTGGTCTATATCTTTGCCTTCAGTTTGTCGATGATGTTATGCAGGAAATAGTATTTGGCACATATGAAATATATTCTCATTATATATACCTGATTACGTGAAAGACTGCGAGATCATTCGATTGGCCCAGACTATGCTAGTGTAACTAATATGACAATATGTTGTATCCAGAATATAAATATATTTCTGGTAAAATGAACGCTTCTCTGGGCAACCATCACCGAATAGCAACCTTCAAAACACAGTGATTCTGTTTCTCAAAATGTTCGTAGTTCGGAGCAATAAACACAGATAAGGCGTTACGAGAAGGCATTCACAAATCAGTACAGTTGGAAGCTCCTCGGGTTGAGACGCATACAAATCGATATATCTAGTGATGTCTCGTCACCAACGGTGAATATAATTATAATCTGATATAACCATGTCCATGTCTACACGAGACCAGTTTCTGTGCATGATTGTGTTGGACGTTTGTTGATGAGTAGATGTATTTTACACCGATAAATGGCAAGTTGGAGTAGGGTGCAAGAAGCCGCTGCCTTGATGACTGCATACAATTAGCTGCTAAGATGGTAGCTACGAAACAGGCCCATGCCAATTGCTCATGCCTTATCGAAGACTTCATCCACAATCGAAAGTGGTTTCCATTTGGCTGCAGTCGTTGATAGCACTAGCATGTCTGTAGCCCATGCATTGGTGCTTTCATTTGTGTAAATGCATGTATATTTCAATATTAGGATGTGTTGTGCACGTTGTCTATTAAAAGCGCTTACGGTCATGTCTTCTCCAGAGAGATGAGTTGTCCAGATTGAAATTTGAACGCCTAGATGCTAGCTGACATATAAAGCATACCATTGGTCTTCCATACCGCTTGACAACGATCGATATGAAGCGTTTATCAGCAATAGCTCATAAACAGATTCAACACAAATTGAGTGTCGCAAATGATCGCGTAGAGCTACTAAGGTTATCGTCGGTGCTTTGCAATAGATTACGTTCTTCAAGAAAATGTTTGAAATATATATCGTCATAGATCTACTTGCCCCTATTTGGACTTAAGCGGTCGTAATCACAAAGCAGCGTTATGCGTGTCCACACACGGCATGTCACTAATGACTATGGCATCATCAAGAATTGAAGATTTAGGCTCACGCAAAGTCACAGTTTCGGTCAAGCTGAAGTATAAGTGGACTCATGGTGGATATATTACACGCGGTGCTTCAAAGCACACAGGGTACGCAACTGGAATATCTGCAATCGATTCGGTTTCCCATAGATGATACATGGTGCGTCAACAGAGAGATTAATGGAGCACTAAGTTTTGATTATTTTTGCAACATACTGACACGATATTCCAATGTTAATGAACATAACCCTCTGACGCAACATATACCCAATTAGAATTATTCCGACTAGGTAATATCAAACCACAATGGCAGAGGTTACCAAAAAACAAACAAGTGCTACGATGGATACAATACTAGTCCGCCTCGAACATTAATGATAGGATCTTTAGCCGAAATACTGTTTCATTGAAGATTGCGATTAATGGTTTTAAAGCTGTGGTGAATACTGGCTTTAGATCTTACTGGTGGTGACATGAGATCATTCACCATTCTCATCTTATCTTATCAAGCAATAATATTAGCGACCGTTACATCCGTGTACTAGCCTGTTACACCAGGTTGTACAATTACACATAATCGCTACGCACTATTTATAGGTAATTTTGCTTTCAATAATATGCTAAGGGCTATTTATTGTTGCACAACACTCATCATGCTCAGCAGCTATCAATACTCGTTGTTTGAAGCATCCGTTTATTATGTGACAACTTCTTTCGAAAACATTTAAACATTCCTCAATTTGAAATATTCATGATGTTAGCATAGTATGTGCTGCTAAAATGAAGTTTCTCAAGTCATTGTATAACATCATAGATATCGCCTGGATAGGTTCTGAAACTAACTCTGGATCACAAATCGTTTAGATTGACCATATTTGGTCATTGTCCGGCAAAAAGGTCGTCGGTTATATTACCTAGCCACTTCTCCCGTACTCTTATTGTGCAACTACATTTTCTACGCAGCTGCTCGGCTGTATGCGTCCGACTCCCTTCTCTATCGCATCTAAGCTGCTGCTCTATATTTCATTTATTGCCCAATCCCATTCAGCATACTTGATGCTCCTTGTCATCCTTTCTGCTCTTGTATAGATTTTAGATGACTTTATACACAAATAGGTAAGTTTAAACGAGTTTCTTAGGCATTGTAAAGCCCTTGTATGAAATCGTGGGAGTTCGGAAAATCTACAATCAATGAACCACAGCTTACAAGCATTTTGTATGAATATTCAGCAGTCGTAAACCACCCGATGTAACGTGCTTGTGATTGGATGATCGCCCACTTATCACCTCTTTCAAATCCTAAGCATTAACAATTGTAACTTATTACGCATAAAATTGACAATCATTATCCATTTATGTAGGCAATAGGAGTATTTGATTAAGCAATGATAAACAGGGAGCATACGCGCCCCAACCAATATTGCAAACTGCAACACTGTATAATTCCGTCCGAGTCAACTCAGCAAGGCTGTTGCATTGCTTCCTATAAGACAATTTGTCCATTAAATTGGCTTGTGGTGACGCGTCTCCTTCGATAGCAGCTGGCAAGTTAATGAAACAAAACAAGTTGCTTTTGAAATGTCATGGCAAAAAAATGATCTATGTTATGTACATTAGAGCAGACAGCATGCATGCTAATTAATACAAACGCTTCAGTTTATCTGCTTCTGTCGCGTGAAGTTCCCCGTTATACATGCCTGCTCAATTCATGGCACAGCACGATCATTGCTTGCTGACGATTTGCAAGTCTCGCATTAGAAATCGGGCAACGTAACAAAACAAAAGCGAACAAATCAGTATAGCACCTCAATTATGCATTATTACCCCCTCCAGCTCATCCGCCACAATACTGCAATATGTGCTTTCACCATAACAATGAAAAACGGCTTGTTAACATCGTCCTAGTAAGTGACCAATAGCAACTGTTTTGATATATACTTAATCGTTATACATTTCGCAAGGCAATATCATATTTTTAATATTACCAAACCCCACTGCAGTGACGAGGCAACAATAGATAATCTATTTACGCTAACGACCTGAAGAGCATTTATGGATGTTCTCTCATGTGAAATGCTTTGTGATTGACGCCTCCTGATGTGAAGTTTTGATTAAGAACATAAGCTGATCAGTACCTCTTATTGCCTTTAATCTGTTTGCCGCTATCGAGCTCAATACCAGGATGCACCTGGCTAATAATTTTATCGATATTAAGTGACATGGCTTGCCAGGAGGTCGATTAATTATTTGCGTTCGACCATTGGTTATGTGTAATAATGACTTGGAAATGTTATGCCGGTAACCGAGGTTGCAACAAAACTGAGTAAGCAAATAGTGTTGTTGTTCATATTCCCGGCAATTATATGAAATGTATCGGAGCATAGTGCTTAGCCATGCAAAATCATTAGGTTAAGAGCAAAATGTTTCAATTATTCATAGCCAACATTATTGCTTAATGGGTTCTGTATCTTTCATAATTTACCACCGGTGCACTGTACTGGTTTGTCGATGATACTTTCCGCAACATATCCCCTGTGGGATAGCATGCCTCCTGGCAGAAATGTTTGCTCATTTAGCAAACAAATCGCCATGCAAAAAAGAAGTACATGGAGTGAGAGCAACTAAGATATTCGTAGGAGATAAAACGTAATCGGCCATAATTTGCATAAGTAGCTGATATAATGGTATGTTGTGTCCACCATATATACATTATACCTGTGAACTAGACGTGGCTATGAGCACCATAACTGTTAACAGTCATCAGACAAATGTGACGACAACTCCTCGGAACGAAACTACTTTGCCTTGAATATTATACCCCATTATGTCCTCAGCAGTTGTTGTTGATGAAATCCCATTGAGGCTTCTTGAGTAGGGGTACTGCCCTCGAAGCCAGCAATTGACCACACACGCGATAATAAACACAGGAAAGACACGGGAAGTGCAAATTAGGTACAATTCGTCAAACGGTCATTTGTGTGCAACGGCAAAATTGGCAACTATCATATGCTTGGTGTGGAGAAATATGCAACATATACGGAGATTTGCAACGCACAGACGCAGCAATGTATGTCTATATGGTAAGATATAATCTAATCAATATCAGCAGTTGGTTATCATGTTCTGGACTGTACGTACAACGCTGACCCGACCGTGCGTGCAACACAAGGCATTGTGTGACATCGATGACATGTTATATCAGGCTTTGGAGGTGAAGATACATATGCTGTTTAGTGCGTTCAGTATTATTGAAAAAGTCAAGTCGCATTGTTTACATTTCACATCGCCCTTCCGTGTGTAAGTTATCACAGAATAAACATGCCCGAATTAATGTATTTGAATAAACAAACAATCCTCCGTTTATGGCAATCAGATCTCACCCTCCTATTTCTTTCGATGTTGACAAACGTTTATCAAACACTGGCTGTGGAGTAGGATTAGGGTACAATTAATCAAAGACTGAGATACACTTAATCCAGTGCTAATGTTAGGCATCAGATTATCGATTCTCAACTGCAAATTGCCTATCAAGAATGCTCGAGCCAAATTACCTCGTGTGGGATGTTGAAATCGGCCGAGTAGCAGCTGGATTATCAATACCTTATACAATGACTCATCCCCTCGGTTTGCAGTGGCAATTTTCATATAGGAATGGTCGCTTGGATTCTTAATTACGTTATCGATTATGTTCCGATTCATCACAGTCATACAACAGTCAATGACTTCATGGGTCCTGGTTCCTATCGTCACATGACATAATACAGACATTGATAAAGAAAATAGCTGCGCACTCATCATATTTCCGCCTTGACATAATGTCTATTACAGGAAAGTGATACGGTTGTACACACTTGCTTAATTATATTGTTATTTGTGTGCTATGCGCCAAAACTGTGTGAAAATGGGGTACAAAACATACCCGCGTGAAGCAGGAAATCACCCAATATTCGTTAGCTCGATTATATTAAACATGAACTTGCATCTATTCCCACTCTCATTACTACTTCGATAAATGCAGCAATAGCAGCCTCTGTAGTTAAAGCCATGTAGATATAAATGGTTAAAACAAAAATGATACAAAGAATATCTGAAGGCATTTAACCAAGGAGTTGTCGATGCATCGGTATTATTCTCCAGTTATCAGGTATACTGCGATAAATGACTACATTATATTCTTTATCAAGCGAGAAGAAGTCGGACTGAAATGGAAAAAATCGAAAGGTCATGAGCAAACTGTTTAAATAATGTATAACCAAAACATATTTACTTCATGGATTAAGTGTCGTTCCCATTTTGCCTCGAATATATTGGACTGTAACTTGGCCACTTGTTTGTCGATCAAATTGCGCATGGAATTTCCATTGAGGAATGCTCAAATAATTAATGCGCATTTGTAAGCAGTCCCTATCCTCCAAATGCCTACCAGATGGAACGTCATGGCCGAGTTTTGTTAATGTAATTAATATGAATACATGTTTATTCAACATAACTTTGGCGAATGAACAATGGTTAAACCACTTTGAACAACGATCACGTTATAGCAGCAAACAGAACAAATTGTCCGCAACAGAGTCATCCCGCACATCAGAATGATGATTGCCCTGAATATTGTTACCCATAATATCCTCAGTCATCAATACTGGCTATCAATATGAGTCTTATACATTCTGATCCTTTTTGCTACGGCTCTTCTTTAGCATTTTAATGACGATGGCTCATCCATAGTTCTCGCACTTGGCATCAGCTGATCAAAGTCCTTCGTAGATTATTAAGCATGTGATAGCCCTTGGAGACAGCAACTTTAGCGTAATAATACAAATAGAAAGTAATTGGCAGCCCAAAACTAGATTTGCAAATTATTGCCGATGCATATACTTAACAACGTTTTACAGCCGATATGGATGTGATATCTTATTCACACATCTTAAGTCCTGCACAAACATAATCCGCTTCCTGTGTCGATATTCACATTCCGAATGATCTCCCTTTAACTGCAGTCACGAGGGATCACGAGATATTTCAAGTTTAATGCCACGGGTGCTCCCAACTAAACTGATGCGTGTCTGCCATCTCGTAACTCCTCATCTGTGCCTCTATAGAATCCTGTACCTGCCTTCTGCTCTCGAAGTTGATCCATTGAATCGACGTGCATTAATTGTCAACAATGTGAAGTGACATGACGTGTTGTGATGTTGTTTGATCTGCATGGGACGCGTGAATACGAGTAAAAGTGATTATAACAAAGTAGTAACAAATATGTGCTGGTTGGGTAAATGTTGGGCATGGTGTCAGCATTTTGCAAACCTAGAAGATGATTGATAGCTGTGAATATGAATAAACAACAACAATAAGGCATACTGCCTCCAGTATTAAGATGGCTGAATTTTCACCCATTATCGATATGCATACATTCTGTCGGTAAGTGTGGATACCTATTAAATCAACCAGTTAAGTGTGCATACCAGCAATACTGGGCTAGCTATGCATACAATCAGAATTTGCGATTTACAAGACGAAATCAAATTTCCAATATTATGGGGTACTTTCGCAGTGACGAGGCAACAGTAGATAAATCGATTCCTTCTTATTACGCTGAAGAATGATATTCGATGTTCTCTCACATGAAAGTCTTCGTGATTGACGCCTCGTGAGATTTTGATTAAGAACATAAGATGATAAGAACCTCTATGCCGTTAATCTGATTGCCGCTCTCGCCGTCAGTATCTTCAGGCAATAATTATATCGACATTAAGTGCCATTGCGTGCTGGGACATCGTTCAATTTTCGTTCGACGATTGGCATTATGCAGTTCTTAGGAAATCGCTTACCGGCTCTTGTATTCTTCACCCAAATTTACGATGCATTGGCGTTAACTGGATACCCATGCAAAAGCGCAATGGGCTTCAGTATCGTTCATATTGAACCCCCGATTATCCCATTAATGTATATCGAGTCCATTAATGTATTGGTCTATATCTTTGCCTACAGTTTGTCGATGATGTTGGCAGGATGATAAGTACCTCTCGTTTGTCGATGATATTATGCAGGAAATAGTATTTGGCACATATGAAATATATTCTCATTATATATACCTGATTACGTGAAAGACTGTGAGATCATTCGATTGGCCCAGACTATGCTAGTGTAACTAATATGACAATATGTTGTATCCAGAATATAAATATATTTCTGGTAAAATGAACGCTTCTCTGGCCATCCATCACCGAATAGCAACCATCAAAACACAGTGATTCTGTTTCTCAAAATGTTCGTAGTTCGATGAGCAATGTACACAGATAAGGCAAGTTAAGCAGGGTGCATTCACCGCTCCCTTAGTGACTGCATTACATTAGCTGCTAAAATGGTAGTGCAAGTAAATCGATATATCTTTTGATGTCTTGTCATGCCTTATGGAATACTTCATCCACATATAACCATGTCCATGTCTATCCTCGAGACCGAATAAAACCAGGATGATTAGGTTGGACGTTTGTTTTTGAATTAATTTATTTCTTATTCCGATAAACGGCAAGTTGGAGTAGGTGCAAGAAGCCGCAGTGCCCTGATGAAAAACATGCGGTAGCCCATTAATGTTCGACAAACTGAGCTTTGTTTGTGTGAATGCATGGATAATTGAATATGAGACTGCGCATTGACTATTAAAAGATCTTACGGTCATGTTATCTCCTCCAGATGGATGAGTTGTCCAGATTAAATTTGAACGCCTAGATGCTAGCTGACATATTAAACAAACCATTGGTCCCATGCCATTCCGCCTGAAAACGATCGATATGAAGCGTTTATCAGCAATAAAAGCTCATAAACAGATTTTACACTGATTGAGTGTCGCAAATGATCGCGTATAGAGCTACTAAGGTTATCGTCAGTGCTTTGCGCGTTAGATTACGTTCTTCAACACAAATGTTCGATATATGACATCGTCATATGTCTATTTGTTCCTATAAGGACATAAGCGGACTGGGTAATCACAAAGCAGCTTTATGTGTGCCCACGCACGGCATGGCACTAATGACTATGGCATCATCAAGAATTGAAGATTTAGGCTCACGCAAAGCCAGGTCACAGTTTGGTTAAGCGCAGTATAAGTGGACTCATGGTGGAAATATACCACGCGGTGCTTCAAAGCACACGGGCTACGCAACTGGAATATCTGCAATCGATTCAGTTTCCCATATATTATACGAGTGGCTTTAACAGAGATATCGATGGAGTTTTTATTATTTTTGAAACATGCTGACACGATATTCCATTGTTAATGAACATAACCCTCTGACGCAAAATATGCCCCTATTAGAATTATTCCGACTAGGTAAAATCAAACCACGCCGGAGGTTACCAAAAACAAACAACTGCTACGATTGATATAAACTGGAAACACACTAGTCCGCCTCGAACATTTATGATAGGATCTTTAGCCGAAATGCTATTTCTGTGAAGATTGCGATTAATGACTTCACAATGGTGTTAAGGCCGTGGTGAATAATGGCTTTAAATCTTACAGGTGGTAACTATTCGGATATGAGGTCACTCACCATCCTCATCTATCAACTTATCAAGCAATAATATTAGCGACCGTTACATCCGTGTACTAGCCCGTTACACCAGGTTGTACAATTACACATAATCGCTACGCACTATTAATATGTAATTGGGCTCACGTTATTTGCTTTCAATAATATGCTAAGGGCTAGCTGTTTGAAGCACCATTTATTATGCGACAATTTCTTTTGAATACATTTAAACGTGTAAACATTCCTCGTGTAAATATTCATGATGTTAGCATAGTATGTGCTGCTAAAAAGAAGTTTCTCGAGTCATTTTATAACATCATAGATATCGCCTGGATCGGCTCTGAGCTAACTGTGGAACACAAATCGTTTTAAATTGATCATATTTGTCCATTGTCAAGCAATAAAGTCATCGGTTATATTACCTAGCCACTTCTCCCATACTCTTATTGTTGCAATTCCATTTAAAATGTTCTACACTCTCGCTCAGCAGCATAACCTACGCTGCATTCGTCCGACTCCCTTCTCTATCCATCTACACCGCTGATCTATATTTCATTTATTGCCCAACCCATTCAGCATACTTGATGGTTCTTATCATCCTTTTGCTCTTGTATAGATTTTAGATGACTTTATACACAAATAGGTAGTTTAAACGAGTTTCTTAAAAAGCCCTTGTATGAAATCGTGGGAGTTCGGAAAATCTAGACAATGTAAAGCTTACAAGCTTGCATGAAATCGCACGTTAACAATGGTAACCTATAAATGCGTTAATTGACAAATCCTAATATTAACAATTGTAACTTATAGGCAAAAATTGACAATCATTATCCATTTATGTAGGCAATAGGAGTATTTGATAAGCAATGATAAACAGGGAGCATACGCGCCCCAACCAATATTGCAAACTGTAACACTGTATAATTCCGTCCGAGTCAACTCAGCAAGGCTGTTGCATTGCTTCCTATAAGATTTTTCCATTGAATTGGCTTGTGGTGACGCGTCTCCTTCCTTCGATAGCAGCTGGCAAGTTAATGAAACATAACAAGTTGCTTTTGGAAATGTCATGGCAAAAAATGATCTAAGTTATGTACACTAGAGTAGACCGCATACATGCTAATTAATACAAACGGCTCAGTTTATCTGCTTCTGTCGCGTGAAGTTCCCCGTTATACATGCCTGCTCAATTCACAACACAGCACGATTATTGCTTGTTGAGGTTTTGCAAGTCTCGCATTAGAATTCGGGCAGCGTAACAAAACAAGAGCGAAATAATCAGTATAGCACCTCAATATGCATTATTATTATTACCCCCTCCAGCTCATCCGCCACAATACTGTAATATGTGCTTTCACCATAACAATGATAAACGGCTTGTAAACATCGTCCTACAAAGTGACCAATAGCAACTGTTTTGATATATACTTAATCGTTATTTTCGCAAGGCGATATCATATTTTCAATATTACCAAACCCCACTGCAGTGACGAGGCAACAATAGATAATCTATTTACGCGAACGACCTGAAGAGCATTTATGGAATTTCTCTCATATGAAATGCTTCGTGATTGACGCCTCCTGATGTGAAGTTTTGATTAAAAACATAAGCTGATCAGTACCTCTTATGCCTTTAATCTGTTTGCCGCTATCAATGTCAATACCAGGATGCACCTGGCTATTAATATTATTGACATTAAGTGACATGGCGTGCCAGGACGTCGATTAATTATTTGCATTCGACGTTGGTTATGTGTAATAATTACTGGATAATGTCATGCTTGTAACCGAGGTTGCAACAAAACTGAGTACGCAAATAGTGTTGTTGTTCATATTCCCGGCAATTATATGAAATGTATCGGTGCATAGTGCTTAGCCATGCAAAATCATTAGGTTAAGAGCAAAATGTTTCAATTATTCATAGCCAACATTATTGCTTAATGGGTTCTGTATCTTTCATAATTTACCACCGGTGCACTGTACTGGTTTGTCGATGATACTTTCCGCAACATATCCCCTGTGGGATAGTATGCCTCCTGGCAGAAATGTTTGCTTATTTAGCAAACAAATCGCTATACAAAAAAGAAGTACATGGAGTGAGAGCAACTAAGATATTCGTAGGAGATAAAACGTAATCGGCCATAATTTGCATAAGTAGCTGATATAATGGTATGTTGTGTCCACCATATATACATTATACCTGTGAACTAGACGAGGCTATGATCACCATAACTGTTAACAGTCATCAGACAAAAGTGACGACAACTCCTCGGAACGAAATTACTTTGCCTTGAATATTATACCCCATTATGTCCTCAGCAGTTGTTGTTGATGAAATCCCATTGAGGCTTCTTGAGTAGGGGAAATGCCCTCGAAGCCAGCAATTGACCACACACGCGATAATAAACACAGGAAAGACACGGGAAGTGCAAATAAAGTACAATTCGTCAAACGGTCATTTGTGTGCAACGGCAAAATTGGCCTTCTCGGCTTTTGCAACTACCATATGCTTGGTGTGGAGAAATAAGCAACATATAAGGAGATTTGCAACGCACAGACGCAGCAATGTATGTCTTTTATGGTAGAATATAATCTAATCAATATCAGCAGTTGGTTATCATGTTCTGGACTGTACGTACAACGCTGACCCGACCGTGCGTGCAACACAAGGCATTGTGTGACATCGATGACATGTTATATCAGGCTTTGGAGGTGAAGATACATATGCTGTTTAGTGCGTTCAGTATTATTGAAAAAGTCAAGTCGCATTGTTTACATCTCACATCGCCCTTCCGTGTGTAAGTTATCACAGAATAAACTTGCCCGAATTAATCTATTTGAATAAACAAACAATCCTCCTTTTATGGCAATCAGATCTCACCCTCCTATTTCTTTCGATGTTGACAAACGTTTATCAAACACTGGCTGTGGAGTAGGATTAGGGTACAATTAATCAAAGACTGAGGTACACTTAATCCAGTGCTAATGTTAGGCATCAGATTATCGATTCTCAACTGCAAATTGCCTATCAAGAATGCTCGAGCCAAATTACCTCGCGTGGGATGTTGAAAATCGCCGAGTAGCAGCTTGATTATCAATACCTTATACAATGACTCATCCCCTCGGTTTGCAGTGGCAATTTTCATATAGGAATGGTCGCTTGGATGCTTAATTACGTTATCGATTGTGTTCCGATTCATCACAGTCATACAACAGTCAATGACTTCATGGGTCCTGGTTCCTATTGTCACACAGCAGAATACAGACATTGATAAAGAAAATAGCTGCGCACACATCATATTTCCGCCTTGACATAATGTCTATTACAGGAAAGTGATACGGTTGTACACACTTGTTAATTATATTGTTATTTGTGTGCTATGAGCCAAAACTGTGTGAAAATGAGGTCAAAACATACCCGCGTGAAGCAGGAAATCACCCAATATTCGTTAACTCGATTATATTATACATGAAAATGCATCTATTCCCACTTTCATTGCTACATCGATGAATGCAGCAATAGCAGCCTCTGTAGTTAAAGCCATGTAGATATAAATGGTTAAAACAAAAATGATACAAAGAATATCTGAAGGCATTTTGCTAGTGAGTTGTCGATGCATCGGTATTATTCTCCAGTTATCAGGTATACTGCGATAAATGACTACATTATATTCTTTATCAAGCGAGAAGAAGTCGGACTGAAATGGAAAAAATCGAAAGGTCATGAGCAAACTGTTTAAATAATGTATAACCAAAACATATTTACTTCATGGATTAAGTGTCGTTCCCATTTTGCCTCGAATATATTGGACTGTAACTTGGCCACTTTTTTGTCGATCAAATTGCGCATGGAATTTCCATTGAGGAATGCTCAAATAATTAATGCGCATTTGTAAGCAGTCCCTATCCTCCAAATGCCTACCAGATGGAACGTCATGGCCGAGTTTTGTTAATGTAATTAATATGAATACATGTTTATTCAACATAACTTTGGCGAATGAACAATGGTTAAACCACTTTGGACAACGATCACGTTATAGCAGCAAACAGAACTAATTGTCCGCAACAGAGTCATCCCGCACATCAGAATGATGATTGCCCTGAATATTGTTCCCCATAATATCCTCAGTCATCAATACTGGCTATCAATATGAGTCTTATACATTCTGATCCTTTTTGCTACGGCTCTTCTTTAGCATTTTAATGACGATGGCTCATCCATAGTTCTCGCATTTGGCATCAGCTGATCAAAGTCCTTCGTAGATTATTAAGCATGTGATAGCCCTTGGAGACAGCAACTTTAGCGTAATAATACAAATAGAAAGTAATTGGCAGCCCAAAACTAGATTTGCAAATTATTGCCGATGCATATACTTAACAACGTTTTACAGCCGATATGGATGTTATATCTTATTCACACATCTTAAGTCCTGCACAAACATAATCCGCTTCCTGTGTCGATATTCACATTCCGAATGATCTCCCTTTAACTGCAGTCACGAGGGATCACGAGATATTTCAAGTTTAATGCCACGGGTGCTCCCAACTAAACTGATGCGTGTCTGCCATCTCGTAACTCCTCATCTGTGCCTCTATAGAATCCTGTACCTGCCTTCTGCTCTCGAAGTTGATCCATTGAATCGACGTGCATTAATTGTCAACAATGTGAAGTGACATGACGTGTTGTGATGTTGTTTGATCTGCATGGGACGCGTGAATACGAGTAAAAGTGATTATAACAAAGTAGTAACAAATATGTGTGATTGGGTAAATGTTGGGCATGGTGTCAGCATTTTGCAAACCTAGAAGATGATTGATAGCTGTGAATATGAATAAACAACAACAATAAGGCATCCTGCCTCTAGTACTCAAATTGTTGAATTGCACAACCATTATCAACTTGCATACATACTGTCAGAAAGTGATCATACCAGTTACGTAGTCATACCATCAACACGGGCCTAGCTGTGCCCACGATCAGAATTTACGCGTTGGTATGTTTTTGTGGTGAGAATGTACTCTGGTGAAGTCAATATGAGAAGTTGACTATCTTTCTTTGGAATTGAACAACCAGACGCACAATGAAGGTTATTAAGTGACATCGATTGCATGTTACTATCGGCTTAAGAGACAATGGTGCTTAATTTGATAGTAGCATTTGTATTCGAATGTGACTGTTGTAAATATCCACCTTTTCCAAGACACTAACCTCAACTAGTTTATAGTTGTAAGTAAATGGAGGTATGATATATGCATCGCCTTTAACATACCTATCCTATACATCGTCACACAAAATATTCTGTTATCGACTTGGTCGGTAGGAATTATGCAGGACGAAATCAAATTTCAAGCATTATGGGGTACTTTCGCAGTGACGAGGCAACACTAGATAAATCGATCCCTACTTGTTACCCCTAAATAGTTGAAAAATATCATTCGATGTTCTCTCACATGAAATGCTTCGTGATTGACGCCTTGTGAGGTTTTGATTAAGAACATAAGATGATAAGAACCTCTTATGCCTTTAATCTGATTACCGCTCTCGAGGCCAATCCCTTGTTGCAATAATTATATCGACATTTATGGTCATTGCGTGCCAGGAACGTCGTTCAATTTTTGTTCGATGAGTGGCATTATGCAGTTCTTAGGATATCGCTTACTGTCCCTAATATTAATATTCAATATTTACGATGCATTGGCGTAAATTGGATAATCATGCAAAAGCGCTATGGGCTTCAGTACCGTTCATATTGAACCCCCGATGTATCTCTATTAATGTATTGGACTACATATTTGCCTACAGTTTGTGGCATCGATTGTATTGTGGCAGGATGCAGGAATAGGCAATCATTAACATCGAATATATTTCCATTATAAAACCCCTGATGGGCTTCAGTTATCAAGACTGGATGTAAAAGCTACATATTTCAAATACCGCCACGATGATGCTTGCACTAATAGTATTATGCACATATCAAATATATTTCCATTATATACACCTGATTATATGTGCAAGACTGGAAGTAAAAGCGAGATGAATCAAATGGCCACGAATATGCTTAAGGAACTAATTCTGACTTCATTGTGTTTGTTGTCCTGATGAGTAGATGTATTTTGCACCGATAATTGGCAAGTTGAATCAGGGTGTTAGACGACGCTGCCCTTATGACTGCATTACATTAGCTGCTAAAATGGTAGTGAAGTAACAGGCTTTTGCCAATTGCTCATGCCTTATGGAAGACTTCATCCACAATCCAAACATTTACATATTATCCTCTAACCGAATAAAACCAGTAAAAGAGGTTGAATTTGTTTTTCAATTAATTTCTGCCTTCTTATTCAAAACCACATCGTAAGGGGCACATTTGGCTGCAGTGTTGATAGCAAAAACATATCGGTAGCCCATTAATGTTCGACAACTGAGCTTTGTTTGTGTAAATGCATGGATAATTGAATATGAGGATGTGTTGACTATTAAAAGCTCTTACGGTCATGTGTCTCCTCCAGATGGATGAGTTGTCCAGATTAAATTTGAACGCCTAGATGCTAGCTGACATATTAAACAAACCATTGGTCTTCCATTCCGCCTGAAAACGATCGATATGAAGCGTTTATCAGCAATAGCTCATAAACAGATTTTACACTAATTGAGTGTCGCAAATGATCGCGTAGAGCTACTAAGGTTATCGTCAGTGCTTTGCGTTAGATTACGTTCTTCAAGAAAATGTTCGATATATGACATCGTCATATGTCTATTTGTTCCTATAAGGACATAAGCGGTGGTAATCACAAAGCAGCTTTATGTGTGCCCACGCACGGCATGGCACTAATGACTATGGCATCATCAAGAATTGAAGATTTAGGCTCACGCAAAGCCAGGTCACAGTTTGGGTTAAGCTGCAGTATAAGTGGACTCATGGTGGAAATATACCACGCGGTGCTTCAAAGCACACGGGCTACGCAACTGGAATATCTGCAATCGATTCAGTTTCCCATATATTATACGAGTGGCTTTAACAGAGATATCGATGGAGTTTTTATTATTTTTGAAACATGCTGACACGATATTCCATTGTTAATGAACATAGCCCTCTGACGCAAAATATACCCTATTAGAATTATTCCGACTAGGTAAAATCAAACCACGCCGGAGGTTACCAAAATACAAACAACTGCTACGATTGATATAAACTGGAAACACACTAGTCCGCCTCGAACATTTATGATAGGATCTTTAGCCGAAATGCTATTTCTGTGAAGATTGCGATTAATGACTTCACAATGGTGTTAAGGCCGTGGTGAATAATGGCTTTAAATCTTACAGGTGGTAACTATTCGGATATGAGGTCACTCACCATCCTCATCTATCAACTTATCAAGCAATAATATTAGCGACCGTTACATCCGTGTACTAGCCCGTTACACCAGGTTGTACAATTACACATAATCGCTACGCACTATTAATATGTAATTGGGCTCACGTTATTTGCTTTCAATAATATGCTAAGGGCTATTTATTGTTGCACAACAATCACCAAGCTCAGCAGCGATCAATACTAGATGTTTGAAGCACCATTTATTATGCGACAATTTCTTTTGAATACATTTAAACGTGTAAACATTCCTCAAATTTGAAATATTCATGATGTTAGCATAGTATGTGCTGCTAAAAAGAAGTTCATCGAGTCATTTTATAATATCATAGATATGGCCTGGATCGGCTCTGAGCTAACTGTGGAACACAAATCGTTTTAAATTGATCATATTTGTCCATTGTCAAGCAATAAAGTCATCGGTTATATTACCTAGCCACTTCTCCCATACTCTTATTGTTGCAATTCCATTTAAAATGTTCTACACTCTCGCTCAGCAGCATAACCTACGCTGCATTCGTCCGACTCCCTTCTCTATCCATCTACACCGCTGATCTATATTTCATTTATTGCCCCTAACTAAATCAGCATACTTGATGGTTTTTACTATCATCCTATCTGCTCTTGTATTGATTTTAGATTAAATAGGTAGGTTCAAATGTGTTTCCTAGACAATGTAAAGCCCTTGCATGAAATCGCACGTTAACAATGGTAACCTATAAAGCGTAAATTGACAATCAATATTAATTTATGTAGGAATTGAATTCTTTCATCAGGTGTATTTGATAAAGTAATGATAAACAGGGGGCATACGCACCCCAATCAATATTGCAAACTGTACCACGGTAAAATTCCATCGAACTCAACTGCTTCCTATTAGATTTTTCCATTGAATTGGCTCGTGGTGACGCGTCTCCTTCAATATCAGCTGGCATGTTAATGAAACATAACAAGTTGCTACGGAAATGACTTGGCAGCAAAATGATCTAAGTTATGTACACTAGAGTAGACCGCATACATGCTAATTAATACAAACGGCTCAGTTTATCTGCTTCTGTCGCGTGAAGTTCCCCGTTATACATGCCTGCTCAATTCACAACACAGCACGATTATTGCTTGTTGAGGTTTTGCAAGTCTCGCATTAGAATTCGGGCAGCGTAACAAAACAAGAGCGAAATAATCAGTATAGCACCTCAGTATTGCGCCACAATATTGTAACATGTGCCGTCACATTGACAATGATACACGGATTATAAACATCGTCCTACAAAGTGACCAATAGTAACTGTTATGCATTTCGCAAGGCGATATCATATTATCAATATAACCAAACCCCACTGCAGTGACGAGGCAACAATAGATAATTTATTAACGCGACGACCTGAAGAGCATTTATGGAATTTCTCTCATATGAAATGCTTCGTGATTGACGCCTCGTGACTTGGGGTTTTGATAAAAAATAAGATAATCAGTAACTCTTATGCCTTTAATCTGCTTGCTGCTCTCAAGGTCAATCACTTGATGTGCCTGGCTATTAATATTATTGACATTAAGTGACATGGCGTGCCAGGACATCGATTGATTTGCATTCGACGAGTGGTTATGTGTTTTAATTACTGGATAATGTCATGCTTGTAACCGAGGTTGCAACAAAATTTAGAACGCAAATAGTGTTGTTGCTCATATTCCCGGCAATTATATGAAATGTATCGGTGCATAGTGTATACCCATGCACAATCATTAGGTTAAGAGCAAA
>CM067346.1:30596881-30637610 GCA_034190875.2 Urechis unicinctus
GTATAATTGGTGTGGAGAGACTCATACATTGTTCGTCAATGTGCTCATGGTGCTTAATGTAGTAATTCAAACATTATTTAATCGGTTTTGTTACAATTTGGAATCACTTTTTTACGATAATATTAACTGATCTTTAGCTGCAATTTTACGATGCATTAATTCCGCACTTATTAAATGTTGATTTTGAATTGCTCTATTATGATTAACAATGTAAAGGCTTAATTACTAAAATAATGACTAACTTGACACATCAATCAATTGTAAGTGAAATTGATTTGGTTGCATTTCTATTTATTTCTAAATACGTAACCTAAGTGATCATAAATTTATGTTGATAATTTATCTGGAGCACTGTTTTCTGTGATGTTTCATACTGCAGTCCAAAATTTCTATGGCCAAGGGATACATTAATCTTTAGTTCGTTTGTGTACAGGTGGACGTGCCATCTGACCAAAGACATAACATGAATTAATCTACATCCTTCAAATGACTATCAAACATTGCTTTGTAAACTTTTGAATATATTGACAGATAACTGAGCTGGTAAGTTGTCCCACAGCGAAAGTGAAAAACTCAATGTGTTATTATCAAATTATGTGAATATCAAATTACACCACAAGACATGATTTTGATGTTTACTCTCAATCACATCCAGTCGACATCAACGTTGATTGCATCCAATCCATTAATAAGATGGCGTTGCTATTAATTTTGCTTTATCCAATACGATGGCTTGGAATTGTAGCGGTCACTCTTAAATTCTTTAAGCCACACTGCTAGAAGCAGTGTAGTGATTTTCATATTTCTTTTGAAAGCAGTTCAGTACGCTAAGCTACTCAGACGCAAGAAGCAATGACAATTTGTATTGCAACAATGCCTAATAAACCCTTAATATTACACATTTAATGTGTGGCCACATTATCCCTGAATAGAAAGAGGTACTTAATTGACGACAGCGTGTTGATGTATGCATCCGTATAAGCGGATTGAAGCTAACTGATATAAACCAGGCAAACTACGCTTGAAGGTCTTGTGTCTATAAAAAGCATAACCGTTGGATCAAAATAAGTTGCATGGGTGTTTTATTATGCCATTCATATGATTTTCTGAGATTCCCCCTTTGTGTTATAGAACTTATACCATATATTACCACTCATCCAAACAATATTAAGGTTATCCTATTCGGGATTTTAAATAAAGTAACTCTATTTAAAGAACTATGTAATAAAAATGGCAAGTATATATTTATATTTTGATTCTTTACAGCACTAAAAATTTGGAGTTCCTTGCAAAAATGCAATCAAGAGATCCCATGCAGCGAATTACTCTTGGTTTATGACCATAAACAAGAATTTACACGTCCGTAATAGATAATTATTATTAAACTACTTAAACAACATGCTATGATTATAAAGCAGACATGTCATTAGACATGCGTAATGTCGTCAAAAAGGAAATAAGTTTGTGTCGTTATACTGCCTGGGTACGGCGAAGATACCCAGCAACAAAAACATGAGCACGACTTAGAAGTTAACAGAATGGATCAATTAACATCCAATAGTTTTTTGCGTGAAAGATACTTAACCGGACGAGACTCTGCGGCAGATATCAATACGCTCTTGCTCGTATTACATCACGCAATTGTAATTCAACTGGAAAATGTCTATCAAATAGTATATGCCCCGATTAGCACTAGCACACGCGACTAGCACGCTAAAGCGTTCTATGCTCTATTGATGTCGTAAATTTTTCCAAAGATTTGCTTTTGGCCGATGGAAGGGATGTTGGAAAAATGTGTTAAATCAGTTCATCTATCTGTAAAAGGAAACAAACCTTTATACCGTTGTGTGGCACTGCATTGCGGTATACAAGTATCTGCTATATATGATATACCATGACCATGCGAAAAGCCAGATCGTCTGACCGCAACTCTTGCTAACAGTTACGATAAATGACGCATCCCATTTAGGTTACTTTAGATCTGAAAAACTTAAATGTATGCGCACATTATTCTGGTTTTGTCGACACAATTTAATATATTCTAGGCGAACAAGTACTCCAAGCCACATGGAATGATGTGATTCGCTGCATGATGTACATGGTGACGGTATTAAATACGATTATGCTCACACCTACCAGTTCCCATGCAAACGAACGAGAAAATAATCACGCAATTCGGCTGGACGGTGGCATATGACGTCGCAAACTCAGGAGCCGCTGACCGTCGTTTTTTTGCGTTATATGCCAAAAAGGTCCGAAAAATCGAGGGAAATATTTAAAAACAAAACACAAAATAACATCAATGGACTAGAATATTGTCGGAAACGTGTTTCACAGGTTGATACACATCTAATAAAACGCAACTTGCACTTTAACTGAGCCCAAAAGCGTTCTGCATTTACTCCGTTCATATCCATTGGCTGTAAGCTACATCAGCAAATATAAATCTAAACCATTAATTTTCCATAATATTTATCATCTACCAATACCCACTGTCAATACGATCCCGGGACTTGTGCGCGGATGCTATAGCAGTATATGTTCTCTGGTGTCCGATCATCGATACTCACCATCCAGTGCTCCGCTTAATTAAAGCTATAAGAACTGCTCTTGTTGAGATATATTCACTCCACCATCGATGTTAATCTTGGCACAAACCACTTTTCGTACTATTTTGCCAGCATAGAAGGCCGTAATTCCGTACATGAGTGGTATCCTATTACTATCAAACTACATACTTTGACATATGGGAGGGATGTTATTATTGCACACATTTCAGAACGGACAATATAACCGAGATGTCTTCTGTAACGGTGATGTTTTATTATTGTACATCTACAATCAACTCCATATCAAATAAAATCTTGCAATCACGGATGCAGCGGCACAAGTGGCAGATTACCGATCCAATCTAGTGTCATTACTATAAGGCGAGACCGTAAGGAAAGCATTAAGCAGGGTCATCAAATACTAATACATATGTGAGGCAAAGCATAAAGTGCGCCGACTTCAACAAAGGAGCAGAGACGGAATCGTGTCGAACTGAGATATTACCTATTATTGATCACAAAGGGAAACTTGTCGAGATGGAAGCGTTCTGCAGCAATCCAATCAAGCGTAATTTGTTCCCTAACGAGTATCCTTGTTGGCTTCCTCATTAACAAATTCAAGCTGAAGACATGATCGGAGGGTGCGCCTGCTTGGAAAGGGCAGCTCAGAACCAACCATCAACCATGACATATTTCTCCTGCATTACCATAATGACGAACATCAGTATTTCGGACTGTTCCGCTCATATTCCCGATATTTAAGCACTAACGTATTACGTATCCGATCGCAGTGATGTCACAAACATGAGCGCCGAGATGGTGCCCGTTCATATGGCAGGCGTCTTTAAGGCAAAGAGACAATGTGACCATTACTTTTGCGAATGCAATGCAATGGGTTGGCTATATATGTTAATCACTATTATCAATATTGTCGCTATACCTTGCCCCTCATAGTGTAAGCCTCTAACGAGTAAGCAAACTGATAGTTGGCAGGTGCTCGTTCTCTGTTAAATATCAAGCAAATTGTCCCGCTGGAGAATAACTGTTCACAAACCATGTTGCATTAATATTATGTTGCGTACTAGCAATGACTTGGTGAGATATATATGAATTAACAAGGTTGTAATCTCAACCCTGTTGCATTAATCATTGGCTGTCTATTTTTCATTGCAGGGATATATAATGCCTCATGATATATGTATATAATTTGGATATTTTTCACAGCAAGTATATTCCTACCGAGCGTTTTTGAGATCGTTAATGAAAGTATAATCAGCATTAATTGATGATAATCATGTTGTTGACCGTGTCTGTCAGGCCGAGATGAATTGCATTTTTTACAACTAGAATGCGACCAAGCGTCAATAAAGTTTTTGCCGGCAACATGCTGTGCGTTCCTCGGCCAAGACCTACTTCATTTAAGTTTATTCATTGTAAACGAGGGTAGATGTCGGAAGACATCTTATGATTCGGAGATAAAGTTAGCGTTCTAATAATAGGTCAATCAAACTCCATTACAAACGCCCATATATGACGCAGGCTGCTTACTGTATGGGCATATTGTGAGTGCTTAGAGCTCAACAGTTATGTTTGCAAAGTCGATAGCATAGCTAGATTCTTCTACATTATTAAACACTATTCCGCACCAGCACATGCGGTTACTTTAGATCGGAACTGTACCTGATTTACCTTTTTATTACCACTCGTCGTTTTATATGATATTGTTAAGCAGTATGTAAAACGATATCATCTAATGGTTTATTTGCCATTTATTTGTCATTGCACTCAAAGTTATCGGTATGAAGAAAGAGAATAGCAAGCAAGCGATGCGGTCGACATGTAATAGTGGCTCTAATTGTCTGAGATTAGTCTGAATTCGTTAAAAATATGCTCAACAAAAACGAAAAGATTTAAGAAACACGGCAAGCACAACTGCCTTGAATTGTCGTACAGCGCTATACGCATGCACACACATATCAATGTTTTTTATTTGATGAGGATCAAACAGAACATTGCAATGAGCATGCTGGCTGTCTATTGTGCTATTTCTGCTGTATGTTGTGGCGGTGCCTCTTCATAACAAACATTATATAATCGACTTAGCATTGTAGGAGCAGATATTTGATCACCACTGCACTTATTACTGACCTATATTTGGCCAACCTACACACGTTAGAATCATTCTACCTTGCATTTTAGTTCATATCATCTTGTTAGACAAAGCGAATGAGATTTTGTTACATAATGAAATTATCGGTATAACTTAATACATCTATGTGTCTAGATGACGTATGACTATGCCTACCCCTTTTCTTATGTAAAAGTCAGAAAAGATATGCCTTAAACCCCGTACAAGAAATAAGATTTTCAAGTCCAACTTTCGTCCTTTCCATAATTTTAGATACCACCAGTCTTTAAGATGTGACCAGAATTTAGAAAAACAGCTAGCTGTGCTGTGTTCTAATATGTCATGACGCAATGGCATTTAAATGAGGCTTTGACTCACTCGACCCTTGAGAAATTCGAGTACACTATGATGGTAATGCAAAACTGAATGAATTATAGGGAGCTCGTATAATGAGGAGCTGGTGCTTCTCGCGGGTGGGTAATGAAAGGACATTATTAATGCTCATTTATCCTCCTCAATTGGCGATCAAAAGCATATTAAGCCAGCTTAAATGTGAACCCATATAGCGTCTCACAGTTAAACGATTACTAAAAACCATGACGTGCTTCTGTTCATACTCACTTGGCCCTGGTTATATATAGTATTGATCAAACAGTGCATAGCAAAGTAAAAGCAATTTGGATTATGCAAATTCCTTTAGATGTGATTCGTTAATGCTCAATCGGTGCGATAATGAATTGCACCTATTAGTTCAAAAACATCAAGTGTATCTTAGCAATTCTTATCTTTGATTCACTGACAAACATTGTTGGACAAACGTGAATGGGCAAGACAAGTACACACACAAAACAAGAATCATAACTCACTCTTGATATGAGGGAAATTCAATCCAACGACGCAATTGTTGTCCACGTATGATACCATATCGGACACGGGCGTAAGGCTGATGGCAAACATAGCATCGAACGATTTGAAAGTCTAAAACATTTTAAATCAGAAAGATAAAGATTGCTTTAGATTGTGATGATTTGTTCTTGACCAGTTCATACAATATGTACTGCCAACAACGCACTTCGATCCAGTTTAGGGCAAATCAGTTTACACAAACAAAACATATGTTCTCTTGTTTTACATTTGCCTGACCGCGCTGTTCATTCTTATCATACATGACTGAATGTTAAGTGTGTCACACCCCATACAACTTATTGGGCTGGTGTTACGTGTAGAGTGTTCAGTTCATACTTTACATTTTGTGTGAGCCTACCTGCATAACCCGTCCTCTATTAATCCAAAATTATCGCATTGAATTCTCATGTTTATCGACTTAGCCATCACTGCAATATTTCTTGGCAACTATGGTAGTGTGGTTTCGGGAGTTAGCTACACAGTATTCACCGCACGATCAAGCAGCCCTTCGGTATTAATCAGTGATTTGTTTCTATTCTATACTTATGCGGTTTTAGATCTCTAAGGTCAATCCACCAATTGGCTTAACTGGGAAGACTTTGTTGCAGGCCAACATGATTTAAGAAGGGTTAAATATGATTCTGGAGGGTGTAAACTTGACCAGAATATTTGCACAAAATAACGCATCTTGTTTGCACACCTTTTGATCTTGCCCATTGCTAAGGGAATACCAAATTAAAGCATCCTGAATATGCTTGACCAAAACCATAATTTTTTATCCGACATGGTGTTTCCTTGAACCTTTATAACACCATGGGTCGGCGCATTTTATATAAGATTTGCGTGTAGCTATTTTCAATAATTACAGAATACGCAATCGAACTTACTTACGCAATGTAAGACTGCAAAACTATTCGAGTAGAAAAGAAGTCGTCATTATCATATTATAATCCTTCGAACTGTATTTTTGCTAAATGATAATACTTCATTGCAAATTTATAACTCAGTACTAGTATAAAACTGAAAACGCAGTAATGAGAACATAGTCAGTGTAGTTTAATTACGCTTTTGTGTCATTTCGACAAAACATAAAGAATCATTCCCAATCTTGAAATGTCACAAAGCAGATTTACCACGGTATGCCACACAAATATGGGCAACATACGTTTTAAGTATGTCGGTATGAAATGTTCACGTGCGAATCATTGACTTGTGAACCTTATGTTGTATCCACAGCACGACTCCAATGGACGCTTTATATCAGTAATGGAGAGCAATGAGTAAACAACAGCTATAAAACATGCAAAATGGGATGATAATTAATGAATAGAAAGCGTCATGTTACAATCTTACATCCCCACCTCCCAATTGCCTAAAGAAGGAATTGAGGTCGTGCAGCAATACCGCCAGGGTTTTGTGAAGGCATCATGTGACATGAACAAAAGCGCAACCAAAATAAGATTTAATTAATCGATTACCAATGCCTAGTGATTGTACCATGTACAATGTACACTGTAAGTTAGGCAGTATATGAGCAGATAATTCATTGAACAAGTAAGCAGTTTACCATATTTCGTATGTCATTACTCGCATAAATCGGGCAATCATAATTCAACTATTTGTATTGAAATACCTTGTACCTGGACAAGCACAATCAAACACACGTAATTGGGCTTTTCTTTCTAACAACCGACAATTGTGTGCCCTTTCTATTGCTAGTTAACTTATTTCTGCCGTGTACAATTTGTAAAATTAAAAAAGTAGCTATCATAACAATTATCAAGATATCGACGTTTGGCTTATTATCAAGATATTGACGCTTGGGTTATCTATAAGTGAAAAACGTATGGCAAACTTCGTTGTTACATTCGAGAAGCCAACATCCTTGCCAAGACGTGGTTAGAAATTATTAGCGCAATTGAATGCGACATAAGAGATGGCTTCAGGCATACCAAGACTCAATAAACAATAAACAGTTACAATTGGTTTGGTTATTGGAGATTCACAATACATGCTTAAGAATGGTTTTTTATGTGCGAGTAGTTGCTTCAAGCAAATGTAATGGTAAATGTACTAACCGACGCAGTGGTTATTGCCACGCTGTGCTAGAGGAAATGTTAACCCTGTAAATGTACGCTTGATTTCTAAGGCCATTTAGTCGGTGAGTTAATTTACGAATGACTTCCATTTGGATGTTAATTCCGGTGCGTCCAATGCAATGCATGCCAGGGTGCTTTAAATCAGCGTCTTGGCAATATCGGCATAGGGAACTGTCTGTGAAAGTTGCTTAGCCCCATTAGCTAAGTTTTTGCTGTTCTGTTTTATGAAGACCAAATCGGGCCAGCTATTTGGCAACAAAGAAGAGATTTAATTTAACGTGTGGCTCTAATTCCTCTTATGACTATTACAGTTGTCTGATTGACTTCTTGCGTGCAACGAAAACCTCTACGTGGGTGATACCTGTTTTAATAAATGAGACTAGTCATAGAGGCCTGACACTAAACTAACTGGTTGCACGCTGCACTTAATGATCTCATGGGTACTATATTGTGTCATGGGTACTATATTGTGAGTAGCCGACCCAGCTTGAAACATTATCATACAGCCATGAATATAATGGCAAAACTCGACAAGGAAGAAGTTTTTCTCATAATGTAAAGGAAATGTATGTAAAAAACTATTTATTACTGCTGCAAAGGTGCCCACGACTGATGTTACTGGTTGTCTCGACGAACTCGTTGAATTGTGTGGACAATGTAAGAGACAAGCCCGTGGTGCTGCTCGGTCGAAGGCTCTGACGAAAAAGGCTGCAGTCACATGTCCCCCGAGGGAAATGCGTAATCCATTTCCTCTCTTAGGGGGACGGCCACAGGTATCACGGTATAAGGGTACGCCTCGGACTACAATCACAATGCGGCTTGAGGATTGATCCCTAAAATATGGTATTAAACGATGGAATCTCTCCATAGGCGCAGCAAAAATGGGATTTACAAATTACTTCGAGCAGCGTTTGCTGACGTCGATTTGGATGCAACAATAAACTTTCGCTATTGTCTCAGTTTGCTATATACACTGGGCTTACCTGCTGATCACCATGAAGCGATGAGAATTAGTATATCGATCGCGTCTATAACGTTATCGGATTTCTTAAATATTTGAAGATTCACTGGCTCGCCGTCTGATACAACTGAAAACCGACCTTGCAATTTGAACACAATGAGTTATTGTGTCAGATGTAATAGGAGACAAAAGTAAAGAATGAGACTGTACGTGTGTTTATCTTATAACGCCAAATTCATTAGTCATAAAACGAATCGTCAAGACTGAGTTTTATGTTCTGGCTTAGTTACAACTTACTCAACAAGTTATAAAGCATAAGGTCGACCTGACCTGAGGTAATCGTCTCACATAAACATTGCTTAACTTAAGTATTCCTTTGTGGGGTAACAATACAAATATATGCCAATCAATATACAATATATAGCACCAGAGATACAAGCCGTGCACGACGTCTTATTATTATATTACCGTCGTACGCGGCTACGGTGATACATACTGTAACATTCTAACAAAATCTCCCAACTTCATATCTTACTGCACGAAAATGTATGTATGCAATCATCGTTTGGCGCTAGACTAATTGGGAATTTCCACAAAACAATAGTAAGCCACATTGATACATTCATGATTCACGTAATTACACTCAAACGAGGCACCATGTCATAAGGGTACAATGGGAAAGCAATGTATCACTTAGATGGGTGATGCTATGGTTTCATTTAACCTGCACATCTACGTTTGTACTGCATCACCGCTTAGATATTACGAATAAATCCATTAATTCATTTCATTTGCACAGTATGGTTATCAGATATTTAGATTCTAGTTGTCAACATGAGGTGTGCTAGGTAACAACTGCAATGCATTGATGAAATCGATGTGTTATCGTTTAAGTGCTGCCAATAATCAGGGTACATTTGTTAATCGGGTGATTGACACAAACCTCCAATCACAGCTATTTATCATGGAGACACCAAGCCATGTGTGCAATCATATATTTGATATCGACGGTCGATTTCTATATTACGCCACTTAGTCTGCTGCAGTAGATTAAAAAGTCTCATTAATGATAACGACAGATCGTAAATACAATATACTTCATTTGCCCCCAAATTAGTTTCGCTCATAGTCATATTCAACGACGTGCAAAGGTCAAAAGATAAATGGAACGACCTATGTATAAACCTTCACGAGAAAATACGATTCGCAATGACCTTTGTTGTGCTATTATGCCTTTGAGTGATGCATTGAATGAGGCGAGCAATAGGGAATTAGTATAGACACCCAAGTGTCTTATTGCATTAAGAGTGTCCCATATCATATGATGCTGTTCAGTAGCTAAAAATTACTAAAAATCAACCAAATTGTCAAAGACTATATTTTGCAGACTATATGTTTAGATTCATGAGATTCTTAGCCTCATTTTATCTGTGCTGTGGTCAATTTCCCAATGAAGAAGTTTGATTCCCACAAACATTTTATTAATTGAATGATAAAATATCGGTATGGTATTACAGACAATTAATGAAGAAACAATTTATATGTTCATATAAACCATTGGCACTGGTAACATTACCAGATTACTGTAGAAAGAGTGACAGAGCCTCGACCCCTTCTCCCACAATGCATAATACTACAGGGCATATTTCATTAGTGTAAATGTTGTTAGACAGTTCCATAGACCACGCTTACTTTTTACTATAGTCGCCTTTCTCAATCGGTCATGCTTAAAGCGTCATGACATAGAAGTAATGGAACTCTATTGAACTCGATTGGAAGTTTTCATGCATACTATCGTCAACCTCGATCAACAATCATCTTTTGTCATTAATATATTTCAACCCGTTAGCTAAACATCGCAGAGTAAAGCTCTATTGCTCTGCTAATATTCTGTGTTTGCGCGCCAAAAGCGCCCGATTTACTTCAGTAATTGATCGATGACGCACCCCATCGTTGGTGCATGGAACGTCAGGGCCTACAATCAGCAGGTGATTGCATTCTGTTTTCCCCTGCTGCGCTATCTCCGTAAATTCCTATCAGCGTTTTAAGAAGCAACAGTTTATCAGTATTATGCGTTTGGTTTCGAACAAAACCACGAATTATGCGATCAGCGTAACCGCGTAGAGTACTCTTAATGAATGAAGTAATTCCTCCTGGTTGTTCCGTGTTGCCATGATAGTCATACAAAATTAAAAATGCATCCTTCATAACCAGGATTCGTTATCAATCGCAGCAATTATTTAATCGAGGTTTTATCTGCTTTAGAACCATACAGCATTTAAACAATTTCCAAAGGGAGAATGTGCAGTCTACTTTTGTGATTACATGGTATAATGCTCAAGCTGAGGGAAGGCAATGTAGACACGAAGAAATCACCGAGTTGCGTCAATTACCACAGAACCGTCTGTCAGGTGCTGGTGCGCAGTGGGATCAAGACCATTAGTGCTGGCCTCGAGAGAAATGAGCAATTATGTTTGAGGCTATGCTGAACATACATTTTTAATAACTTTAAGCCGCATGAGTTATATGCTGTGCACGTTCATTGACGTGATTCATTGAAATGGTCTACTGAGGAAAGGAGCAATTATTCTGGACGCTACGTTGAACATGCATTTCAACAACTAGTGCCTGCATTTGTTACATGCTGCGCACTGCTCTCGAAGTGCTACACAAAAAGCAACATTGACAGGTACATTCCCACAGGATCAAATTCAATTATATGTCTTGATTAATGGTGTTTCTGTGTAACAGTGAACAACGGACTATAAATCATGTTACCGTTGCTTAAGTCTACTCTTAGATCAAGGTCTGCCATCAACTAAATGAATCATTGTAACGCTATCCAAGTATTTTAACATTGAACCTGATCTAAGCATTGTTTTGTAAGGTGACATTGAACTCCATTGGGAAGATATCAATGAACAGTGTCTGCAACTTATCAAACACCGGGCACCACCGCTAGTAAATGTCATTACCATTGCTCAAGTCTGTTCTATGATTTAAGTCTGCTTTCTGTGTATCCCAGAAGTTAACTGGTAGTTTAATCAATTGTCTTCTGGTTGACATGAGAAATCAGCCTCATTAGGACGACAATACATTTTCTGGATTTAAGTGTGTATACTCAATCATACTTTCTTATGATCAAATCATTGGATGCTACTGATGACTGATTCGTCCATCATATTGTTTCGTTTATTCATGTGGATGGTAACATAGCTCCTGTATTGGATCAAATCGTTTTCCGGATACTGCATTTATGGGTAAAAACGCTGTTTGTGTCATCATTTGAACGAAGCACTGCCAGAAGTCGTCACGTGCCATCAAATCCATTGCAAGACAATGGAAATAACTAAGCAGATTTACACAGAGCGTTTGATGCTTGGTTAATCACTAAGCGCAGACAACGCCCTTTTACGGAAATTGGATGTTTTGTTAATGAATGTCTCTACTCTTATCATCTGATAGGCACACTCACATACGTTAGCGGACAGAACTAGCGGGAGTGCTTTCATGTCTACGCTAGATATAACTTTTAAATTCAAATAGAAGTACGTCGAAAGCATACCAAACTAGCATATATATTTAGTTTTGAGCTTTGCATCTGGCCATGAGTAGTTTCAAGGCAGTCTAATTACATACCATCTGGAGGGTAGCGATGTTGAGCTTGATGCTAACAATATAATTGACAAGGATCTTGATATTATTAACAACCATGTGTGTCCTCATTATATAATATACACCCTCACACTAAACGCTCATTAAGTCGACCCAGGAAAACAATTAGTTTTGAGAACGGAGATTGTTTGGCATCGCAAACGACTTGGTCACATCTTAAGGTACAATGTGGTAACACTTTTGTTTATTTCAATACAGTTTGAGAATTTGCATAATGAACTTGCCAATTGTGATGATCGTTGAATATTGAGCTTAAGCTATGATTGTGTACAGCATGGAAGGGGTGACACGGATTGCCACAAATAGAAAGACCATTGTTTATTAATTTGACTTTTATTTACAGTGATAAGAAATGCTCATAAATTGTTGGTCCTTGACTTCTCAATATGTGCCAGTGTATGTTATGTAAGGCAATAAGCAATTGGAATAATACAACGGGTTCTAGGAAACTGTATTATTTAACTGTAGACGGTAACATAGCGCCATATTGTTTCATTATCTATTGTGTTGTCTGCACAATGTTTGGCACGAGCAGCACCATAAAACAACTCCCCGATCTGTTGTGGATGTCCTATGAGTTATACCACCATAAAAGATAAATATTACCTACGAGACTGTAAGATTATCTTTTATAACGATAAATAGGCATTCAACCATCAACAAACATAATTCGCTGAAGGATAAGCTCCAGTTGGGCGATCGGAAAAAATTACATAGCTGGATCCGGATAACAACAGCTTTTGCGTCAAGGCCATAATCCATTTAAATAGCTGTGTTTATCAGGATTCACCAAGGTGCTCAAAAGAATGTCTATCCATTTGATGCATTGACTTGTAAACGCTCCCAGGTACAAGACTGTCATTAATGTCAATACGCATTCTATCTTTTCCCTGTACTCATTTTGGTAAGCATGGGTATAAAAGGCGGAATAGCGATAAACGCGTCTTCTGAATGACGCATGCAGGTTGTTTTATCAATTGGATAACAGAAAACATACGAAGCTGATAACGGTTGGAGTTTGGGCGAAAATACCAGAAAATGAAATATTTGCGCATGCGTAGCATCTGTAGCCGGTCAATTGCATCGTACTGTATTTAAAGTTAAGAGGATGCTTTCAGAGCGGCAATTTCGATAAATTATCGATGATTTGTGTCCCAAATACGGCAAATAGATTAAAGTCGTTTAATTTTATCAACTAAACTGATATGGAAACAATAAATATTGAACCTGGCACGAGCAAAATACATCTTCAACATAGACATTTTATGAGCTGCAACCGTTAATGAATATTACATTGGAATAGGTACGGAAGATTTCCGTTGATGTATTTGGATAGTGGTCTGGTCGGTTGCAAAATAGTCTTGTGTGATAATCCAATATATTTGAATAACTGAAGAGGTATTAAAATAAACGCATTTGTAACTGTTTAATTTCTTGAACGTAATGAATTATTGATCTCATGGTTCTGCAAAGAGCTGAACAAAAATATTTCATTCAGAAATTGCAGAAAAGACGCGCATAGCATGATAGCATCATGGAATACACATGCTTTGCTTAACGCGTGCTATTTTACACGGAATGGCTATTACTGTATATGTATATATATGCTCTACAGAAAAGCCAAGGACAGACTGCTCGTTGGTGACACATTGAAAGTTGTCCTGATGCCTGTGGTTCACCACATTGAATTAATCATTTCTCGAGGCAAATTGTGTCAGCTTATTGATAATAGGCTGTATATAAATGACAGTGTGAGAAGTTTCGATGATTATTATGCTGCTGTCGGCTTTGCAAAAAAATGATTGCTATTCTTAAGAATACTAATACTTTACAAAGACAGACGTACTGTTGCCTTACCTCAATAAAATCGCATTTTATATCAACAGCTCCCATCATCAATAACCTTGTACATTCACAACAACTCTAGAACAATGTATTTATATGTTTGGTCACTTAAGGTGGAATGTTTACGGTTTTTTATATTTCCGCAATACTTGGTTATTAAATACAGAATATTGATTATCACATTTCGATGTAAATATTTACACAATGAATAAAATCTTGCATATTTTAGTTGCTGCTGTGGCGATTGAATCACAAAGCATTGTTTAGACCCAATCAAGAGAAGAACATTCTAAATGAGGCGAATTCTATGCAATAGATCAAAGGGAATGTGTTTGCTCGATTCATCGCCATCGTTATAAGAAGGTTGACATTGATGCTTGAGAAAGACGGTGTTGAGGATTATTGTATTCTATATCGGCTCATAAATCGTTGTAACATGTCAAGTGGCAGTGCTAAGAACCCCCGTTTTATAGCAATGACCTTTACTAACGATGTCCCCGATGGCTTTCATTCTGTCGTATTATGCAGGTTGGTGTCGCGAGGCATAATTTGTAGATTTCTTCGAAACTCCAACCTGCAAATGCGCTCAAGAGGGTTTCTTTGAAAGAACTCTATGATCTGTCGGGAAATTTCGCTGAATATCAGCAAAACAAAGCACCTTTGATGTATGATAAATAACCATATATATATATATATATATATATATATATATATATATATATATATATATATATATATATATATATATATATATATATATATATATATATATATATATATATATATATATATATATATATATATATATATATATATATATATATATATATATATATATATATATATATATTCAGGGAGCAACACTAACTCTGAGAAATACTTCTTGCTCGGTCATAGTAAGAAAATACGACTAATGCGAAGTAACCGAGAATCGCCGATCACTCGCTGAGTTGACGAGTCCCGCAAAGCAGTTAGTTTAGACCCTGTGCTTGCATACAGACGATTGGGGTTTTCTTTCTCGGTAAACTGAGCGCACGTTCCCAGGAATCGCCGATCGATCTTATTATGCTTCGTTTAAGACTAAACAAATATAGAATATAAAAAACGTCGGGCAAGTTAGATGGCAGCTACACTTGTCCGACGATAGCTAATGTTTTACCCTGAATATATATATATATACATATATATATATATATATATATATATATATATATATATATATATATATATATATATATATATATATATACATATATATATATATATATATATATATATATATATTATATATATATATACATATGTATATATATATGTATATATATATATGCATATGTATATATATTAGCATATATATATATGTATATATATATATATATACATATGTATATATATTAGCATATATATATATAAACATATATATGAATATTTTTATTTGATTTAATATATGCATATTTATTTATATTTATTATTCTATAAATATATATATATATATATATATTATATATATATATATATATATTAACATTTATGTATATTCATTTTATATAAATATATACATATATATACATATTGTTATATATATCAATCGATTGCGCGGGTTCATTGATTTCTTTTAGCCCTGTCCTTTGCGTAGACTGCATTTTAGCTGAACCCAAAGAAAAGACTGACAGTCTATATTGGGAACGACATACCTCGTAACAGGGTAATTTGCATATAGAAGAGCAAAAACTTTAGAAGAACCCCATCAACTTTTTTTTAGCCACAAAAACCTTATTGGCTAGATGGTCCAGTAATTGTTCGTCTGAAAATTCATCACTAAGACCCAAAGTAAAATTATCATAACGACCTCCGCTTCCAGCGCCAAAGGAACATTTAGCCTTGTGTTTAATGACAGTACGTCATATGCATATTGACAGGGCATAATATTCTTCGTCTTATAAATATAATTCAGCTACACTCATCATATAGTAGGCATGTCTTGTAAGATGTATATAGCTACGGTCATTCTGTTAATTGGAATATATTGATCAAATCCTAAGCTTTCTCAAAGAGCCCAATGACCCCCTTACCCATAACACAGACAATAAAGTTACAACGAGGCTTAGCGGTTGTTTGTTATTTATAGCACAACATCATGAACTAAAGACTGAACCTGACGGAAAGTGTTTGGTCATATTCAATAATAAGGTGCTATGCGTATTTGGCTCAAGCGTCACACTGTGAAAAGTTTTTTTCCCACCTAATGCATGATAGTAAATAACCTTAGTATGTCCACCGACACATCAATGAATCATTGCACATTTTGCCACAAATACTTGGCACTTGGATGATTCTCCCCAACTGCGGGGGGCACAGATTTTGCTGTTGGAAATGTCATTTCATATCTATTCCCCATTGCGATGGTCATTTGGGCTAGGACAGCAAGAAGATGATAAAGGTTTTCCCATTTGCCCTGTTTAGATTCTGCGAAATAAGTAAGTTGTTTTAAAGACGGATTAAGCCTCTTTCAGACTATGGTTCACAATTGGTTGATAAATAAATATCTACTTATGGTTATTTGAACTGCCAAACTATGCTCAAAATATTGACAATGTGATAAATTTGAAACAATACAACCTGTACGTTTAAATGCTCCTTGAACCGGATGAATGTTGTCGGTATATGAACCGAACAATACAATCAATAAAGATTGTGAGACTGCTATTGATCAATTTCAGTAGTAGGCATAAAAAATAGATAATTTCGGAATTATCTTTAATTTTCGGGCAACCGATATTTATCGGAAGAGAATGTGCGTGGTGGATAATATTAGACTGCAAAGTATCCGTAGTTAGTGGCAGCAATATCACAAAAAAATGATCAAATCTAAGCAAAGTCACAATGAGTCAAATTTTTTTTATACACCCTTGTCCCATATCAACATGGCTATCACTTGGCTGAATTATATATTTTCTGCCTTAACATTATAAGATCGTTTGTCCAACGTGGAAGATATTTGTCTTATCAATGGCTGGCGTGCATTGTTTCTATGGTTCAATGACTTAGTGGAAAATTAGTTGCAACAAAAATACTGTTATTTTGGGCTCATGGTAGGCCTTGAATATTTTGGCAAAAACAAGTAATTGCAATTTATGAGGATGTGTGTGGATTTCGTTAAAGATCATATAACGGAGGTCAATTCATCAATGGCAGTAGTATATTGACGTGCCCCTAACTACCACGTTTTTGACATCGAACACTGGACGACGTCGATTGCGCAATATATTTTTCGCTGACGATCGCATGCGGATTCGGTGCGGTATCTTGATGACCTAATTCTATTTTTGGAAAGTGATTTCACCATCTGTTCCGTTATTTTCCGCCCTTGAAATCTTTGCGACCTTGGTGACCTCATGGAGGGGCGCTATTTTGGATGAGGTCATTTTTGGGAGTTTTATTGAGAAGGAGTTTGTAAATGGGTATTAAAAGTCAATTAGCGGTAATGGTGTTGAAAGAGAAGTGAAGGATAGTGTTAATGTTAGTGGAGTATTCACCATCTGTTCAGATATGAAGACGGTGTTTACGAGGTGATTTGTTGCTATTAACTTCCTTTATCCCATGACATGTGGTGATATATTGAATTGGTGACCTTAGCAGGCTAACGCGATGTACGGTATTCGAGTGAGTTCATTTGGGGCTATGTCCTTAGGAAGGTTGTTGACTTTCGACCTGATGTGATGAATGGACAGTATTTGGGTGAGGTCATTTTCGATAGTTTTATTGAGGAGATTGTAAATGGCTATTAAAAGTCAATTTTCGTTAGATATGTCGGTCGATTGAAGTTTTCACGTGAATGAATCTTACTAGCATATGAGTCTTACATAGGAGGGAAAAATGACAGATGTCTTTAAGTGTGTTGTAACTCTCATTGAGAATATAACGACAGATGGATTAAAAGTTGACCATTGGATATTTCTCAAAATGGGGGTGGAGTTATGGGTTACAAATAGCGATAAATATAAATGTTATACTGGTGTTTGTGTTATTAATCGGACTCGATGAATCTGTGGTATAATTACACAAGCTGGTAATGTGATTTACCGATCGTTGAATTTACGATGCGCATCTATCTTAATTAAATAACGACTCATGTCAAACGATTTGATAAATTAGTCATTGTGAGTTGCCCCCCCCCCCCCGCATTCACCTCAGATATTGTGGTGACATCATTCTATTTTTGGAAAGTGATTTCATCATCTGCTCGAATATTTTTCGTCCTTGAAATCTTTGCGACCTTGGTTTTGCGACCTCATGTCAATACATTGAGCTGTGCGCTATTTGGATGACATCATTCTATTTTTGGAAAGTGATTTCACAATTTTCGTCGGATATGTCGTCATAGTTTGCTGAGCTAAGCTAAGTGATGTGAACAAACGCAGTAGACAGATGAGTGATGCGGGCTTGTTAAAAGCCGTGGAACAAATCGAGATGGAAAGCAGTAAGTATGATTTTATTTTCTATATCTGAATTATAGAATTACCAGGTATACGTCATTTATTTATTAATTTATTGTTGCTATGCGTGTGTGTTTTAGTGTTTACGGGAGACGAAGATATTTTACATACAGCCATGGACGCGTATGAAATCGAACATGCCAATTGAGAATTGAGAATTGAGGAATGACGGAAATCTTTATATTGACAGATTATCGATGATTATGTCGACAGAAGCTGTCTTGCCTGCCAATGAAAGAGCTATACGGACTCATACGCGATTTGGAAGCCTGCAAACTGTTTACAATTATAGTTTATCTGAAGATGTGCCCAACCTCAACCAGTATATATTTGAGGAATGCGATTCAGCCTTTAAAATCAACGAGAGTTATGGATTCTTATTACGTCACAAAGAAACAGACGAATTGCGCTATTTTCACTCGTCACCTCTACGGAATAACGACGATTTTGACAGGGCTATGCGTGAAATAACACAAACAGACTTGATCTACGCCCAGAATCAACGACCTGACTCGAGTGTGGAGGCAGTAACAAATTTGACCGTCTTTGTGAAACCAATCGAAGATCAAGTGATCGGCTACCCACCACCTGTTTATACCGGATCACCTGAAAACAAACAGAGCCATCAACTTGTTAGACCAAAAGAAAAGTAAGTGGCTATTAACTTACCGGAAGGCCGGTGCATACACACGCTTTATTGGGCTAAATGAAGTCAAGGTTCAGAGAGTGACCACGTGCGCGTATAAACGACCATGGAAGTCGTAAACCCTGGGGGAGGTAAGCTGAGACAGGAAAAGGGTGCGCGAGGAATGCGAACGGAGAGAGCGCCAGAGGGGGGTTAAAACACCAGAGAGGAAGAGGCTAATTACTTGCTATTAAAGACTCAATAGGACGATAATGAGGTGTTATATATCTTACCTGATGAATCTGTGGTATAATTACACAGTTGAGTGATGTGATTTACTGATCGTCGAATTCACGATGCGCTTCTATGATGATTTGGTAACGGTTCGTGTCAAACGATTTGAGTCATTGTTAGTTGTGGCCCCATAGCGATAAAGACTAGTGTATATCATTGTCAACCCTGGGTGTCGGTCGAGCGTAACCCTCAGTTATTGAACAATCTCAGGGGGGTGTTTCTATTCATTTGACATTGGTACATGAAGGTACTGACATACTCATATTATAACTGTAACAGCTGTACCGCGGATCCAGCTGGTTACATATTATGGTACACATCAATATTAACGAAAGCGATTATCGGAAGGAAACACGCAAACATCAGGAGATATATGTGTTCTTCATCAAACTCTTACGTGATTTCAACTTGGAGTGGCGGGGTCACTCTCCTATGGAGCAGAGATATGATATTCTACTTACACCTGACCAACCCACACACATTGCCTTCACTCCTCGCAATATACAGACACACGTGCATTTTCCCCCAGTTTTTTAAACTATTACTATTACCAATAAGCTGATATATAAATAACTTTGAAATATCGACGATTGAAATAATTATTCACGTAGCATTTTCTTTTGCAATTATTTTGTCGTAACTTACGATATGTGTTTAAGTCATGATTTACTCCTGCATATTCTTTCTTAGCACACTTAGTCATAATCATATTTTTTATTATACCTGCCTGTCATAATATAATTTTATATCTCATATCCAGTACTAATTACCTCCACTTTGTATTCTTCTGGGTATTGAACATTGAATAATAGTTAATCACATGTCTCATCATTTTCATTAGTAATCACGTATTATAACCTTTTATCAATACCATATATTCTTAAACTTTTTGTTCTTTATACTTACCTCATGTTTCCATGTAAGTTGTACTTGACAATGACATTGTTAGTATTATACCATCCAATATCAACTTGTATGTTAAGAAACTATCTTATTAGTTTTATACCCTTTGACTTGATTCTTGACTCCTTCACAAAAACTACATATTTTTCCAGTTTGTACATATTTACTCCATTAAAATGATAAATACATAACTTTCGAAAGGCGACGATTGAAATAATTATTCACGTAGCATTTTCTTTTGCAATTATTTTGTCGTAACTTACGATATGTGTTTAAGTCATGATTTACTCCTGCATATTCTTTCTTAGCACACTTAGTCATAATCATATTTTCTATTATACCTGCCTGTCATAATATAATTTTATATCTCATATCCAGTACTAATTACCTCCACTTTGTATTCTTCTGCGTATTGAACACTGAATAACAGTTAATCACATGTCTCATCAATGTCATTAGTAATCACATATTATAACCTTTTATCGATACCATATATTCTTAAACTTTTTGTTCTTTATACTTACCTCCTCATGTTTCCATGTAAGTTGTACTTGACAATGACATTGTTAGTATTATACCATCCCATATCAACTTGTATGTTAAGTTATTAGTTTTATACCCTTTGACTTGATTCTTGACTCCTTCACAAAATTACATATTTTTCCAGTTTGTACATATTTACTCCATTAAAATGATAAATACATAACTTTCGAATGGCGACGATTGGATTTGTCTGTCCATGATGTTGTTGTTTTATTTAATTGTCATAATCTAATGGTCATTAATTTTTCTGTAATTGGAGATACGGTTTCTGTAAGGCCACCCTAATTAAACATGTTCCACAAGAAAAAGGAAATGTAACTAACCCAACAAATATTTTATGTGAATATAATAGTCTTTGTTTATTCACTATTTTCAGACAGCCATTTTTTTTTATTAAGATATTATGACCCTCAACATTACTATAACTAAGTACTGGATAGCGAGACTTGACGACGTGAGTTTTCACCTGATTTTATTGAAACTTTGTTGAAGAGATTAATAACTCGATCTTTGAACGGGCTAATGATGTTGAGAAATTTCTATTCATTTGTTTGGCATACGGCCTCTGTCAGTGAAATAGTATTTAACAGTTTGAAATTCGTTATCTAATTACGATAGAAGCGCGTCGTGAATTCGACAATAAGTAAATCACATTACCAACTTGTGTAATTATACCACAGATTCGTCAAGTCCGATTAATAACACAAACAACAGTATAACATTTATTGATATATATTTCTAACTAATTAACGAGTCTTCATCTTCTTCCTACAAACAAAACAAATTATTATCTTTTTGTTTTAATCTCTAAGAATGAGAAAGAGAGAAACCTGTTCAAGAGAATCTTAAGCTTTCTTGCACTCACGCTAGGTCAGGTGTGGTTTAATGGGTTGTCTGCATACAAAGAAATATATACTTACAACATATACAAAAGTCAACGAATCTATACCACGATGTATCCTGTTTAAAACGAATACTCCTTCAAAATCACCTTGATCCGGTTGGTAGGGGTCGAGATGAATCCTGGCCATTCGCCAGTGGCATCTACTACACTCTCAAACTGTTTGTATTAAATATTTGTTATACCCATTGTTCTTCCCTATTCAGGTTGGAAATAGTTTTTGTCACCGGATCTGGATACTTCCATGTACAAAATTTCGATGTTTTGGGATCAGTGGAAACAACATGGTGTCTATATATGTGTACCATAATTATTGTTCTGACAAATAATTTCAGATGAAAACTATTTTCAAATAAACCCACCAACCGCTATTTGTAACCCATAACTCCACCCTAAACTCTGACAATTACATTCACCAGCAAGCTAAATTCCAAATGAGAGTTACAAAACTCTTCCTTCGAATTAAAATTTATTCAGTATATTATGACAAGTCTCCTGTAATTTTCATTCATCAGTAACTGAATACCGCCATGGTATTAATTTTCATTCACGTGCAAACTAAAGTCAATAGAAATTTCTCAACATCATTAACCCGTTCAAAGATCGAGTTATTAATCTCTTCAACAAAGTTTCAATAAAATCAGGTGAAAACTCACGTCGTCAAGTCTCGCTATCCAGTACTTAGTTATAGTAATGTTGAGGGTCATAATATCTTAATAAAAAAAAATGGCTGTCTGAAAATAGTGAATAAACAAAGACTATTATATTCACATAAAATATTTGTTGGGTTAGTTACATTTCCTTTTTCTTGTGGAACATGTTTAATTAGGGTGGCCTTACAGAAACCGTATCTCCAATTACAGAAAAATTAATGACCATTAGATTATGACAATTAAATAAAACAACATCATGGACAGACAAATCCAATCGTCGCCATTCGAAAGTTATGTATTTATCATTTTAATGGAGTAAATATGTACAAACTGGAAAAATATGTAATTTTGTGAAGGAGTCAAGAATCAAGTCAAAGGGTATAAAACTAATAACTTAACATACAAGTTGATATGGGATGGTATAATACTAACAATGTCATTGTCAAGTACAACTTACATGGAAACATGAGGAGGTAAGTATAAAAAACAAAAAGTTTAAGAATATATGGTATTGATAAAAGGTTATAATATGAGATTACTAATGACATTGATGAGACATGTGATTAACTGTTATTTAGTGTTCAATACGCAGAAGAATACAAAGTGGAGGTAATTAGTACTGGATATGAGATATAAAATTATATTATGACAGGCAGGTATAACAGAAAATATGATTATGACTAAGTGTGCTAAGAAAGAATATGCAGGAGTAAATCATGACTTAAACACATATCGTAAGTTACGACAAAATAATTGCAAAAGAAAATGCTACGTGAATAATTATTTCAATCGTCGCCTTTCGAAAGTTATGTATTTATCATTTTAATGGAGTAAATATGTACAAACTGGAAAAATATGTAGTTTTCGTGAAGGAGTCAAGAATCAAGTCAAAGGGTATAAAACTAATAAGATAGTTTCTTAACATACAAGTTGATATTGGATGGTATAATACTTAAATGTCATTGTCAAGTACAACTTACATGGAAACATGAGGTAAGTATAAAGAACAAAAAGTTTAAGAATATATGGTATTGATAAAAGGTTATAATATGTGATTACTAATGACAATGATGAGACATGTGATTAACTATTATTCAATGTTCAATACCCAGAAGAATACAAAGTGGAGGTAATTAGTACTGGATATGAGATATAAAATTATATTATGACAGGCAGGTATAATAGAAAATATGATTATGACTAAGTGTGCTAAGAAAGAATATGCAGGAGTAAATCATGACTTAAACACATATCGTAAGTTACGACAAAATAATTGCAAAAGAAAATGCTACGTGAATAATTATTTCAATCGTCGATATTTCAAAGTTATTTATATATCAGCTTTTTGGCGTAATAGTTTTTAAAAACTGGGGGAAAATGCACGTGTGTCTGTATATTGCGAGGAGTGAAGGCAATGTGTGTGGGTTGGTCAGGTGTAAGTAGAATATCATATCTCTCTGCTCCATAGGAGAGTGACCCCGCCACTCCAAGTTGAAATCACGTAAGAGTTTGATGAAGAACACATATATCTCCTGATGTTTGGGTGTTTCCTTCCGATAATCGCTTTCGTTAATATTGATGTGTACCATAATATGTAACCAGCTGGATCCGCGGTACAGCTGTTACAGTTATAATATGAGTATGTCAGTACCTTCATGTACCAATGTCAAATGAACAGAAACACCCCCCTGAGATTGTTCGATAACTGAGGGTTACGCTTGACCGACACCCAGGGTTGACAATGATATACACTAGTCTTTATCGCTATGGGGCCACAACTAACAATGACTCAAATCGTTTGACACGAACCGTTACCAAATCATCATAGAAGCGCATCGTGAATTCGACGATCAGTAAATCACATCACTCAACTGTGTAATTATACCACAGATTCATCAGGTAAGATATATAACACCTCATTATCGTCCTATTGAGTCTTTAATAGCAAGTAATTAGCCTCTTCCTCTCTGGTGTTTAACCCCCCTCTGGCGCTCTCTCCGTTCGCATTCCTCGCGCACCCTTTTCCTGTCTCAGCTTACCTCCCCCAGGGTTTACGACTTCCATGGTCGTTTATACGCGCACGTGGTCACTCTCTGAACCTTGACTTCATTTAGCCCAATAAAGCGTGTGTATGCACCGGCCTTCCGGTAAGTTAATAGCCACTTATTTTTCTTTTGGTCTAACAAGTTGATGGCTCTGTTTGTTTTCAGGTGATCCGGTATATCAGGTGGTGGGTAGCCGATCACGTGATCTTCGATTGGGTTCACAAAGACGGTCAAATTTGTTACTGCCTCCACACTCGAGTCTGGTCGTTGATTCTGGGCGTAGATCAAGTCTGTTTGTGTTATTTCACGCATAGCCCTGTCAAAATCGTCGTTATTCCGTAGAGGTGACGAGTGAAAATAGCGCAATTCGTCTGTTTCTTTGTGACGTAATAAGAATCCATAACTCCCTTTGATTTTAAAGGCTGAATCGCATTCCTCAAATATATACTGGTTGAGGTTGGGCACATCTTCAGATAAACTATAATTGTAAACAGTTTGCAGGCTTCCAAATCGCGTATGAGTCCGTATAGCTCTTTCATTCGCAGACAAGACAGCTTCTGTCGACATAATCATCGATAATCTGTCAATATAAAGATTTCCGTCATTCCTCAATTCCCAATTCTCAATTGGCATGTTCGATTTCATACGCGTCCATGGCTGTATGTAAAATATCTTCGTCTCTCGTCAACACTAAAACACACACGCGTAACAAAAATAAATAAATAAATAAATGACGTATACCTGGTAATTCTATAATTCAGATATAGAAAATAAAATCATACTTACTGCTTTCCATCTCGATTTGTTCCACGGCTTTTAACAAGTCCGCATCACTCATCTGTCTACTGCGTTTGTTCACATCACTTAGCTTAGCTCAGCAAACTATGACGACATATCCGACGAAAATTGTGAATCACTTTCCAAAAATAGAATGATGTCATCCAAATAGCGCACAGCTCAATGTATTGACATGAGGTCGCAAAAACCAAGGTCGCAAAGATTTCAAGGACGAAAAATATTCGAGCAGATGATGAAATCACTTTCCAAAAATAGAATGATGTCACCACAATATCTGAGGTGAATGCGGGGGGGGGGCAACTCACAATGACTAATTTATCAAATCGTTTGACATGAGTCGTTATTTAATTAAGATAGATGCGCATCGTGAATTCAACGATCGGTAAATCACATTACCAGCTTGTGTAATTATACCACAGATTCATCGAGTCCGATTAATAACACAAACACCAGTATAACATTTATATATATCGCTATTTGTAACCCATAAATCCACCCCCATTTTGAGAAATATCCAATGGTCAACTTTTAATCCATCTGTCGTTATATTCTCAATGAGAGTTACAACACACTTAAAGACATCTGTCATTTTTCCCTCCTATGTAAGACTCATATGATAGTAAGATTCATTCACGTGAAAACTTCAATCGACCGTCATATCTAACGAAAATTGACTTTTAATAGCCATTTACAATCTCCTCAATAAAACTATCGAAAATGACCTCACCCAAATACTGCCCATTCATCACATCAGGTCGAAAGTCAACAACCTTCCTAAGGACATAGCCCCAAATGAACTCACTCGAATACCGTACATCGCGTTAGCCTGCTAAGGTCACCAATTCAATATATCACCACATGTCATGGGATAAAGGAAGTTAATAGCAACAAATCACCTCGTAAACACCGTCTTCATATCTGAACAGATGGTGAATACTCCACAAACATTAACACTATCCTTCACTTCTCTTTCAACACCATTACCGCTAATTGACTTTTAATACCCATTTACAAACTCCTTCTCAATAAAACTCCCAAAAATGACCTCATCCAAAATAGCGCCCCTCCATGAGGTCACCAAGGTCGCAAAGATTTCAAGGGCGGAAAATAACGGAACAGATGGTGAAATCACTTTCCAAAAATAGAATTAGGTCATCAAAATACCGCACCGAATCCGCATGCGATCGTCAGCGAAAAATATATTGCGCAATCCACGTCGTCCAGTGTTCGATGTCAAAAACGTGGTAGTTAGGGGCACGTCAATATACTACTAATGGCATTGACCACGGCGATTCTATGCATGCATGCATGCATGCATACGACAACGATCAAATGTCCGGATATCTAAGTTGAGCCATAGAAATTGTTTTGCTTGTAATAAAATGATTGTCATCAATGGATTTGAGCGACAGAAACCGGATAGTGATCATTCTTTTCTGTGAGTGTTACACTCATTTTTGTTCGTACGAAATATAGCCCTTCTGATGCTTTCGTGGAATGTTTTGAAACACCCAAGCCAATATCTAGATAAAGTGATGTGTTACAGACCAGGTGTAGATAAACATGCACTTGTGTTCTTGCGTGTGTCTTCTGGTTACACTGAAGCTGCTTGCTTCCACTAGGTGTTAGTTTGAGCATAGCGGACGCATGTCTGCTTTCAAACCAGTGCTTATTCAGGTTCAGTACCAGTGAATCGCAGATGGTTAGCGGCTGTCACCTCAGTGTCTATTCGCGTTTTAGGTATATTATCTTGCTCGGCTTCTCACTCTATACTTTATATGAGTAGCTATATTGGGTGTGGTGGATGAAATGTGTGTGCATAAGTGTAATATGGTAAGTGACGGTTGTGTTTTGCGTAAATTGATTGTTTCTAGTTGGTGGGGGGCGAAGGGAGGTTAGGTAAGCGGCGTTTGTGTGCTGCTCACATTGAATGATGTGATTAGGCGGGTTGGAGCGTTGGAGAAGAAGTAACGTCAGACATCCCCAATAAGAAGCACTTCCATTGCCATTAGAGAGTTCATTACTGTAGACAATATATCCTTGACCTACAATGTGGATAAGTAACAGTGTGATGGAATACTTAACCTTTATACTGAAGTATTACCATACAAACAGGGTGATGATGGGCCACCAGCGCCATTACGGGCGTCCGGTAAACGCCCATCATATGATGGAACTGGCATCAAGCTGTTGCGTCTATCAGTCTTTATCTCTCTGGTAAGCCCTTATCGGATATGCAATGCAAACGGAATTCGGCGAGGATTATCCCCTCAACAACACTCATTTGTTAAAATGTTGCTATGCGCACGACATATACGAACTAATAACGTATCTTAATGTGGTGCATCTTTATTACACTCTAGGACGAGACAAATGCATTAGCATGTATAGACAGAATGCTAAAAGGGGTAGCGCGACCGAAAGCTAGGACAGTGAGGATATATTACTTACGAAATTAGCTATTTTTTGTTCTGGAAAGATGTATACCGTACATCAATATCACCAAAATGATTTGGTATTATAGATATATCATACAGATGGCTAGCTACCATTGATAACTTGACCTAGGATTAGACCTAGGGGGAATTTTTATGATTCAATGACAGTTTTTGGGTGTGTTCTCGTCTAAAACTCTCGATGATTAACGCTAGTCCAATAAAATGTTGTTTTGGATTGCCAACAAATCAATGTATGCAAACGCCTCGGGCTTGTAATGTGTGGACAACGCGGATGATTTATAACATGCTAAGAGTAGTTGATATTTAGTTGGAGGGCGATACATTCCGTGAGCACTGAAGCATAAATCACATTTTGTGTTGCCATCAGAAAAACATGAATTTCTGCGCATAGCTATCATAGTTTGGAGAGAAGATGGGGACCAATTGAAAGAATTGATACGAATCCTCCAACTGATTGATCAGTCAAGGGAACGAACGAATCAAACTGCTATTAGGAAGACAAGAATCAGGTCGCTTCCATTCCTCTCTGACTCATCATCGAAAAAGAAATACTGAAAGCTATGTAGTTGCGATGGAGAGATAGACGTACATCTGAAAGCTGCAAGCCGTGTTATATTTTATAACCATTGACAATTTGAGGGGAAATCGATCTAGCCATAGTCAAAGACACCACAAACGGCAGTCCATCACCTGATGTGTTTGTGCATGTCATTGACATGCAGAAATGATTGTAGACTGATGTGTTATAGGACTCAAAGCTAACTGCAAAGATTGCAAGACGCATTCTCGTAAAACATTGTAGCTTGCACTTCCCGCACCCGCCTTGCGCTTTGATGTCTCGTCCTGTTGAACAATTTTGTGGTTCCTCTGTTGTAGATGCGACGAGAATAACTAGCTGATGTGTGTGTTGATGATTATGTTTGTGGGGATGTTATACAAATGTTTTTGTTGTTGTTGACGTTTCTCTCGACACGTAGCAGTGTTTTATTTACATGCTATAGATCATTCAATTCTGCTTGTGTGCCCATGGGACGGATGAATATTACACATAAACAGAGCCATCACTGGTAATTGATTGATAGCGCATCCCATTCCAGGTGTAATGAATGCTAGAGCAAAATATTACTATGCGATTACATTTGTGTTTTCTGTGCTTCGTTTATTCATCTGTAAAGTGGTTATGCATTTTTCTGATAGCTAGTAAATCCCCATCTACGTGTTAGGAACCAACAGTTATTTAGTATTATGTGGTTATGTTTTGCGGCAAAACCGGGAATAATGCAAATCTGAATAACAAAATAGGATATTCCTTTGCAACCAAGAAACCATAGCTGATGCCGTAAAGTTGTGTTATGCAGTCTTCAAATGAATGGATCGACTTGGCTAGTGTAGGTATTCAGGGTTGGCCTTTTGCAAATGCCGTATATTTCATCATTTAACCGATATTCCATGAACGTTGGCTAGATGGGCCATCCTTCTGGACACAATCAATGATTATGTGATAGGGTAAATGTGTTCTAAATGAAAACGTTTGTTAAAAGCCAAGTTAACGAAGTAGCATATTATTCTATGACTATTCCGCCGGTTTTAACATAATTTTCAATAGAGCCACCAATCGATTGTAACGTCCCTACGTTGGCCGCGAAGTCATCCATAACTACGCACTATATGATTTCTACTCAGTTGGCGTATACATTGCATCGGAAAAGACCAATTACAGACCAAGTCGTTTTCAATTGGATTTTTTTAGATGACGCAATGTCGCTAACAGACACTATCGGCAATCCATATTCGCATGCAATATTTTTACAAGGCTATGGCGTGTTGTAAAGGACGGAAATGCAGGAATTGCACACAGAGTGATTTATTTTAAGACAGAGATGGATTTAAGCAAATATTCCAATACATGTAGTCCTGATTATATATAAGAGTCTAAACGTGCAGCAATATACGTATTACATTAGGACGAGCGTCTGTAATAATACACAACTGATCATATCTGTTCAATTAAGGCAAAGCAGAATATAAATGTGTTTCGTGTGATTTTTGCATTACTGTTACATAGGATTATGTATCAGTTCATGACATGCGAATAAGAATGAGATATATTCCCCTCCAATTTGTTACATTCTAAAGTTATATGGACCATTTATGTGAACCAAAAGATACCATTTTATCCAATAATTGATAACTATTTCTTCAGTTGCTCCGCCCCCCGTATTGTTTTTGATTTTACCGTCGTAATCTTCCACTGCACCAGCACGCTCCTAACTACTCAATTATTACACTTACTCAATTATTATAATATCATGCTAAGTTTTATCAAGAATGAAAGTGAAATGGACCGTTTGCAACTTTTTTTTATTTGGCTTCAACAAGTATACACCATGTTTTGGGTGCTATGTAAAATCGTATTTACAAACCATGACAGATTACCTTACTGCAATGTGAAAGAAATAATTCTGCAAATTAATAGATTTGATGCCCTGACTGAATGATCTACGTAATGATCTACGACATACTAAAGTTCGGTTTTATAGCACAACATCGGACAGAATGGACTTTAAACTGCAACTAAAGAAGATAATCTCATTAGTTTATCTTAGAAATTGACACAACCACGGTTTAAGCTGAATCTCAGCGGTTTTCAATCAAGCTCTGGTCGTCAACAATTGTTACATTTATTGTATCCCTTGCATATTCATAATAAAGTTATGATTTTCATCAATACCCACGGATGGTGCGCGCCGTACTAACTTTTAAAAAACCACTGTAAACGGCGACCTGCAATATGAAGGAACCGTGGTTTATTATGTGATTATCCAACATTGAACGTGTCTAACCATTCCTTGTAATGGCTGCTGCCAAGTATGATAAAGATTGCATTTCCTAATACAATAATGTGTCCAAGTAGTATATACTTGAAGGCCATCTACTTTGTAGATTGTAACAAGACAATACCATAACACGAAACATGATTAAAAACATTAATCCAGGGCGAATCACATAGAATCTGAGCAGGAAACGCAGCTAGCTGCGGTATCATGAATGTTTCTTGATGACAATATAATTGTTGTGGCCTTGGGTGTAAAATGATATCTAAATTATGATTAATTTCATATCAAGAACGCGTTTATTATTGCGGAATCTGTAATATGCGAAGTACGAATTTATGACCAAATCGCGTTTTATTGTTATTCGCTGCATTAGCTTATATCATAACAAGCTTTCTTGTGTTGCAGTTTGTTATGTCTAGGATGTCCCACCTACGTTTAGGCGAATGCTTGACCTAATGCGAAATAGCTTCATATGTTGGATTCGTTTTTAATTAAGTGCAAGTAACGTCTATTTTCGAATCCCTAATTAAAGTTTTAATAGGTGTATTTCAGCCTGTGAAAGACGTTTCCGACAATATTTTCGACCATAAATTTCATTTTTTTTTCAATATTTCCCTCGATTTTTTGGACCATTTTGGCATATGCGCAAATAACGACGGCCATTGGCTCCTGAGTTTGTGAAGTCTTATGTCACCGTCAAGGCGGATAGCGCAGTCATTTCCTTGTCTGTTTACATGGGAACTGTGGTAGGTGTGAGCATAGACGTATTCTATGCAGTCACCATGTACATCATATACCGCAACGAATCACATCATTCCATGTGGCTTGGAGTACTTGTTCGCCTAGAATATATTAAATTGTGATAAACTTCCATTATGTAGTGTGAAAACGTCAACCAAAGGGGACCGAGCGATAATACAGGCAGTGCTGTAACACCGGGCTGCACCTCGATTTCAGGCCCGTTTAATGCTTATCGAGGAGCGAAATGTCCTCATCTTCCTCATATACAGACAACTCAGGAAGCGATAAGCTGGATTAAAGCGGTGAGTGTTCTTCTCACCAAGAAGAGGAACTAAGAGTCCGTGGGGGCATACAGCCATACAGATTTGAGCCTTCAGCTAAGACAAGGCCTGCAAATTCTCCTCAAATAGAAGAGGACTTGAGCCGACTGGGTAACAGCACTTGGTAATGGCACATTAGTAGTATACTACTACATTTCAGTCCAAACAATCTCCAACCGTTTGCAGATATTTTTCTCTTTTGTTTACAGTTGTCCTTAAGTCTTGCTTCAAGTCATCTTCTCATTCATGTTTTCATGTCTTTTTTTGTTGTGCTGAAAAACTAGTTATTCATTGTAATTATGCCCTGTACTAAGTACTCATGTGGCTCATGTGGGCCAATATAAATCGACCAACCACCGATAAACTGCTTCTACCACCGCCATCAACCCCATCACCAACCCTCCACTACCTCATGTAAAGAAGAAACCTCTCCATATGCTGCCTCTCAGCATCCTCCTTGTCAGGATAGTCATACTTTTCAGCAAGTGCACCTGGTTCATTGACCCGGAGTTCTGCAATGGAATTCTTGAGCAGGGCAGGACTTGCTGAGTATTGTTCAAGAAGGCTCTGTATCATTCCCTCTACATATCCTGCATAAACATACACATAATTGCTTTTATCTTGTATATTTCACAGGAATTTACAATGGGAGAAGACCTATTTTTCATACAATGATGGAGTTTAAATAAGCAAACCATATGTAGATGGAGTTTTGTCTTTGCGTACTGTATACTCCCCCTTCTTGAATTTGGGAAATCTGAGAGAAAACCGGGGTCTTCCATTTCTGGTCACAGCCTGTCGTCTACCACTGTTGTGATTGAAGTGTAGAGCAGCAAGACAATACCTTGAAAACATAGAGCAATTAACAATTTGATGGATACATTTTGAGGTTGAAATGTTTCATGTGTCCATCTTTAAATACATCAATGCTCAAATACCACAGGCAAAGAACCAAGTGAAAAGGTGCAATGTAAAATATATTAAGGCAGGCCAGGGTACACAAACAATTTTGTGAACATAATCACATATCATAATGACAGAGCCACATGAAACCAGTATGTTTTGGTGCAAATTTAATTATCAAGCTATGGAAAGCCTCCAGGGTAGATGACATCTTGGCGAGGTCTTTGATTAAGGCCTTGGAAAGGATGACATATTCTAGTAAATCACTGGCTTTGCTGTCGGAACAAAAAAAGTTCTATTATATACCGACTCACAAAATACCATTCATGAATACCATTTTCAGACTTCATTCTTAAATTTGCTTGACTTATTGTTTTGTTTTGTGCCAACATTTACCTAGTTCCAACCATCGTTTTTGTCTCTCGGCTCCAACAAGTGGTGGCTGTTCACACCGAGGGTATATTGGACTGACATGAACATGAAGGTTACGAATGTGGTTTAGCAGTGATGTCCACATGGCCTCAATCATATCAGCCCTAGGTACCCCATCAGGTGCTGAATGACCAGCCACATATTACACATGATTTATGATGGATTTCTTCCATAATACAATGTCTTCACAATCCTTTTTCTTCCCCAGTGCATCAATCTTTTTCCAAGACCTGCAGAAATTATACAGAATCAAATAATTTATTAGCAGTGTTTTATATCTCACTCAGTATTTTTAGTTTCCTTTATTAACATTTACTGCATGTAGAAGCTACCCCTCATTTCCACTTTGCTCCTAGCCTCTCAGTTAAAATTTAATTAACTTAAAAAACTCTTCCTAATTTTGATGGGCATTCTCACCTTAGGCTACATGCCAAATGTCAAAGTGGTGTTGCACACCAGCGGTATTTGGGTGGTTGTTGGTGAGGTCATAATGGATGTACTTGTTGATACTCTTGTGCCTGTCGGTGATGATGCAGTCCAACTGGAGTCCTTGGTCATCCAAAAGAAATGACATGCTTCGTTTGAGGCCTTCCAGCTCACAAGCATTGCTGTTTGCTACTTCACTGCTCTACATACAGGGTTAATATTCAAATTTGTAAGATATATAACATAATGATTTATGCCAGATATGGAACTTGTTTGAGCAACAACTCACCTGAATCAACTTGATGTCAGCTATTTTGTTGATGCGCTGCTCGATGACATTATAGCCTCCATATTTCGCTGAATGCCTCGGGCTATCACAGCGACCGTCACCAGAAAGATGTAGACCACCTGGCATCGATTTTAGAGCAGCAATGACATCAGCTTGTTCTTTTCTCCAACTGTTGATGACTATGGGGATGAGGTAATCTCTCTGGTGGCGGAAATATGTGTTTCGGCTCATAACAGGGACCTTGAGAAAATTAAAGAGCCTTAGCATTTGTGTAGGGAGTGACCCGGAGAACAAGATGGAAGCTGACAGCAGCAAATTTCCAGCAGGCATTTGACCTATGAAAGGTTGACTGGTCCATGTACGCATAAAGTGGCAATTCCGGCATAGCTGGTGTACTTGTACCAGAGGCCGACTTGTGGAATAATTCACCTGTTATGGGTGGCTTACTGTTAGTGGATACCCGAACATAACAAATTTCATAAATGCATACCTTTCACACGGCTGGCCATTCATTATATACAATAAATAATGATATTTTCCAATCTTGCAACGCTGCCTCTTGCCAAATATTAACCAATTAATGCTGATTCATTAAATCATATAAAAATAATCTTTAATCTCAGGAATGTTTAGGAATCTGTAAGACATGTCTGACTAAATACATACCACTTGCTCACTTGATTTTTTATTGACATGAACAGATTCATTTATGCTACTAGCTGCCAATACCTATGGAATGACAAACCGTGATAAAGAAAAGAGGTTCATGCAGAAGGGGTTATCCACTCACAATAATGGTTCTATATACCGCACCCAATTCTCCAAGAGAGAAAAACATTTTTGTATAGAATTTTATTCATGCAATTGAAAGTTGCTTGATCTTGCGGCCTTTGTTTTCATCTTGGACATCCGACAAGGGCCGCTTCAGTGGGTTAGCATCCGGGGCTGTTGCATTGATGGTTGGGGCACCTGTCGGCTCAAGAATTCGCCTGGATCGTCACGTGCCCATTTCAAACTTTAGCCGGTCCTGGTATGACTCTGGAGTGAAATCTCCTAGAGGTTGCACTTGGCACATCAAAGTTTGCCCTCTTGGTACGAACAAAGCGCACCCACAATTGTTTTCGAGCATTTTCCTTGGCAAAAACATGCTCACTATGTCCTGTTAGATGGGCCTCACATATTCGCACCATGATGATACAGACTGGAAGACATAATGGTAAAGTTATATGAAGCAAACGGAGCACTGGGTATCGCCCGAGGATTGTCTAAGACAAGCAAGCTACTCTCTGGCAAGCATACATCTACATGTGGCAGCCTGACGAGACAAATCTATATGTTATCGGTAGAACAGCCTTATATAACTTGAGCCGCCCCATACTGATCACTACCGGCCATGTCAATTTTGTCAACGGGCAAGTGCAAATTCTGTTTTCAAAATCAGTACAGAAACCTAACTAATGAATTCTTATTCGACTATCATATGGGAAATGTAAGGATGAGTATACAGATTCTCGAGAAACGATGGATACAAAAACGCTGTTGAGTGTCTGTAAATAGCGATAAATTAGTACGACAGCTAGTTCGCGAATAGAAACGGCCTCCATGGCAACGTCTTCTGGTGACATATGACGTTACAGCGCCTTCGTTCATCTTCGGTGTATGGTCGGGAAGTTCCGGAATGTGTTGTATGTTTTAGCTTATTTCTTGTTTACTACGCGTCGGATCGAAAAAAGAACTGCAAATTATTGATCAGAAAATCGCGTTCTAAATGATCCCGATTTTTCATAATTTACCCATTACTTGCACTTTAACGGTCCGTGTATATACCGTCTTTTCATTTTTTGTTTATCAAAACCCACAACCAAAAAAGAACAACAGTAACTAAACCGTAAATCGTGTTTCATATGCGCCGACAAAAAACGGATAACACTAAACACATTCGTTTTTCGTTTTTCATTCGGTCAAACGGAAAACGAGTGGCGCTGCAGTCGGCGATGTTTTTACTGATACAAGCGGCTGGAAAGGTTGGTTAGTATTCGCACCGGACGTCCCCCGTGCAATCAAAGAGTAGACACGCCGCAATCTATGCATAACTATAGTCACATACAATAGCGACTTGGCAAAACCCCTGTTTTTATGTTTTTTGTGAGTGCGCATGCTTGTGTGAGTATGTGTTGATTTATATATATATATATATATATATATATATATATATATAAGATAGATATATATATATATATATATATATATATATATATATATATATATATATATTTATATTTGTATATATCAATATATATATATATCACTATATATATATATATATATATATATATATATATATATATATATATATATATATATGTATATATATATATTTCCTTTGAAATGCATAGTTAACATTAAGTTGATCTTAAATCAGTTATGAACCTTTCTATCAGTTTGAAACAGGATAAGTATGTCTTTTCATGTTTGATTCATCAGATGTCTGGTGATAAGTGGGATTCAGCCGCAACCTAACTTCAATCATGACTTAAATGAATGGCATGAAGAAAGATACTTCACGAAATTAAACAGCTGGTTTATTCCACTTTGTTTTTGTTAATCAATTCCCTACCAGGTAAAACTTGTCCCATAAAACTAAAAAACAATCCTACATTTGAAAGAAGGTTAAAATCTCACAAGATGCCAACTTAGCTAAGCAGACTGGGATTGATAAAAGATTTATTGGCAAAGCAGACCAGGATAACCGAAAGCATAGGTTTTTGGTGCAAACTGGATCAGAAAACTGTGGAAAGCCTCTATATGGGAGGTCTGGGCATTGCTTATTAGCATCATGATGTCCCTACGCAATGTTTTGTTGGTGACAGTTTTCTATCACACAACTCATATTTAAGGACATAAAGAGCAATTTAACTATACGATTTTTTGATGTTTCAAAATAATTGAAGGCGCTCTTGGTCTTTTTAGTCTCAATTCTTAAATGATATGATGCATCACCTGGCTTGGTCCACCTTTTGGGTCTCTCTCCATCAGTCGAAGGCACATGAACACAGGATTGGAACAGGCCACCGAACCAAGAATGCAAATTTTGAATGTGGTCGAGGATTGAGAGCCTCTTGTCCAACACCAGCTGTCCATTTTCGGGGGGGGGGGGGGGGGGGGGGGGGGGGGGGGGGGGTGGGTTGGGCTTGACACTACACAGCGATACAGATGGTTTACAATGCTTCAGTAACAGCCAGATCTTATTAAAAATTATAAGAAAAATATAAAGCACCCAAATGGAGGATATTGCAGGATCACCAGAGCAGGACCACAGTCGTTCTCTTTTTCCTGGAGAAGCGAGTCAAACAACAATGTTTCCAGAACCTGAAAATCAGCACAAAATTGTTGTTTATTGAACAAAATTATGTGAAAAAGTAAACATCCAACTTAAATGTGCTAATACTCTTTCATGGGTTTTGGATACCATGTTACATTTTTTTATTAGAAGTGATTAGAGGATTAGCTGAGTTGAATATATTCTGTTGATGCTTTCAAAAGGAATGGATTTCTAAACATTATATATACACCACTTATATTCACTGCTAGGGTTGGTGGGAGTGGGGGTGGCATTTTGATACATTACAATGCTACGTCAGCTCACCTTTTGGTGCTCGCTTTCTCCACTGCTTAGACATCCTGGCTGTTGGCGAGTTCGTGTTACCTCTCGTGAATATGGTAGGAACAGCAGTTGGGAGAATATTCCGGGAACATTTGTACCCATATCCGAGCGCATCCCTCACTGTGAGTGTCTGGTCACAAATGCTCGCTAGACCCTGCACAAAAACGAGTAGGTCGGCGGACCCGGGCAATCTGCCCTTATACGCCACATTTGAGATATCCATTGCTCGCGCAATTTCTCCTCCTGAGGTAAACTGAATATTCGAACGCTTCATGAAGAAATGTTCGAACAATTCGCGGCCACAGAGCGCTTGCACACGACTGATCCTGACTAAACAAGTTATAAATTCACTGTTGACAACGTGGTTTCTATGGGAACTGATTTGGGCGGCTGAACCTGGGTTCATCCATATGCGTCATTTCCGGTTGACCTAGGTTCGCGCGCGAAATACCGCTTCGCTCCTTACAACGTTAAATATCTCTTTTATTATTTGTCGGAGGCCAAACGCCGTTCGATCCGCATCGATTCGTTCAGTTTACACTATAAAAAATATCATATTTTAGGTGTCATAGGCATATGGCGACCCGTTCATAAAAACGTCTTCGTGGCATTGTTGATATGAATACTGAAGGCACCGTTGTTACTATTGTAAGCGACGAGGATCCTTGACCATTGTCCTCTGTCCACGCTATCAGCGAGACCATCTCCTCTCCCTTGGTGTAACGCACGCGGGCTGTCAAATCACCGTCATTGCTTACAAGGAACGACGTGGTGGGCAATCCGGCCTGAACAGCTTATACAGACCGGGAATTATTATTGTTAGCATCTCACATATATATGTGTATATATATATATAAATATATATTAAATGTACATATATATCTATATATATACACATTTATCTATATATATATATATATATATATATATATATATAGATATATATATATATATATATATATATATATATATATATATATAGATATCTCTATATATATCTTTATATATATATCCCTCTATATATATATCTATATATATATATATATGTATATATATATATCTATATATATATATATATTTATATATATATAGTTATATATATTTGTTTTCATGCGTGTACGTATGTATATATACATATGTAGCGACAGCACTTTTCATGTAATTGCCATGTTTCCATCATTTGTTTTAAAGGTTGCACTCTTGTACCTGACCGCACCCGGGTTTCGGTTTCAGTTTTGACTCATTTATTATTATCCTTTTTGATGGTTATTGTATTGATTTGATGTATGTGTGTGTATGAGTATATTTTGGGTGCTAAACAATATTTAAGAAGGGTTTGGACAATATTTAGGGGGTTCTTTTAGTTAAAGTCATTCTCTCGTGTTGCATCATGGGAAATATAGATAAAATTATTATTAGTAAATAGCATCTTCCGGTTGTTTTGAATCGCGCTAGATTGCAACAGTCATCTCTGGAACATTTGTGGTTTTTGCCAAGGTTTGTTGTATTTACTCATGCTAGTTAGAGATTTACATAATCCCATGATCTTATTATTTATTTAATGTGTCACGTGTTCATCTGGGGAGGATATAAATAGGGATGTTTACATGGGTTAAGGAAGACTCGTTGCCAGCCAGCGAGCACTCATCTCTTCTTGCTGCTCTGCCCAGCTCACCTCGCTGCTCTGCCCAGCTTTGTATCTCTAGCTCCGCTGCTTTGTCCAGCTCATTTTGCTGCCTGTTCAGCATTGTGCCTGCCAGGTCAGGTTGTTAACCACCTTTTTTTTTCGGACTGGGGATGTCATTGAAACTATGCATATGCTCTATATTTTATTAGCTCGTTTTTTTTAGGTTGCCGGAAATAAACACTGTTATTCTAATTCCATAACCTTGTTGTCATTTACTGATCAAGCCTGACATTACCGCTGATGTTACACGCTACACATATATATAAATATATATATATATATATTTGTATATTTACACATGTATATATTTATTTGTATAAGAATGTATCATATGTATGTATGTATGTATGTATGTATGTATGTATGTATGTATGTATGTATGTATGTATGTATGTATGTATGTATGTATGTATGTATGTATGTATGTATGTATGTATGTATGTATGTATGTATGTATGTATGTATGTATGTATGTATGTATGTATGTATGTATGTATGTATGTATGTATGTATGTATGTATGTATGTATGTATGTATGTATGTATGTATGTATGTATGTATGTATGTATGTCTGTCTGTATGTATGTATGTATGTATGTATGTATGTATGTATGTATGTATGTATGTATGTATGTATGTATGTATGTATGTATGTATGTATGTATGTATGTATGTATGTATGTATGTATGTATGGTTCCTCATTATCATTATCAACATCATTAATATTAGCTCAATGCGGCTTGACCTGTTCCCTGAGCTGTAGTCACACGTTCCACCGCTGCAACATCACTCGCGAGAGAATACATTATAGTTGAATAGGTATGATAATAACGTATCAAACCCAACCTGGCCCGACAACAATGTGAACACCTCATTAATGTAATTTATTCATCGTTGTAATGCATTTTGCGCAAACAGCGCCATCTGTGGAGCGATGATGCACCAGGCAGCTGTTACGCTAATCCCCACCACTGCTAAATTCAGAGTTCACTGATGTTGGTCATGACTAGGCAGCAATTGATATGCAAATTGGTTCCAGCGTTTACATTCAGTAATTAATCTGACTCGGATATTTCGACAAATTTCTTTCGGCGTCATGTAGAGATGGCGCTCGTAAAATGACGTTTTGGGGATGTTTCTCTTTGAGGATTCGATTGTTATTTTACCTTTAAATATCGTTCGGAAATCGGTACAGAAAGAGGGTATCAGCTTACCCACAATAGATGTGATAACGGCGGCTGCTCTTATCAGTGACATCACCACAACTGTCATGGCGGCGGTCACGAATAAAAAAAATATTGTCTTTCAATGACTATTTGTGTCAAACAGAGAGACCATTTGAAAAATTATCAAAGCCGTTAATATGTTTATGATATCAAGCCAAAGCTGTTTGATCGAACTTGAAAAGGTGCTTCAGGTCCTCTTGAAGGGTCGGGTAGTGTCATTTGTGGTAAAAACGAAAATAGGATTCAAGATACACATTTGAGCAGATGAAGTGGATATTGAACACGTCGACCGTTCCAATCCTGGTAGTTATATATCAAGCATG
>CM067346.1:30637710-30655210 GCA_034190875.2 Urechis unicinctus
GATCTATCATGATAAACAATGTAATGGCACAATTACTAAAATAACGACTAACTTGAGACATCAATCAATTTTAAGTGAAATTGATTTTGTTGCATTTCTATTTATTTCTAAATTCGTAACCTAAGTGATCATAAATTTATGTCGATAATTTATCTCGAGCATTTTCATTATTGAATCACAGGGGAACTAATGTTCGTTTTGTTTCACAGATTCTCTCCAAAACATACTGTTTTCTGTGGTGTTTCATCCTGCAATCAATAATTTCTATGGCCAAAGGATACATTAATCTTTCTATTTAAGTAAATTTGCTCTCTGATGGTTCGTTTGTTTACAGGTAGACGTGACATCTGACCAAAGACGTAACATGAAATTAATCCGCATCCTTCAAATGCCTATCAAACTTTGTTTTATAAACTTTTGAATATATTGACAGATAACTGAGCTGGTAAGTTGTCCCACATTGAAAGTGAAAACTCAATGCGTTATTTAACAGGTATTAATCCCATAAAATACAGTCGCTGTTTGGACACGAAATCCAAAAGTCCACTGTCTGTCATTGCTTGCTTTGTATTCATTCATTCGACTAACTTTTTCAGCCGAGAAGTGTATTCTGCTTGATTATCTTTACCTAACCATAAAAATGCCCCCTAAAACGTTGATACTTTAAGTAGGAAGTATTGCCGCCTGTAGTTAACAGCTGCTGATGTCATTTCTGGGAGAGACCAGCAAGAAGACACTGATCACTTCTCTATATTTTGTCCCAATGGGCGCCTACGTCTCGTAACACATTATGATTGTTTTGGTAACGTGATTCCATCAGACAAATATGGTTGCAAGCTGAACATTTCCACATCACAACCTGTGTACACAACTTTTCATCTAATAACTGTCCCACGAATATCAACTTACACCACAAGACATGATGTCGATGTTTACTCTCAATCGAATCCAGTCGATATTAACGTTGATTGCATCCGATCCATTAATAAGATGGGGATGAAATTAATTTTGCTGAATCCAATACGATGGCTGGGAAGTGTAACGGTCACTCTTTAATTCGTTAAAACGAACTCCTAGAAGCAGTGAAGTGATTTTCATATTTCTTTTAAACGCAGTTCAGTACGCTTAATGACAATTTGTATTGCAACAATGCCTAATAAACCCTTGACATTACACATTTAAAGTGTTCTATATTATTCCAAAATAGAAACAGGCACTTATCTGACGTCAGCATGTTAAGTATGAGTCCGTATAAGCGGATTGCAGCTAACTGATAGTAGCCGAACAAACTCCGATATCAGAAGTTAAATACTTTAGCAATAATGTAAGTGAGCAATTATCTGTCTTGGACGCAGAAGGCAATGAATAAAACTATCGCCACAGGGAAGAGCGCATTTGGACAAAACATTTTCAATTTTGTAACATAGCACAGAAAAGCCTGTCATGATTTTAAATGTGCCATGGGATTACCTAAATTAGAACAATAGCAGGTGGATACGCTGAACTTACACATTCTTTTGATTGCATTCATTACTTGCTGCGTTCTGTCATTGAAATGATTCATTGAAATAATTATCGATAGGTTGATTCCCAAAATGTCAAATTCAAAGATATATCATGATTAATGGGATATCTTGTCAAGCCGATTATTTCTGCCAACAAATGGAGTTATCAATTCTATTCCTGGATCATTATATTTTTTTGATGATTGATTTATGTTATACTGCCTAAGAATCACTTCGTATTCATCATGGCATTATCACATAAAGAGATATCAGCGCGATTGGAAAAACGATAAACACAAACGCAGGGGAAGAATACAAGCAAGCGTATGTTTCTGTGGTCTGATAATTGATACTCAATGCAATATGAACTACATCGGATAAGATATACTATACCATAAATGCCCACGTTGACTATTCGCAGTGAGTGCCGATATGCGTTACTGGCGCGAGTTAATATCAGCATAAAACCACCCATCGTAATATAGCATATAATCAGAAGCAAAACGTGATTAATTCTATATCAGTTATATGTTGTGATTACTCAAAGCAAATGCAGTCGATCCAAAACTCGCTTTTAATGGTCTACTCGGCCGCGGTAAAATGTGGTAATGCATGCAAATGTCTAATCCAATATTGCGTTCGTTTATCGAATTCAATACTTGAAGGCCATCCCTTTTGTATATTGGAACCTGTCATTACCATAACACGAGCCAAGATTGAACATATTAAGCCAGGTCGAACCAGTCACAGATACGGATATATTTGAGAGACAAAGCATAGAGCGTGCAATATAGAAGCGGAAAGGAGGAATCATGGCAAACAGAGATATTTTTGACAGGATACAATATACAGAGCGGAAGCAGCCTGTTCCCCTGGTTAAAATTGATTAATTCTTGAATACAACTTGAGAATGAGAACATTATGATTGCCTTACTTTTACGCGACAGTGTTTGTAATGTCGCTTGTTGTGTCAATCATTATTATCAGCGGGTAGCGCTTCATGACCTCAAATCCTTCGCCATACGAAGCTGTGACCCTAACAACTATACATATAGTGAACTCAAGTGATGTCACAAAAACTGTCAAAGCAGTGACCTTGTTCATGTGACCATTAAACCCTGCCCCAATACTGATAATTTGGAAGAAGATTTTTTTAATAAACGTTTGTAGTGTTTCATTTCACAATATAATTCAGAAAGATTGTAATATTAATTCCTTGCATGACGTTAGTGTTGCTTTGATATGGCGTGGAATAATCTGTCATTAAATCAACTCCCAAAGCGCTACCCTTTTAAGTCCCTAATGAGGTACATTGAAGGACGCATCGGTTGATTCTGGCCTACCCTCTACGCGCTCAGAAAGTGACAAAATATGTTCACCAGCTTCTATGTTCGAAGCGACTGATGCAATCAATAGTGCCTATTAAGCTGACAAGCTGAATTGTTAGTAAACCATTACATATTTTCTACACAAAAACAAACTAGCGATCGATTTCAGCAGATACAATTAAAGTTTTGAATATATCAAGACATTCTTGTTAACATAAAACAGAGCAGGGTTGAATACGTTAAGTCGAATATAACAGAGTGTAAGTATTAAAACAATAACTTTGTCCCACTGTTAACGGGCATATCAATTTAATACTGATTGCACAGAAACACTAACGCGGATGGGAGCAACATATTATCTTATGTTCATGAAGTAGATTCAGCTTCGAGTACGATAGAGAACGAGGGAAGATTTTCTCTAAGATTATCCACCAATCCGCTGTGTTGATAGTTGACACTGAGGCATGCAGCAGTTAGATTTTTCTGTCAATGAACTTGCCAATGTTGTACCGAATTCGATTATCTAATCACAAGTTATGCAGTTGATTCATATCAATTAGAATTACAAGATCTGCACTTGCGATAAGATCAGGCAACAATGCATTATGTAGCTTTCGTCATATATTGGAAGCCTTGGAATAAATTGGATTCAAAATATCCCTAAATTGAGTAGCAATCGTTCCAAAGAGGCAAAAGATCAAAAGATTGTTTATATTTATGCTTTACCCAATTTTATTTTTCCAAACATGGCAGGTATTATCAAAAGAGAAGAACAAATACGGAATATGTAAATAAATTGGGACGAGGCGCTGACAAACAGCTCTAAATCCTTCTCAATTCCAACTCGTGAACGTGATTTATGAGCTATAATATACAAAGACATCATAATGTGCAATGTCTTTACTTAATTGATTAATCTGTTTATGTTAAAGGGCAGGTATGGGCTACATAGGAATTTGTGAGATTATATAGTACGCGATTTTCATTTCAATAACTTGACGTTCTTTTTTCTGTCCTACGCGAAATTAACAAGAAATGAGCAAAAACAAACAACATATTCCGGAATTTCCCATCCACACGCCGAACATAAACGACGGCGCTGTGACGTCATATGTCGCCAGAAGATGTTGCCACGGACGCCGATTCTATTTGCGTGCTAGCTGTCGTACTAATTAATCGTTATTTACAGACACACCTCTGTGTTTTTTTATCCATGGTTTCTTGAGAATCTGTAAGTATACTCATCCTTACAATTCCCACGCGAAAGTCGAATTCATTAGTTGTGTTTCAGTGCTGATTTTGAAAACAAAATAATATTGAAAGTGGTCGCAGCGGTGGAAATCTGCCTTTCGAGACACGTTACATCGGTGGTGGAATATATAGAACAGGGATTGTAGGCTATTATCCTCGCTTGTAGACAATTGATTTAAGTCATTTACATATCGGTAGACAATAAAAAATCTGTCTCCGATGCTGGAACTCTAGTTACCGCTTCTTCTCTTGGGTAGAGGCCATACTTTGCACTTGCCCGTTGACAAAATTGACATGGACGGTAGTGATCCGTGTGGGACGGTTCAATTTGATAAGGCTGTTCCACAGCCATATGTAGATGTATGCTTTCGCGACAGTAGCTTGCACTTGTCCTGGACATTGAAAGAGGTATTTATGAATAATGACGGAAGAAGGTATTTTGTGAGTAGGTATATAATAGAACCTTTTTGAAGAAGATGTTATTCTCTCCAAGTCCCTAATCAAAGACCTCATCAAAATGTCCCCCACCTTAACAAAACTACCCTGGGGGCCTTCCATAGCTAAATAATCAAATTGGCGCTAAAACACACTGGTTTCATGTTGCTCTGTCAGTATGAAAGGGGTGCTGGTTTGATATGTGATTATGTTCACAAAATTAACTTGAATTTTGTTGTATTCCAAGATGGACACATTTTAATCTGCAAATCTCTATCAATCAAATAGTGAATTGCTCTACCGTCTATGTTTTCAAGGTATTCTCTGGCTGCTCTTCACTTCAACCACAACAGTGGTAGCCTACAGGATGTGGCCAGAAGACCCCGGCTTTCTCTCAGATTTTCCAAATTCCGTTCAAGAAGGGGCAGTGTGCAAAGACGAAACTCATTTGGTTTGCTTATTTTGTACTCCATGATTGTAGAAAACATAGGTCTTCTCTCATTGTAAATTCCTGTGAAATAAATAAGATGAAATTATGTACAGTATATGTTTATGCAGGATATGTAGAGGGAATGATGAAAACCCTTGCTGAACAATACTTAGCTAGTCATACCCAGCGCAAGAATTCCATTGCAGAACTCCGGGCCAATGAACCAGGCGCACTTGCTGAAATGTATGACTACCCTGACAAGTAGGAGGTTGTGAGAGGCAGCATATAATTACCTGAAATATAAAGAGATATTTTCAGCTTTTCCTCCAGTACATGAATATTTTCATCGGTTATTATATGAACCAGACCATATATAAGCCATGTAGGCTATTTCTAGTGTCCAATACACAGACATACTGAGATAAATCATGGATGTGCTGTTATACAGGCCTCACCCATAGCTTGCGCTTTAACCTGAACTTCTTGACAGTATTTGCTTTTTGCCATTGTAAGCGTTGGCCCAGATGAGCCACATGAGCACCTAGTACATGGCATAATTATGCTGAATAACTGGTTTGTCAAAACAAATTTAGATTGACATAAAACATGAAAAAGAAGATGACTTCAAGCAAGACAGCAGGACAACTGTAGAATAAAGAGCAAAATATCATCAAATGGTTTGTAAATCATTTGGATTGAAATATGTACCATTGCCAAGTGCTGTTAACAAGTTGGCTCACATCCTCTTCTATTTGAGAAGAATTTGCTGGCTTGACTCAGCTGGAGGCTCAAACCTGTACGGTTGTAGGCTCCCACTGGCTCCTACTTCCTCATCTAGGTGAGACAAACACCCACTGCAGTTATCCAGCTCATCGCTTTCGGGGTCGTCGACGAAGATGATTACTTTCGCTTCCTTGACATATAATAAAAGCTAAATATGATGACAGTTATGCACTGTACCAGGTGTAAGTAACAAATATATACCTAATAAGGACAAATAAAGTATGTATTATTAGGGTTGGTACCCTAGGTAAGACAAAGAACAAGTGTAAGGCCTTGAACACTTTAAAAGGTCCATGAAACATGTAGCCATAAACCTATGGCACTGAACTTGGATTCTGGGCCAGAAGTCTCTCTGTACAGCTCACTGGAGAGGTATATTTATTTCAACATCTACTACCTGAAAGGTCTCGGCTCCCCAAACCAGTGCCAAAACTTAAATAAAATTAATATCTACCTGTCTGCAGACGAGGAAAATACATTTCAGTGGAATTGTATTCCATTTGCTGCAAAAACAACAAAATATCCGTCGAAATCTCCATTGATACCAGTAGCATTAAAACAAATAAAAGCAACAAGAAAAGATATTTTCCGTTGCAGGACAGGCGAATCGTTATTCAATCATTGAAAACCATGAAACGGGCCTGAATTCGAGGTGCACCACTGCCTGTTTTAGCGCTCTGTCCCCTTTTGGTTTGTCCCAATTTAATATATTCTTGGCGAGCAAGTACTCCTAGCCAAATGAAATTATGTGATTTGTTACGATATATGATGTACATGATGACGATATTAAGTACGATTATGCTCACACCTACCACAGTTCCCATGCAAACAAACGAGAAAATAATCACTACTATTTTGCCAGCAGAGAAGGCAGTAATTTCGTACATGAATGGGATGCTATTAATATCAACGGACATACTTTGACATATGGGAGGGATGTTATTATTGCACACATTTCAGAACGGACAATATAACCGAGATGCCTTCTGTAACGGTGATGTTTTATGATTGCACATCTCATTCCAACTCTGTATCAAATCAAATCTCCCAATCACGGATACAGCCCACAAGTGGCAAACACGGTAACTTCAGCAGATTAACGATCCAATTTAGTGTCACTACTATATCACGAGACCACGAGGAAAGCATTAAGCAAGGTCATCAAATACTAATACATATGTGAGGCAATGCATAGATCGTGCCGACTTCAATACGGGAGCAGAGACGGAATCGTGTCAAACTGAGATATTAACCAATATTGATGACAGAGAGAAACTAGTCGAGATGGAAGTGTCATGCAGCAATTCAATCTAGCCTATTTCGTTCCCTATCGAGCATCCTTGTTGGCTTCCCCATTAACGAATTCAAGCTGATGTCATAATCGGAGGGTGCGCCTGCTTGGAAAGGGCAGCTCAGAAACAACCATCAACCATGACATATTTCTCCTGCATTACTTAAAAATTACAAACATCAGTATTTCGGATTGTTCCGCTCACATTCCCGATATTTAAGCACTAACGTGTTACGGATCCGATCACAGTGATGTCACAAACATGTGCGTCGAGATGGTGCCCGTTCATATGGCAGTTGTCTCTACGGCAATGAGACAATGTGACCATGCAATGCCATGGCCTGGCTATATATGCCAACCACCATAATCAATACTTTCGCTATACCTTGCCCCTCATAGTGCAAGCCTCTACCGCGAAAACGAACTGATAGTTGGCATGTGCGCATTCTCTGTATGATTCAGTATTTACTCTGTTTACTGGCTCTTTAATCACGAGTGGTCAGCTACATGTATGTTAAGTATGCATTGAGGCAAAAGACCATACTAAGAGATGTGGTTGTATAATACAAATATTAAATTAATTGTTCCGCTGAAGAATAACCGCTCACAAACCATGCTACATTGTTATTATATTGCTTGCTGGCAAGGAATTAACGCGACATGAGGCGCTCGTTGAGATATATATCAATTAACTAGGTTGTAATCTCAACCCTATTGCATTAATCATTGTCTGTCTATTTTTTATTGCAGGGATATATAATGCCTCATGATATATGTATATAATTTGGACATTGTTCACAGCAAGTATATTCCTACGTTGCGTTATGGAGATAGTTATTGAAAGTATAATCAGCATTAATTGATGATAATCATGTTGTTGACAGTGTCTGTCAGGCCGAGATGAATTGCAATATTTATTGGAGTCGACAACTAGAATGCGACCAAGCGTCAAGAAAATCCAAGTCAGAAATTATATTGCCGATATTATCATAACGCATGCTGCTTGCTATATGGGCATATTGCCTAGAGCCCAACAGTGATGCTTGTCAAGAGTCAATAACATTGCTAGATTCTGCTACATTATTAAACATTATTCCGCACCAGTACGTGAGGCTACTTAGGATCTGAACTGTACTTGATTTACTTCTTAATTACCACTTGTCATGTTGTTCACGACACAAGTTCTTGGTAAAGTTGTTGTTTTGTAAGATATTGTGATGCAGTATGTGGAACCATATCATTTAATGGTTACCATTGCGCTCAAAGTAATCGATATGATGAAATGGAATAACAAGCAAGCGATGAGGTCAATATTGACTTTATATATATAATCAAAAGGAACAATTATTGTTGGCGCTGATATCCAATCCGGTTGAATATCGTGGATGTAATTTTCTTAAATTAGTCTAATGTGTTCAACAAAGACGATAATTTTCTAGAAACACTGCCAGCACAACTGCCTTGAATTGTCGAACAGCGCTATACGCATTCACACACACACACACACACACACACACACACACACACACACACACACACACACACACACACACACACACACACACACACACACACACACACACACACACACACACACACACACACACACACACACACACACACACACACACACACACACACACACACACACACACACACACACACACACACACACACACACACACACACACACACACACACACACACACACACACACACACACACACACACACACACACACACACACATCAATGTTTTTTATTTGATGATGGATCAAACAGTACATTGCAATGTGCATACCGGCTTCCAATTGCGCAATTTCTGCTCAATGTTGTCGCGGTGCCTCTTCGTCACAATCTTATATAATCGACGTCGCATCTTTTCTTCTTGTGTGCAGATTGTAATGATTGGAAATTTCAACCTACACACTCGTTAGAATCATTCTACATTTTAGTACATATCATCTTGTTAGAAAAAGAAAATGAGCTTTTGTTATATGATACAAATATCGGTATATCTCTGTGTTTAGATGACATATGAATATGCTTACCCCTTTTATAATGTTTATAGTCAGATAAAGTATGCCTTACACCCGGTACAAGTCATTATATTTTTAAGTCCAACTTTCGTCTTTTCCCTAATTTTAGATACCACCAACCAATAAGATGTGACCAGAATTTAGATAAACCGCTAGCTGTACTGTGTTCTAATATGCCATGAAGCGATGGCATTTAAATGAGGTATTGACTCACTCGACTCTTGAGAAAATATATAAAGTATGAGAGTACACTAGGATTGTAATGCAAAACTGAATGAGTTATAGGGAGCTTGTATCATATGGAGCTGGTGCTTCTAGTGCGTAGGTAATGAAAGGGCATTATTGATGCTCATTTATCCTCTCAATTGGCGATCAAAAGCAAGGGGTAAATCAAACGACCGACGCATATTAAGCCAGCTTTTATGTAAACTTATATAGCGTCTCACAGTATAACGATCACTATAAACCATGAGGTGCTTATGTTCAGACTTACTTGTCCCCGGCATTATATAGTATTGATCAAACAGTGCATAGCAAAGCAAAAGCAATTTGGATATGCACATTCTTTAAGGTGTGATTTTAATGTTCAATCGATACGATAATGCACCGCCGATCATCGATTATCAGGAATACTATTATGATTGAATTGCATCTATTAGTTCAAAAACATTAAGTGTATCTTAGCGATTCTTATCTTTGATTATCTGACAATCATTGCTGGACAAACGTGAATGGGTAAGACACACACAAACAATACAAGAATTACAACTCACTCTTGATGTGAGGGATATCAAACGACGCATTTGTTCTCCATGTATGATACCATGTCGGACACGGGCATATGGCTGATGGCAAATATAGCATCGAACAATTTGAAAGTCTAAACAATTTTAAATCCGCAAGATAAAGATTACTTTTGATTTTGATGATATGTTCTTGATCAGTACATACAATATGTACTTCCAACGATGCGGTTGATCCTGATCAGTTTACACAAGCAAAAATATATTCTATTGTTTTTACATTTGCCTGACCATGCTGTTCATTCTTATCATGCATGACTGAATGTTAAGTGTGTTACACTCCATACAACTTATCAAGCTGGTGTTAAGTGTAGAACGGAGCGTATATTTTAAGGTGACACGTATAGCTGAAATGGAGTGAGGTCAATGTTCCACAATACATCTAGCAAATATACTGGTGGACAGTTCCTGCTTTACATTTTGTGCGAGCTTACCTGTATAATCCGTCCTCTGTTAATCCAAAATTATCACATTGAATTCTACATCTCATGTTTATCAACTTAGCCATCACTGCAATATTTCTTGGTAACTATCGTAATGAGGTTTTGAACATTAGCTGCACAGTATTCACCGCACGACCAAGCAGCCTTTTTGTATTAATCAGTGATTTGTTTCTATTTGATGCTTATGCTTTCTCAGGGCAATCTACCAATTGGCTTAACTGGAAAGACTTGGTTACAGGCTGACATGATTTAAGAGGGGGTAAACTTGATTCTAGAGGGGGCAAACTTGACCAGAATATTTGAACAAAGTAACGCATCTTGTATACACACCTTTTGATATTTTCCATTGCCAAAGGAATATCAACTTAAAGCATCCTCAATATGCTTGACCGAAACCATAAATGGTGTTTCCTTGAACCTTTATAACAACATTTAATCGGCGCATATTATATAAGATTTGCTTGCAGCTGTTTTCGATAATTACAGAATGCGCAATGGCACCTGCTTACGCGCAATGTAAGACTGCAAAACTATTCGAGCAGAAAAGAAAGTACAATTTAAGTCGTCATTATTTGTGCTCAATGATAATAATTGATTGCAAATGTAAAACTCATTGCAAATGTAAAACGGAACACGCAGTTATGAAAACATAGTTAAATGTAGATTAATTACGCATATGTGTCATACTGACATACATAAAGAATCATCCCCAATCTAGAAATGTCACAATGGAGATTATGTGACATGAACAACGACGCAACCGGCTACCATCCAAAATAAGATTTAATTAATCGATTGCCAATGCATAACGATTGTTGCATGACGAACAATGTACACTACAAGTTAGGCGGTATACGAACAGATGATTCATTGAACAAGTCAGCAATATACCATATTTCGCATGTTATTACTCGCAAAAATCGGGCAGACGTAATTCAACTATTTGTATTGAAATCACATTTTTTGCCAGCCTAGAACCTACAATTATCAAGATAATGACGCATGGGTTATTGCTAATATTTAAGTAAAAAACGTATGACTAACATTGTTGTTACATTCGAGAATCATTCAATCCTTGCCATGACGTGGTTAGAAATTATAAGCGCAATCGAGTGCGACATAAGAGATGACTTCAGGCTTGCCACGACTCAATAAACAGTTACAAGCATAATTGGTTGTGAAATTGGAGATTTGTATTACATGCTTAAGAAAGGTTTGATATGCGAGTAGGTGCTTCTAACAAATGGAATGGTAAATGTACTAAAATCCATGTATCATTTAGATGGGTGATGTTATGGTTTCATTTTCCCTTCGCAACCACTGTTGCACTGCATCACCACTTGCGAATAGATCAATTGATTTGTTTCACTTGTACAGTATGCTTATCAGATGTTTAGAAGCTAGTTGTCAACACGAGGTAAGGTAACAATTGCACTGATAAAATTATTGGCTTACGTGTAGAAGACTGACTGAAAATTCCCAATGATGCTCATTCAATGTGTTCATACTAGACTGATTGGCTCATGGTCAAATGAGAATGTGTTATCGTTTAAGTGCACATAATCAGGGTACAGTTGTTAATTGGGTGATTGACATAGACATCCTATCAAAGCTACTGATCATGGGGACACCAAGGTATGTGTACACGCATATATTAGATATCTACTGTCGATTTCTATATTACGCCACTAAGTCTGCTGCAGTAGATTAAAAAGTCTCATTAATGAAAACTAAAGATGGTAAACACAATATACTGGGGTTCGTTTGCCCACAAATCAATTTTCGCTCGTAATAATTTTCAACGACGCGCGAAGATCACAAGATAAATGAAACGACCTATGTAAAAACCACCACGAGGAAAATATGATTCGCAATGAACTTTGTTGTGCTATTATGGATTTGAATGATGTAACGAATAAGGCGAGCAATTGGATAGGGAATAAGTATAGACACCCAAGTGTCTTAAATATCAATATGCCATTATACCATTACGAGTGTCCCATATCATACGATGCTGCTCAGTAGCTGAAAATCACTATTCATGAGCATAATTATCTCTGCTGTGGTCAGTTTCCCGATGAAGACGTTGGATTCCCACAATTTTCAACGACACGCGAAGGTCACAAGATAAATGGCTTTGAGTGATGTAACAAATAAAGCGAGCAATAGAGAATAAGTATAGACATCCATGTGTCTTTAATATCAAAATGACATTATAGCATTAAGAGTGTCCCATATCATATGATGCTGTTCAGTATCCGAAAAATAATAACAATCGACCGAGTTTCCAAAACAGGTTTGCAGGTTTGATTATGTTAAGATTCATGAGATATGACCACATGTGCTGTGGTCATATTCCCGATGAAGACGTATGATTCCCACAAACATTTTATTAATTGAATAAAATATCGGTATTGTTTTACAGACAATTCATGGAGAAACAATTGATAAGTTTATATAAAGCTGTTGCTTCGAACCATTGGCACTAGTAACATTACCAGATTACTGTAGAAAAGATTGACAGAGCCTCGAAAGGACGATCCATCCAATCTTGTCTTATTGACCCCTTCTCCCATTATGCATAATACTACAAGGCATATTCCATTAGTGTCAATGTTGCCAGACAGTTCCATAGACCACGCTTACTTTTTACTCTAGTCGCGAATCTCCAGTGGTCATGCTTAAAGCGTCATGACAAAGAAGTAATGGAAATCGTCAGGCAGAATGGGTATTAGGGGAACTTGAAGTACCACAATGCAACACGTGTTTTGCAGTCACGTTGATGTTCCTATATGACGTTAATCATCAGTGTAAAGCTCTATTTCTCTGTTAATATTCTGAGTTTGCGTGCCAAAAACACCCGATTTACTTCAGTAATTGATCGATGTCGCATCCCATAGTTGGTGTATTGAACGTCAGGGCCTACAATCAGTAGGTGATTGTATTCTGTTTTTCCTGCTGTATTCTGTTTTTCCCCTCTCCATAAATTCCTATCAGCGTTTTAAGAAGCAATAGTGCGTTTTGCTTCGAACAATACCAAGAATTATGCGATCAGTGTTACAGCGTAGGGTACTCTTCATGAATGAAGTAACTGCTCCGGGTTGTTGCGTGTTGCCATGATGTTCATACAAATACTGGAAATGCATCCTTATTAACCAGAACTTGTTATCAATCGCAGCAATTATTTAATCGAGGTTTTATCTGCTTTAGAACTATAAAGCATTTAAGTTATTTCCATTGAGGTGATTCATTGAAATGGTCTTCTGAGGAACGAACAATTAATCCAGAGGCTACATTGAGCATGCATTTCAACTGGTGCCTGCATTTGCTCCCTAAGTGCTACACAAAAAGCAACATTGACAGGTACATTCCCACAGGATCAAATTCAATCATATGTCTTGATTAATGGTGTTTTTTGCAACAGTGAACAACGGACTATAAATCATGTTACTGTTGCTTAAATCTACTCTTAGATCGAGGTCTGCTATCAACTACATGAATCATTGTAACGCTTTCCAAGTATTTTAACATTGAACCTGATCTAGGCATTGTTTTGTAAGGAGACATTGAGCTCCATTGGTAAGACATCAATTAACAGTGTCTGCAACTTATCAAACCCCGGGTATAACCGCCAGCCTGTGCCATTACCGTTGCTCAGGTCTGTTGTTAGATTAAGCTCTGCTTTCCGTGTATCTCAGATTTTTACTAGTAGTTTAATCAATTGTCTACTGTTTGAGACGAGAAAGCCTTGTAATTATTTTATCAATTTTGAATTCAACCTCATTAGGACGACAATACATTTTGTGGATTTAAGTGTGTATACTCAAACAAAGGCGATGACAAATGACGCTTTCGTGTTCTACACCAAACGTCAATGTCATGGCTGCATCTGAAAACAAATAAATGCCCCATTTAGCCATACATGGAACCCTTCAATGAACGCCCACTTACATCCAAAATATAAACATATAATGTTATAGTGCGATGAGTGTACAAAAAACGAAATCGTCACTGCTGTACGAATCGTATGAGTGTGGAAACCGGTCTAACTTATTTATAATGCTGATGCATTATTTGAACATTTGCCGAACTGTTATTCTCCATTGAATAACGTTTGTATGAGCTCGGGCTAATTCGGTTCGTAACGACGACGGTTGCTTCCCTCGATGACTACTTTCTTATGATCAAATCATTGGATGCTACTGATGACTGATTCGTCCATCATATTGTTTTGTTTATTCAAGTGGAAGGTAACGTTACTCCTGCATTGGATCAAATCGTTTTCCGGATACTGCATTTACGGCGTCGATATGTCCATTGCGTACTAACTATTACTGACATAGATTGTAAGCCAAACAGCAATATCCATCAATAAAGTTCCCATGACGTCACTGAATCTTTCACGGTAGCGACCTTATGCACAAATAATGCAATTGTGACGTAAAAACACTGTTTAAGTCATAATTTGCACGAAGTACCATCGGCAATCGTCACATGTCATCAAATCAATGGCGATACAATGGAAAAAAAACTAAGCATATTGTCACAGAGCGTTTGATGCATGGTTAATCACTAAGCGCAGACAACGCCCTTTACGGAAATTAGATGTTTTGTTAATGAATGTCTCTTTTCTTAACACCAGATAGGCACTCTCAGTGCAATTATGACACATACAATAGCGGACAGAACTAGCGGGAGTGCTTCCATGTCTGCGATAGATCTTTTAAGTTCAAATAGAAGTACGTCGAATGCATACCAAACTAGCATATATATTTAGTTTTGAGATTCGCATCTGGCCATGAGTAGTTTCAAGGCAGTCTTATTCTTTACCATCTGGATGGTAGCGATTTTGAGCTTGATGCTAACAATATAATTAACAACCATGTGTGCCCTCATTATATAATATACACCCTCACACTAAACGCTTATTAAGTCGACCCAGGAAAACAATTAGTTTTGAGAACGGAGATCGTTTGGCATCGGTATTTGCAAACGACTTGGTCACATCTTAAGGAACAATATAGTAACACTTTTGTTCATTTCAATACAGTTTGCGAATTTCCATAATGAACTTGCCAATTGTGATGATCGCTGAATATTGAGCAAACGCTGTGATTGTGTACAGGGGTGACACTGATTGCCATAAATAAGAAGACCTTTGTTAAGGCAAATGGATACTTAATATCAAATGTTTATTCATTTGACTTTAATTTGCAATAAGAAAGGCTCATAAATTGTTGGTCCTTGACCTGTCTATATGTGCCATGTAATGTAAGACAATAAGCAGTTGGAATAATACTACGGGTTCTATGAAACTGTATTCTTCGACTGTAGACGGTAACATAGCGCCATATTGTTTCATTATCTATTGTACTGTCTGCACAATGTTTGGCACGAGCAGCACCAAAAATCAGCTCCCAGACCTATTATGGATGTCTTATGAGTGATATAACCATAAAAATTAAACATTACATACGAGACTGTAAGATTATCTTTTATAACGATAAATAGGCATTAAACCATCAACAAACATAATTCGATGAAGGATAAGCTCCAATTGGGCGTCGCGATAATTTACACAGCTAAATCCGGATAACGATAGCTTTTGCGTCAAGTTCCATAATCCATTTGAATTGCTTTGTTTATCAGGGTTCACCAAGGCGCTCAAATGACTATCCATTTGATGCATTGACTTATAAACGCTCCCAGGTACAAAGACGGGTAACTTGTATTATGTCATTCCTCGCAATAATTAATGAAGCATGTGCATAATGGGTTGGTGTACATATTATTTCTTAAAAGGAATCTTTTTATGCGCAGATTTCTTGGAAATTCCAACCTGCAAATGTGTTCAAATTAGCTCTTTTGAACCAGTTGGAGCTTGCGCTCCCTCTTGGTTCTCGAAGAGGTAATTTCCTTCATAGAAAATGCGATGATAAGAACTTACCTTCACGATGTCAACTATATTTAACAACTCCAATTTAATAGCAATCAGTATTATGTATCGCATTAGAGTCTCAGGAATCGTAAGATCTTGTAAATATGCATAATTGCCAAAACTGTGCGAGGCAATTCACTTTTCCGACTTAATTCCAACATGGCGGCGAGATTGCGCAACATAAGCCGGTTAGAACATAGGCAAGACCGACCGCTATTCCGCACCACATGAACCTTATTTAACTTCCAAAAACCTCAACCATGAATCTTATAAATTCCCAGCTGAAAAGGAAGAACACGAGTCGTGCCACATGTCAATCAACAAACGACACAGGAAATACAATAAACTATAAGTGTCTGCACCTGCAAAATAGAAATCAAATTCAGTCAATTAGTTTAAAAAAACGCGGTGAACCCACTCCCCTAAACGTTGGGTCATCACTTTTTAAGAAACTTGTTCTCCTTCCATTAGGGACACGCATGACAGACCTAATTAAACGCGCGGATTAGCACTATATAAGTAGCCCTGAATATGTGCAAATTCACCTTCATCCGTCGATCCGACCATTGAAGATATTAGCGAGCGACTCTTCTTTAGCTACTCTACTTAGCTGACTCAACTTTTTGCCATGGAATTCGGCTCTACGTTACAGAGTGTACGGGAGGACCTTTCACTGACGTACAGCTTCCGTGAAGAGCAGATCCGTTACCTCTTTCACCTTTGCAACGGCAGGAATCTTTTCGTGAGTCTGCCAGCCGGCACTGCCATCATGGACGCTACAACGTCCCCACCCGAGACATTGGAAGGTATACTGCTGTCCATATGTAGCCATATGCTTGATATGATAGTTAAATTCTGTAATAATTTTGATGTTGAATAAGTATTGAGATGCAACTGTATAACCAGCTAGTAATTATTGACGTGAATATGTATCTTTTGCCAGATATCAAGCAGAAGAAGTACAGCCTTCTCCTGGCCACACCCGAGGCCATCGTGGCCACCAAGTGGCGCAGTGTGCTACTCGCACTACGTAGTTCGATATGCGTCCTGGCAATGGATGAGGCCCATTGTCTGATAGAGTGGTAAGATATACCTCGGCCTATCGACATTAGCTCATCAACATTAGCACGAAATCTTTTTTATTATAACTTGTTTAACTTGACATGTGCTTCAGGGGGACTCATTCAGGCCCAAGTACCAAGAGGTCGCCCAGCTTCGCAGCTTGTTGCCATGCGTGCCTGTTGCTATGGTCACG
>CM067346.1:30659858-30717358 GCA_034190875.2 Urechis unicinctus
ACAATCATATAAAACAAAAGAGAAAACGATTCGTAAGATGATGACGGCATGGCTTGATATTATGAACTATACATCAATAATGAGCTGATGTCAAATGCATACTTCTGACCTATCTAGGGCGCAGTAACTTCACATTCAACTTCTTACATGGGGGTGTGTGCGAAATGGCCACTAGCAGCACGCGGTTCCGCGCAGGCGATGACGCAATCCTTATTTGAGTAACAACACCATCATATGTTTCGGAATGGATCAGGCAAGCAGACGAGGCGAGTAAATCCACGACCAGAGCCTCAGAAAACACCCCAAGCGAACAAGCTGAACAAACACGTCAGTTATCCAAACGATCTCTGACTTGATGGGGAGTATATGATAACGGCAAATCAAAGCCCTTATCTTTTGTGAAAGCAGCATATGTCATAAAAGATAGACATACGAGCATAAGCGATTTCATTACACCGCAGTATTCCCCAAACAAATACGAATATTCTGGCTGTATGGAACGATTAAGATCCTGAACCTAAGTGATAGAATGTTGCCATCCAAGCCAAAATAATGTTCGGTGACAATTCAACCTGCGGTAGTAACAATGATCCTTCTATCTGCATTGCAATATATATCCACAAAAGTTACAAGTCGATGAAGATAATTCTGCAGCTTCTTAACTGTGTTTGTCAAATATTTGTTGTAATTGGAATGAAGGAGAAACATCTATGCACAATATGCTCGCACATACATTTTCGTTGCCTTTGATACATGCATGTATTTTCCTTATTCTTTCTTCAATTCCCATTCCCCCACCATCTAATGGGACTGTTGATTAAAATGCAGAAAACGTTTTCAAAACATAAACATAGTTGGATAGTAACAAAATGAACACGAGGCACTTTGCCAATCGACAAAGGCCCAACACTTTTATTTTTCCATATATGTCAAGGAGTCAAGGCTTTTAATAGAATGGACACCGCAAGGTATGTACAAAGGCTTTGAAAGCGAGAAAGGTGAACCCACTAGATATTGGCAATGGCATAACAAATGCATAGCAAATTTCCATTACTAGATGAGGTAAAACCGAGATGTCACTATGACATTGCACACTCACATAAGATGCAACGCTATCCAGAGTCCAGAGAGACATAACCTACAACTTCTAAGGCTGATATATATTACATGGTAACAATGGATACACTTAGTAACAAATCATGACCAGATTGGAGTCGAGAGATCCATGATTGTGGGTAAACAAGAGGAAACCCCAACACATTCAATGTAAATATAGAATGAAAAACGCAAAGCAATAGAATGCAAGTGTTTTAACGGTCTTATATCAAACGAACGAAATAAATATCCTTGCAGTATATCGTATTATCACACGTAATAACAATCCATTCGCTTCAGGGATGATAAGAATATTTTATGCACCGATTTTCACACACACACACAAAAACCTCCATCAGTTAAAATTGATTACAAGGAAGTTAAAAGGTGACGGTTGGTGCCATTTATTACCATCACCAAAGGCGCCCAAATAACAAGGCATTTTATAATGAAAATGAACAGCTAATGGTAAGCAAATAAATATAATAAAACGGGACAACAATGGAGGTTGATAAAAAAAAGACGTCAACATTTAAGCTTACCATGTGTGCCGATAGCCTTTATTCATCAGCATGGGGGTGACAAGGGTACTATATTTGTCCAGCTTTATTAGTAAATGATACTTATGATGTATGTTTATCGGGTGCCATACATATATTTACTCTAACTGGCTTCGATACAACTTACATTATATCAATAAAACATCCATTTATCACATCAGCAAGGCAACAAATACATTAATTCATATAGGAGGTATAAAAATATGTACACACGGACCGTTTCATGTCTAAGATATAGATGACATTATACACTGCGACCTACGACGTAGTAGTGGATGTGTGTGCCAAGCGAATGTTATGCCCGTAGAACAATTTTTTATTGCATCCATTCACAACATCTTGCATGTTTAGAACAATAATGACCCGATTATTGTCTGTATAATATATATGTTTGTACAGTGACATTAATATCTGGGATCAACACAAATGAATTTGATTGAATCGCCTATTGATCACATGAATAATATTTCGATCTAACACTTTTGAAATCTACCCGTCCATAATCTATCTAGAATCTACAACTCAAATGGGTTAAACGGGACCAAGTTTCTCGATTCTACATCATAGCAAAGTGAAAGCAAAATATGCCAAACAAATATGCTTATAGTAAGCAGATGACAAAGTTTCGAAGTAACAAGTGATATCGAGTGGAAAAATTTCGGCGAATTATATACTTCGATACTGAAAAAAACGTCATAGCGATTCATGATACACAACAGAATACTTTAAAAGAATGCTTGAATATAGAAGGCTAAGTTGATGCAAGTATGGCAACTTGGCTTGGTCTGCGCGCACAAAAGTCGTGCGTGGAGAGCTTACCAAGACAGTAACTAATTTCAACCTGAGACTTTCAACATCATTCAAACATGCGCTCATGAAGCAATAATAATCCAAGACATTCCACTTAAAAGCCTTCAATGTGGCAGTAACTTTCAAGGGATGACAAAAGAACATAAATAACCCACAATCCGACAAGAATAGAAGACGAAATATACTTAGCTTTCTTCTTTCCGCCTAACTCTCCGCCAATAGCGGGTGATCGTCGGAATAGCAGAATTAAAATGCACACAAATCCAGCACAACAAAAAATGGTGACAGAAAAGCCAAGAGAACCCGGGTCCACTTTAAATTCGGTGTTGCCGTCTTTGCCATTTATTGCATGGTAGATGGCCGCAATAGACCAGGCAATTCCTATGCCCAGAAATACATTGACCGCGTTGCTCCCAGTCACGTTGCCTATGGAGGAGTCTGCATATTCGTCGTTTATGGCGGCAACTTTGCTGGCAAATGTGTCTGAAAAAAAATTCATAAAATTGTTTGTTTTCTATGACCAGTATTCAATATAGTTCATTGTTCGTATAAAAGATTACTTTTGTTTTTATTCACAAAAATAAAGAAGCATAATTGTATTATATCCTAAATTAATTGCGATAAACAATATATTATTCAATTTACAGCCCAACAGCGTATCTGTTATGGGGTTAAAGGAAATTATATACAAAACGTAACGAGAAAGAGAAACAAAAATATGAAGATTTAGAGTCAAAAGAGAATTGACAGAGGCCTCAATGGACAGCCGAATATCCACAAATGTTACAACATTGCAACGACTGTAATAAAAAAAACAAGTTTATTTATACAGGGCTAAGAATTTGACGTAGTATTTACTTTCATCTTCTTCAACAGATAAGTTGTTCAATACAAGAGACAAATACAAACGTCCCCTTTGTTATCGCTTCCCTTTTAATAGAACTCAATGGAAGCTGGGGTTGAATTCCGTTTTATATTTATTTCTGTATCCGCCTTTCTTTAATGTTACATTTGCTATCTGCATTTATATAATCGTCAAGTAGAGTTTACCTGGGAGACTTGTGCCAAGAGCAACAAATGATATGGCCGTCACAGAGTCTTTTAGACCTATCGTACACCCAAAGCCTGATGCAAGATCCCCTATGAAGGCAGTGAGAAGCCCAATGGCGGACATAGACGTGGCAAAACATGCCCAACCACTCCATATGTCTGAAATATTGTGCACATTACTTGTAGAGGCAAATATAAACACTTTGCAGACATGCCCACACAGAGACAGGGGTGTACGAAAGAAGAAATGATATAAAAAATATATACATCCATTGGGTCAAATGAATCAAGAAATCAGATAGAACCACAGAGTCCTGAAAATAAAAGAAAACAACCAAAGCCGTGTATATAAAAAATGCTGTGCACTACACAAACTTATCCATAACCACATGTCCCTCCTAACGCGTGACAAACCTGGCAAACTGGTACCCATCGCCACAAAGGTAATGGCATTGACACTGTCCTTCAAACCGATTGTGCATCCAAAACCCGAGGCAAAGTCACCAATAAATGCAGTGACAACACCAATCATAATTATAGATACGCTAAACGCAGCCCATCCTCCCCAGTAATCTATGATGAAACGAAACATAATGTTAGTCATCTTCATGCATCATACTGGCAAAAATCAACATCAGACAGTGCACGTCAAGTGAATGTATCATAAAAGCGAAATGGTTATTACTCATGAGCCAATAATGTTGTAGCACAAAATTACCATACGTTACATCTACTCTAGGTTGGCTATATTTGCTACATCTACACAACATGCATCCTAATTAGCAATATAGTTAGCAATATGCATATGACTTCAACTAGCGCAACTGATGTTTGATCTGAATGTAGTATTATAATTCAATAAACGGTTGCAACAACAATATCCGAGAAATAAAGCATGTTCAATGATACGTGTCAAGCAGTGCGCATCCAATCTAAAGTTTAAACTGTTTAGATTATTTATTACTTTAATGAATTTAATAATATGTACACACAATTTTACACATTATAATCAGAGTTTAATGGCACTTACCCGTTGGAGGGACAAACGCAAATAGCACTTTCCAGAACAAAGTTAGGAAATGCATGACATAGTCCATGCACGATGGTAATTTTTCCTCGGCATCGTCATCATCGTCGCCACTGTCATCCCCTGGTGATACAACAGTTAAAATAATAAGAGCCAATCATTGAAACTATCAACAGTTCATGTTTCTGAAATTGAACCATGTCGTTCCCGACTGTGCGAATCACTGTCGTACTCGGTCATTATAAGGAGCAATATATCTCCCTTACGTCTTACAGTAAAATTAACAAATTATATTGCTCTCAAATTAACGCATTATATAACATGCTTTGCAGGGACTCTCTTTGCCGCCATCGTTTGGAAAGGTTCACAAATGAATAACAATTAGCTCAACGGAGATTTGTTTAACACAGACATTATTGTTAACAAAATACATTACTTAAGCACTTAATCTTAACAGAGAACGATATGACAGGGTAATCTTAACTAAATTATTGTGAATAGGCACAGCAAGACATTTTGGGGACAGTTGGTTCTTTCTAATTAAGGACATAAGTATAGGCATACGCTTATGCTGCAGCAAAAGAGATATAGGCTAGGATAACATGGAAACATGTCAGAATACTCCAATCATTTGAAGAAAGTGTCGTCGTACATATACAATTGATCGTACAAACAAAATGTTTACCCATTCGTGTTTACTAAGTGACCGTACACCCTATCCTTCTGAAGGCTCTGCTCTTTATTCAACCAATAAACCTAAATATGGATATGAAACACTAAATTTTATCTTAAGAAACCACAATAAAACACAACTTACTAAGCGGACAAAACAGAGAGACTCTTTGTATGACTGAGAGGTATTTCCAAAGGGGTATAACCCCACCTTGATGTACATAATTACATGGAAAGCACATGAATGCACTTATCACAAGAAGTTGGAGCTGAACAACAATAGTATTTTCCATTACTGAAAAATACTAATTTTGCTGTCATGTTGACGAATACAATCGTATTGCATTGGATTTGCTTATCAAATGCTCAGTATTGAAACACTAGTCACACACATGTAGGAAACTCTGATGCACAGCCACTCTACAGTACAAATGCGTGATTGTAGTACAGATAAATTAAACAAAAACAGGTTTGCAAATGAAACCACCTATACTAAATCAAGAATTGCTCACTATATGAGCGCCTCTACAAACCCATACCTTCCTCTTGCAGTTCTTAAGGAATTACAACACTGATTATTACTACCACCATTTAAACCATATATATTATATTGCGTAGATTCCAGGAAGTATTGTATGGTAAACTAAGCATCGTTAACAACTATTGTTGCACTGCAGTTTAAAAACGAGAAAGACGCAGCATGCAAGAAACCACCAGCAATATTGTAAGATGAATAAAACACAATACAGCAGCGCTCAAATATAACGCACCAATAACACGAAACGTTGCATACCACAAGACAACTTGGATTGGCGCACACATCACCCCTTTGAGCACTACAATTGTTGTATTGAGAAATGCGAAATCAATCGACGATCAAAAGACACCAACCCACCTGCACTGACTGTAATGGCATCAATAAATTGCTCCCTCCATGAGGACGTTCCCACGACGAGTGACAGGTTGGCTTTCTTAAGCAATTTGTCCACGGTGCTCTGTCGACAAATCACGATCAGATATGACATGCAACTAGCAGATTCAAACCATCATCGTTTATTCGCGTCTATGTTGGAGACGAGAAAAGGATCAATTAATTCAACTATTTCAGAAAAACCCACCTTAAACTCCATACTCTCTTTGATGGTGCATGTTAGTTTGATATGGTCTCCAAGACGGGGCTTGCCTAGTTGAGCAATTCTCTCCTCTTCTGTCATCTCTTCCAACTTCTGTTCACCGGATTCATGATCCACTTTCTTCCCTATCAGATGTGGAGGGACAAGAATACAAATAAAACACATCAACACAACAAAGAGCTGGGCATTTAACGCGAAAGTGTATTTATTCATAACAAGAGGCAAGTTCATAAGATATACGTGTGAGAACGAGAGAACCGCGAATACCTGTAGCAAGATACTTAACAAGAACTTAAATATTTATAAGCATAACAACGCATCAATCGCCTTTGCACAGAACAAGCATACCGATGTAGTTCAACATCCACCTTTAACATATAGCTCGCACTGGGCTCAACATGTCTATTGAATACAACAATTATGACGTAACGCATAATAAATATAAAATATCCACATATTAACTGAGGTTTTCATGCGCTGTAACACCGCTGCATTTCATTGTATGCCTATAAAGTACTTAATTAAACAGAATTCATTCCCCATGCCCTGCATCGGCGTCATACCAATGGCGCAATTAATACATGCATCAAGATCTTCGTTTTAGGATGAGAATAATACGGGAACTTGATTTTGGGGATCTCTCTTTTGCCATGCCCACTTCTTGTATGCTGGTACACGCTCTCGGTGAGAGAGCAGCGTATAAGCATATAACACTACGGTCGAACACTATTACGATGAAACACTCTACGGATGGGGGTGGAGCTTTTAGCAATACAAACAAGGGAACAGGCAAAAGGGTAACATTGGTATGATGCGCTTCGTGTGTACTGTCGGGTTTGTAACAAGTTGGCGGTCGTACTAGTGCAGCAGGCCCAAGAATAAATGAGCAGCTGTGTGGTGCAATTCTGCGCAACTCAATTCGCAGACGCATGGAATTTCTTATCTTTCTTCCTTATATATGGTGGTGTGACTATGTAAGATCATCGCAACGATACCTACATCATTTCCGTGATGACTGGATTTATTCTGCCATGTAACAAGTGTCAAAGACATGCGGTTAATATAGAATGTAATGGGTTAGAGGATCATGGTTGCAGTATGCTCCTTGCCTGTTAACCCATCCAATAGGGTGTTGAGGACACCTTCACCAGATTCTGTAATGTAAATTAAGCAATTCTTAAGTATCTGCCTTATAACAACGGGTCAGTTAATTTACATGGAGCCATGAAGGTTGTGAAATTCCCTATAAAAGATTGAAGCAAACGTTGCATAAAACACCTTGCAGGTCGTTAAACACCTTCCAGGTCATGAAACTTCGCTGGACATTTCATATGAAATCCGGTGATCGAATGCGCTGATATATTCTGACTTATAGCCGCATCCCTGATCACATGCTCGCTTTAAGAATTTCCCTTCTCTATTTATTCACCATTAGCTATAGGCCATTTATTTGAATATCATTGTGTAATGTTAATCGGATGGGAGATTTGATTCCATGATTTCAGTCATTCGTTGCGTGATCATCGAAAGAAAAAACAAAGTTCAATACAATGCTTTGTTTCGCCTATGCAATATGTAATTCCGCAGCGGAATTATCTGCAAGCAAAATCTCAGGTGGCATATTACTTGAATTTAACAAACCAAAATAAACTCCAGAAAGCTTCCAAAAGTCAGAAGACATCTTGCAAAAATGGTCAGGTAGAAACGAACACGATCCATGTAACAGTACAGTGGCTACGAATAATGCATGAAAGGCACCAAATTTAAAAATTCCCATCAACATCATGCAAACGCCACAACAGGGGAAGAGTAAAACCACGATGATGTTGTACCTCAACCAATGCCAACTGGACGAAAACTGTATCTCAATGAAAACAAAACCGCAAAGCATTAAATGTTAGTTAACTCAGGGATTCACGCCTACCTTTCGACTTTCTAGGTCTAGGGTTTCTAAATTCCACATCTGGTGAGAGGTAACAGGCAGATAAAGGCGATAAGAAAGAACACAACCCAAATTGCGCCGAGAGCAATGTGGTAACTCTTTTTTTGGCTCGTAAAACGAACGAGACATCGATATCCATGCATTAGGGTGTCCCATATTTGAAAACAACTCAAGCGAGTGGATCAAATATGATGACGAAAAGAATAGGAAGGTATATACATCTTAGGAACGTAACCTGATGGGGAACCATTGTATCATTATAATTTGGAATCAGGCAGAGTCATTTTAAATAATATATATATATATATATATATATATATATATATATATATATATATATATATATATATATATATATATATATATATATATATATATAAATATATATATATATAATACATATGTTTATATATATAATACAAATTTATATTTGTATATTTTTATATATATATACATATATATCTACATATATATTTTTATATATATATATATATATATATATATATATATATATATATATATCTATATATATATATATATATATATATATATATCTATATCTAGTGTGTGTGTGTGTGTGTGTGCGTTATGTTATGTTATATACTTCTCGCGAACGCATGTACTTCTATATACGCATTTGTGTGGTTTTATCATATAATATGTGTGCAGGCGGTAAGTGGTGGTCGGACATATCCTGACACCAGCTTATCATTAATACTTCCGCTGACAAGCCTCGTATAATAACCCCTGTCGGGATGATTTCATATTTTCTTGTGGCGGTGCGAAGGCAGGTCAAACCGTTAGGTATTAGGTGGGGCCAGCATTTTTGGAAGAGGGTTCGGATGGGTGAGGGTCCATACTTGAAACGTAAATGTAGCCATATTCAGATTACTGCTGCATTCAGCGCAATTTTGGAAACACATTCTTACGTCATTTTACCACACAGCTACTAACAACAATTAAACAAACAAACCGGGAAATTAATCAAATATCGCATGCATATACCTAGTTCTCTATTCTAGTGTCAATAGAAACGCAATTGACATATTCGTCATGGTGTAAAAAGAATGGGTGCTGTCATTTGTAAAAGCCATACTCCTGGGGAGACAGGCATGGCTGGTAGGGACTAGCCACTTAAGCACACAGTCTATGATTTGACATAGAGTGGAAATTAGCCTTCGCACTCTGAGAAAGGCTTTTTGCTAACCTATTACGGGAACAGAGCAGCGACTATCGTTACAGATAAAAGCCAAATGTCGTAAATGTTGAATTTAGTCTTCAATACAAAGCCCTGACAAACTTACCAGACGGACGAACCCGGACACTTTAACGTCCACCCCACGCTCCCCTCCCTCCGCCCAGCCCTTCAGTTATTTTTATATTGACCACGACGGTTATCCGCAACAATTGTCGCTTGCTCTGCATTAGGGAATCGTGACAGGGTATACTTATCTTCCGGCTTAAAAACCATGTCTTCATCTTGATGTTGAAGAGTTGTTAGACAAGCAAGCACACCATAACATTAATACAGACGTGCGAAAGACAAGAAGAACAGCACTGATTACAGACAGAGTTGGAGTTGACAGTGCGTTCTATGATATGGTTGTGTCAATTGGCGCTATTCGGGTGAATGAGGATTCTGCTATTAGTTTGGGACTGGTCGGATACATTATAATTTGGCTTTTCTCCTTAAGTACATTTTATCTAACATGCGGGTGGGTTATGTTTCAAAGCTCTATTGCGTTACACGTTGTTCTAATAACATATATGATCATTCATTATGTCCGGAACACACACAATACCACTGTATTTCATTACTATGTACGTGACAGGTGCTACTATGTCACTGGCAGTGCATCTACGATCGACTGAGTCAGCTTTTTATTTGGATGGGAAATTATTACAGCGTCACCCGCCAGGTGAATATCTCACGGTTAGGGGACAGTTAACCATGTTTAAAGAAAATCGACACAGAGTGATCTGACGCCATGTTACGTTTACGACACAGACAAATCGAATGTGTGTATGGTATCGTTTAAGACTTGTGGTAACGTTCCTTATTGCTTCTTGTCCAATAAATGTACGAAATCAGTGTTTTCTTTTTACGAAGCCATTATGCCCCATTAAAATGCTCAAGGAAGGAAATACAACATAATCACTAAGTGCAAGGCTTTTCACTTTATAGCTTAATTAAATGTGTATTCAAGTTAAGACTATCAAGAGACGTTGTACCGACCTGAACCAGTGCGCACAAGGCGAGGCTCGCCAAGCTCCACATAGAATACTTCATTCTTTTCATATTCTTCGTCATCGATAATCCGCACCTTGATGAACTCCCTGTACACACGAACGTGAATACCATTATAATAATATGTCGATAAATTGTTCCTATCGAACTCAATAATAGGATTCACAGAAAGCTGGAAAAGATCCAAGCTGGGTCAAGAAAAGACTTCAAACTGTGATAGCCGAATCTAATCGTCCAGCTTATGTTAGAAATAATAATCTAGGCTCATTTCTTGATATCAGGAAAACTGAAAATATTGCCAGCCTTTTAAATGAGTAGAGGAAAGCTGATGACGCGTACATTTCTATTGTCAATTATATCCAATTATCCAACAACCAGAGCATATCTTACAAAGTCTTATCGATTTTTTATTTAGTTTGATCAGAAAAAAATCGTTCATGGTCGTCGAAAGGACATCGCCATGTTGAGGGATTATTTTTACGTAATAGCATTGCGTTGGATCAATTTCATGCTCTAATGACAAAAAAAGACCGCGGGAGATTGACAACGCCCTTTATGGGTGTGGTCTGCAGCAGAAGCAGGTGTACTAGTGACGGCCGCCATTTCATTATTGGTTTCATCGCTGATGTGCCTCAGGACATTCAATACAGATCAACAAATCTCCCAATGTTTAAATATCATCTGTTTACCTCCGTTCAAATGCTGCATGTGTGTCCTTGTTATCGCCAAACATGTTTGTATGACGATTCACAACGTGCGTCAGCGGCGTTAAAAAACTAAACCAAGTTCTAATATGTGACTGTATTTATCGCCGCTGTAGTGTCACGTGACTTCATTTCAAAAATGTAACCGAACTAACGCGATAAAATTTCTCACTGTGCACAAAATGTCCGCCTATTGATGTTAGATCAATCTAGGTTTCCACCCAGCTGTCCAAGCAACGAATGGGATATTGCCCTCGTGAGGGCACACAGGGTGTAATGCATCGATGGTCTGGCGTCTGGCTCGAGTTCCGTTAGTATAGTTTGCGTCTTGGCCTAATCAGGAATGCACAGATCCATTCACACGTATCATGGCCTTTTTCACAATCACCAAATCAGCGTACTTATAGAGGCTATTGCTATCGGTAACCTGTCGCCAGACAATCGCAACCAACAGCTCTTTAAGTGTTGATTTCAAGCGTCTTCGATAGCTACCAACAATAGCCTCATATCGAACCCCATTAGTTTTCTGCAGTATTTTATATTGAATCGTACATATTCTGTTCGATTTGTATCCTGTACAAGACATGGATAGAGGGATTCTATCTAGCGGACTGTAAACATAGCTGCTCTGTTATCGCGGTTGATGGTGAAAAATGTATATACGCACTTAAGTGGCAATAGCACGTGCCTCTCCTGTACGTTCATTTGGTCTAGACAGTTTCAATACACATGTTTACATCTGCGCGAAAGTCTGTCATCCATGCACTCGGGATGACCTCATTTTCGATGTTTAATCGTTTGGACCATTGATAGTGTCCATTAACACGCCACTATGTAGATATCCCAAACGCCCGGATATGTGCAATTGAGCACAACTATTAGGTACGGAGATAGCATACATTGTCGATGTAGCATAGCTTTTTGCATTTACGTACCAAAAGAAGTCTGGGCTTACGTCTAGGCCATTTATCAGACCCAATATTTTCGAATGAAGGCGAAAATGGTGTGTTTCTTTATGTGTTCCGCATCAAAATATTACAAGTTGGCAATTTTGTTAGACTGTCAGCCGCTACAATTTCGAGCTATTTGTTACACACATAACGTCTGCTGTATAAACACCAGTCAATGCGTACGTCGTAGCCCCATGCAAGGCGCAAACCGGCCTAGATCATCTATTAAGAACTGATCAGTAACATTTGCAGCCTTGAGTAATGCTAGCTGTCTAAACATATCGATTAACACCGTAGCAAAAGACTCCAATGGTCTTGTATGCAATGGTGTGTCTCATGTATTAAGTATTCATAACCGACGACTATGTTCATTCATATTTGAGGGCAATGAGATACCCTGTCCCAAGGCAGTCCGTCCTGTGACGTCACTTCCGCATACACCCGTCTGGACAATGTGCTGTATAGTAGAGCTGTCTATCGGTCCAATGTCATTCTTCTCGTTGAGGGGTGATTAGGCCCCCTTCCCCAACCCCAAACCAACATGGCCGACTTCGTAATCTGTCTACGAATCAGTATGCCATTCAGGCACCCCCTTATCTGTACCGCTAAGGTGTAACCATTCGCCTGGCCTCTCCTTTCACACAAGTCTGTCCATGCATGACGTAATGCTTGAAAGAGCCAAATAGATTATTGTGTAGGGTAAATGCCATGCCTAATGAAATGAGAAAATCAATAACCCGAATATTGATGCGATCTTTGTCCAAGGTGATAAGGTCTGTATAGTACACTTAACAGCCACGTCTTAAATTTAAAACGGTTAAAGAGCTCTTACCTTCAGCGGATAACTATTAACCAAGGCATTCACAAAACATAACGTCTGTGGCTGTAACATCAATATGGCATCAACTAGCGAGGATGATATTAAAGCGATATATAGCGCTATAGGTACGTTGTACCCAACTAGTCACTGACTCCACGCGTCATTACCAAGTAATGCAATAGCGGGTGCCAAATGCTGATCAGATCATATGACGTCACATTTTCAAGTTACATCAGCTAGGCGTTGTGGGGGTTATTTGCGAGCCCGACACGCGACTAGCTTGTTCAGATAGATTGATAGACGTCGCATTATTCAAACGGCGACAATGGAACAACCATGTACAGAACAGTGGCCCTCATATTACTTACAACAACTTGGCAAGCACAATACCATACTTTGGGGTCCATGCCAAGTACGAAGTGATGTAACGGAATCGATGTGGTGGTTTTGCCGTGAATGAACTCAAGTTAAACAGAAGTGATGTACACGAGTACACGAACTCTGATAGGCAAGTTCATGCATGTAGGATTTGCTGATACACATCGTCAACGGCCCCTATGGTTTCAATGTGAATGCTTGGACAACTAACTTCAGGTGTTTCAGTAACATGTACCAGTAATTGAACCTATCAAAATGAAATCGTTTTTACCGAATGGTGGATACCAATAGCAACAAACAATAGGTATAACCATTTAACGGTCAATATTATACATACACAAACAGCCACTGATAGAACACACATATGCATCAAGTAAGTCTAATTGATCCATAACAAAGGTCATTGCGTCTCTAGATATGTTTTTTTCCCCGACATACATCAGGGCAATGAGTGTTACGTAACGACCAATCTATATTGCATGGCCACAAACATTACGATCCATATTTTGGATCGAAAAGATCACAGCTTGACTGTGCAAACACCAATTGCCTATATTGTTTAAAGGCACAGGCCGACTCAAGCGGAGAGCATGCTACCATACCGATTCAAGGTGCGGTTCATCGATTTGCTGTAGTGTGCTTATGCTAATGAGATTCATAATTATTTTTCCGCTCCAGTCAAGCACAAAACATTGGATGACATAAATTAGCATCGATAATCACATCAATATTACATCGACAACACACGCCAACGCAATAAATATAATGCATGCCTATATTCGCGTTGAATAGGGACGTAATATATCCTGGAAACCATCGCTTATTGTCATCGTTCAAATCCACGACCTATGTTAGATAGCAACGCAAACACAGACGATCCAAGTCATACTGAGCCTCCTTCTCTGGTATTATTGGCAGTAAAACGATCGTAAAACAGCAGCGCCTATGCAAAGTGGTAGTACATAGGCCCGATACTGTGCCATATAAATATACCGTGCATCTCTCCAATCGTACCAAACGGAATTTATGCTGTCTCGCAAATGCCGTATATTAAGGGTGAACACAATGGTTTTGCAAATAAGCGAGCAGCCTTTATGTAATAGATGCAACACGCTCACATTGCCTGGGCGAGAAAGAGGGTTTGCTGGCCGTACATCAATACCGGTAGTGAGTCATTCATTTCCGGTCGTGATAAGACGTCGTTGGAGCACTGGTTCACCCACAGCGCATGCGTCAGAGGATAGACATAGAATCACGTCATGTCAACTCTACAAATCAATTAGCTATTAAAAGAAGGTGAGGTATGTGTGTAGGTGCCTGGGTCTGATCATTTGATATTCATTCGAATCTGGATAAATAATACCCTATCGAAGGCAATGTGCGGCTGGTGCTAATTTCACCCCCCAACAAACGCATACATGCACGCATGCACTTGCAAACACATACACACACCACCTCTCATCTTTCCACCCCAACCCCCCCCCCCCCCCCCCCCCCCCCCCCCCCAAACACCCCAAAAGTTAAAGTTAGATTTACAAAACCTTTCGGCCACTCGAGACATGAACACTAAACCAATTTAGGCAAATGAAATTCATCCCTTTTCACTCGTACCAGATTATTGTTGCCCATTTACATAAACCTTTAGAATCCCTTTTAAGTTCCGTACGGGTCAGTTTCCAAATTATATAGTCCTTAACCAAACCCAATCCTTTGATGAAAACATCCAAGTCCCGTCAATTCCCTTAACAATTAATTTAGACCCGTTTGATCTCCAATTAAAGCTCCGACACACATGACATTACAACCACAAGATATTCCTCAACTCGACATATTCATCCGACAATAAGAACTAGAACAAGAACTCGAACGTGCCAGTCAGCCGCAATCAAATAAAGACAATAGAAATTCGTATAAAGTCTCGGGTATTTCTAGCAGGACTTTAACCCTCAGATACGCAAATCACGTCCAGGCGCTTACAATTCTAGCATCGTACTGCTCACGTACTTACTAATCATCTCTCGTACCTCATCACTTCCCGACGAAAACACAGTGACCCAACCGGTCATAATTGGTGGAGAATTCGCGGTTTGACCACTTTCCAGCTGGTCAACACAACTATCGTAATCCCCGGTTTTAATTGGCGAAGAGTCCGGCCCGATCACGTTTAGGCTGATCATCAAAGTTCCCCGCAAACGGCGCGACATTTTCATCGACTAGAAGTGTATCTGCAGTTTTGAAACGGAGCAGCCCAGTCCGTCTTACAACATTTGTCACCCGCCCTCACCCCCATCTCTAAGCATGGAGTGGTACACGCACGAGAAAAAGAATTCCGCTCGCCGAAAAAATGGAATTCAAGTCGCCACATTGGACAATGCAAACGCAAGAATGACACTCCAGTGACGAGGAAGCCAAACGATGCCTACAGGATGACGAAAAGCAAGGAATCACGGACACAGAGACAAGCAAATCGAAGGTTTTTTCTGTATTTTGTATTTTATTGACAGTAAATATAATGCTTTGCTATGTGATTGATATAATTTTTTAGAAGCTTCTGATTGTATACTCCGATATGAAAATGTCTAAATATAATGAAAAAAAATATGAATTAATGTTAGATGAAAGAAGTAGTAGCTAATGCGTGTACAGTTATCGACATTGATTTGATATGATTCCGAAAAAAAAAAGTGAATTCGAATTATTCACCTGTTAAATATAGTTCTTTTATATATAATTAATTTCTTTTATTTATTGTGGATTACAATTATTAGTAATGTGAAGTAAATTATATATTTCTTCCATTGCGGGTCTGTTCAGTAGTTATGTTGTTAACAAAATGTATCTTGTCATTTGGTCTAAGGGACCACCTTGAAAAAGTACACTGTAGAGCGACGGCTCAGAATGATTTAATGTAATGTTTTAATGTATTGTCAATGAAGGACACACGATTATAGATGAAGATGAAACGAAATAATATAATGCAAGGTGACAAAGAGGTACCGTTAACACATGTTATTGTAACGATTTAAGTACAATTCACAGTTTATGAGAGAATTTTTTATTATATACTAGACAATTATTAATATGCTATTACTGTAACACCATACTATCAACCCTCTTTTTATTACTAGCAATTATTACACTTTTGTAGCAGCATCCATTATGTTGTTTAACACTCATGGCTTATAAATTAGTGTCAAACCGTTCGTGACACCTTGTAGGTATATTATGCCTAAATTTAGAAAAAAAATTGCGCAACCCCCTTTTAGTTTACAGAAAACAATCGTGTCGCTTATCGGTTTATTTAGTTTATATAGCATGACTGTAATCAATATATGTATCTGGAAGACTGTGCTACCGTTAACAAATTTATTTGAAAATAGCTATATGTTCAACTGTGATTAACTAATTGACACCTTTACGATTTCAAGGCTATCTTTTTTGTTGAAAATGTATCTTTCACATTGCTATTGCATAATTGCGTCAAAAGTTATATCCAGATTCTATGTTGTATGTATATATTGTTATGTCTATAATGTAGGCTACTGGCACGCTCAAACAAACTCACACACAAATGTAAATCACAAGGACAGCGGAGTGTCCTTTTACAGAGGAAGGGCATATTTCACCCCCCAACAAACGCATACATGCACGCATGCACTTGCAAACACATACACACACCACCTCTCATCTTTCCACCCCAACCCCCCCCCCCCCCCCCCCCCCCCACCCCCGCAACACCCCAAAAGTTAAAGTTAGATTTACAACCTTTCGGCCACTCGAGACATGAACACTAAACCAATTTAGGCAAATGAAATTCATCCCTTTTCACTCGTACCAGATTAATTGTTGCCCAATTTACATAAACCTTTAGAATCCCTTTTAAGTTCCGTACGGGTCAGTTTCCAAATTATATAGTCCTTAACCAAACCCAATCCTTTGATGAAAACATCCAAGTCCCGTCAATTCCCTTAACAATTAATTTAGACCGTTTTGATCTCCAATTAAAGCTCCGACACACATGACATTACAACCACAAGATATTCCCAATTAAAGATCGACTCGACATAATAAGAACTAGAACAAGAACTCGAACGTGCCAGTCAGCCGCAATCAAATAAAGACAATAGAAATTCGTATAAAGTCTCGGGTATTTCTAGCAGGACTTTAACCCTCAGCTACCTGCAATCACGTCGACGACCTACAAATAATCGTATCTGGTACCTCATCACATCTCGACGAAAACACAGTGACCCAACCGGTCATACTAACCTTATAAAGAAGAGTGACACGCACGGGGCCAAGACACCCGAGCAACTAGCGCATCGGGGCGCACTGTCTATTGTATGCAGGTCTATAACAGTATGCCTTCAAAACAGCTTGCTGCCTTGTCCTATTATCGTCTTCTTCGGCTAAGACACGTTTATGGCATAGGAAAGGAAGCCGAGGCGCTAACAATGGTGCGCTGTTGTCAGCTGTCTGAAACCGGATAGTAGTAGAATCGGCTAACTTGTTAATAGGAACCCAGCGAGCTTATAGCTGTGCGCTTGTAGGTGACGTTACAGGTTACCGCTACTTACAGGTGATAATGGTAGTTGTTGAAGCTGAAGCTTATGTTATCGCATTATCAGAGGAGCGTCAGTTACAAGCTTGGAAGATTTGCCTACTAAACATCGATAATCGACATTCTAAAGGCATCGCTTCCCATCGACGGTTTCCAGTCCAGCGCAGACCATTGTTGGTTTCCTGGCAGAGCCAGCTGGCGAAGCGCAGCCAGCCGACGCGTATTGACCGACTTGTACAGCGCTTCTCATTTTAATATAGAGGGCACGATGCGTGAAGAGTAACAGCACCATCGCGACCTAGCCAGCGTGAAGCAGTCAGTGCAGCGATAATAAACCCTGAACAACGGAAGGCTTTGATCATTTCATTCCATGTCTCAATGTATTTTAAAAGCGGACAGCGGGGACTGTAGTACAACATTTAACAACGAGAAGGGTACAATGACGGTTTTTATCAGACAATTGTGCCCCCGGTTCAGAAACAAGTCAGTGACGAGAAAACTAACGCGTTTCCTTGAAAGATGATCAAAAGGAGTTCATAGGTTGTTTCACACGCAGAAGCGGGAGATTAATCTTTTGATATGTATGCAACCTGAATCAATTAAAAAGCTATAAAATGATGCTGGCACAGAATGGAGACCGATCACATATATTGATTGACGGGAGCTGGTACATGCCGTTCTATGCAACACACAGGGTGAGTGACACTGATGCATGGTTTCTGATATCGAACGGAAACTGAAGGATGTGGCGGGATGCTGACACAAGGATGGCCGTCGTTGCCTGGTGTGTTTCAGTAGACCAATATGGGTTTTGTAAGTCATTTATATAACACTTCCACCACAAGAAATCGCCATTTGCAAACCAACATTGCCCAATTTAGCACCAGCCACCCACCATTTGCGTGCAACCAGTGTAACTGTACAACAACGAGTTTAATGGTGTACACTTGAATTCCATTTCTATGGCTGAATTGCTTACAGTTGCCATTTAATGGACCGTTAGTGCTGCCCGACTACCAGCCCTACACCATACCAGTTCACTGTGTTTTAATGGAGTCGATACAGGACAATGGGCGGTCAGCCGAAAACACCATCTACCGGCGACATCACTTGTGTCGATAATACGCACGAAGCAACGCATCGCGGGACCGAAAACAGCAACGGAGAGGCTCAATTTGAAAATCGCTTACGATTATTCCTATTGTTCTCGCAAAAAAACAATATACTTAATTATGTTGTGACCGATGTAACATACAATAGAAACGCCACGAATTTATCAACATTTACGTTGCTGTGATAAGAACTGCCTAGCTCGTTACAAATGATGTAAGTGATGCTTGTCGTCAGCAGCAGCAGCAGCAGCAGCAGCAGCAGCTGTTCCCACGTCCCCATCACTCACGCGCTTATTTGCCCTGGCTGCAGGTAAATAGTGGGTCTCAATACGAATTGGCTTACTCACAATCCACAATCAATAAGATACGGACGCACTCGTCGTCAATTAAGTGTTTTCTTCAACTGCTCCCCAGTGATATCGACACCTGCCTTAAACAATTCAATTCAAGATAAGAAATATTGCGATTTAAAGATATCATGCAGAATTAGACCCAGACTGTACGTGCGGGCTGTGTCAGGTAATGGGCATAACAGTGAAAGAAAAGGGGAGCACGACGCAGCCGATTGGAACTAATCTCTCACGGGACTATAGTCTCTAATCGTTCGGACTTGAGCATCCAAATAGCCATCCTCTTGAGATTCTATTTCTGTATTAGCTGCCGCGGTATTGAACAAAATATTATCCGCATTGAGAGCTGCCAAATCTCATTAAATCGCCATTAAGTCTCACCATAGTTTTGCTATTGTGCTCTTAACAATACCCATTAAGTGGAATATTACTTCCACCCTCGTGCTAATTACTGTAGAACTACGTGCCGTAGTGGCATTTCGGCCCCTGTAGTCCAAACTGAGAACCGGGCGTTCCAAACACCCTTGTCCGGTATAAAGGCTGTGGTATGTCCACGTAAGCCGTGCGTAATGCTGCTCGCCAACCCCTTGGCTTAGCCATGCAAATCTCCGATTTAATACAGCAGTCCGCGAAATACTTCGGACACCAAGCCAAGCAGATTAACGAAGAGGAGGACCCAACGAGGCCAACAGAAAATGGCTCGTGGGAATAACGCTGCTACGTGCGCTTGAGGGGCGGGGAAGGCCGTAATCCAACCCGAGGGGTTGTGGCCGCCCAAACTAAACCCCACAATGTTATAGCGCTTTTGCCATAGGTGAACGCAGGCTGAAACCCATAAAGCATTGCATCACTGTCTGTGATAAACATTTATTTATATGACCACTTTGTGGTGTACAGGGGTACGAGTATGACGATGCAACAGCTGGAGTGTACACATCACGATTAAGCTCCTAGCTACTGATGCTATTGCCACCTAAGCTGGCGGTGAGTGAGTTATTAACGTGGCTGTCAAGTGCTGTGCAATATGTCTTACTTTGACTCCAGCCCAACACAAGTCAAGGTTTAATGCTGATTGGGAAAGACCAGGTTTCGATAATCTATGGCTTCGTCTGGTCCGCCACACATTTTTCCGCGGGTTTATGTACGGTGTTTGGGTATGTACCAGACAGACGCGTGTGAGTCAGCTCCGGGCAGAACAGCGCGAGCCAATGAACAATAACCATATAACCATACAAATCGTGTGTACCAAGACGAAAAAGTCTTCCAAAATGTCCGTAAATGCCAATGGTGCATAAAAAAACAGGTGAATAAAAGTTCAATTACCCAATCAGTGACGTCATTGTGCCAGCAGTTCGTTGGGTAAGCGTGGAGCAAGTATAAGCGACGAGCCGGGCCGCTACAATATGATGGATGAGTTTTACAAACATTGGCATGAAACGGCCAAATGCGTTTTAGGACAATTGCATGAACCGAAGAGTGTTATTGTGTACCATGGTGGAGCAGTGAAAGCTGCAGTAAGTAATATCTCGATGGTAAGCGCACAAGAAACCGAAGAAATAGCGTCAGCATGAACCACGATGAGTATACCATCGATCCCCAGGTAGATTATCTAATGCAGTATACCGTATATCTTTGTTTACCTGTACGTTTTATATATTAAGGCTGCATACAAGAACGTCCCCTTTCATCCTCGTCCCGGACAGTAGGCACTATCGGGCAAACAATGCAATGTATAATGTTGACAGTATGCAACGATAACGCTGTCAGTCATATATACAATGTTATTTAAACCACAGGGATATATCAAGGCAGAACACTCACTGATTTGACCCTACAGGGTCAAGGTTATAAGATCAGTATACTACCCAACAGTTTTGCGGAATGTATCTCAATATATTTATTTTCGTATCCTTCCCGAACATTGGAAACTATGCAGCAGCTGGTCAACTGCCATCATTTGAATTGGAGTGACGTCGGATTACATAATAATTGTGGCTGGATAACGGTAACATATGCCAGAGACGAACGCTGAATTAGTCGTTCAAAAGCCCGCATTCGCTGGTGCGTTGCATTTCTTGAATAGGAGCATATCCACGTAGGCAATATGATCAACTACTTCAAAGAATTGCAATGACATAGTTGTACAGACGGTGTGCAGCTGAGGAGGATGCCAGCTAGGTAATTTGTCAACAGGGGAGTTTGTTCTCGACCAAGTCGGCCGCCGTGGTGTGTGAGTGGGGGCGGGCGGGGGGGGGGTGAGAGAGGAGGGGATGGTCCACGCTATGTTGATGAAGGATAGAAACATACGCAGTACCTTCAACACTTATGCCCGCTTCTCCTCTTGTCATAATATGATACGAGCGACCAGGTGGCCACTCCGTCTTACAGATGACGGCAGGCAAAGGTTAACGTCAGCGAAGAGTAAGTAGAGTGGAGCGCTGGCTTCGCTGAGATTTGAAGATGAGATAAGGAGGAATGAAGAATAAGCTTAGAAAAATAGACGGCAAATCCGGTACCTGTGAACAGTGGTGGTCGTGATGATATTTGGAGGTGGGTGGGTGTTAAGGCATGTGGCTGGTGGGTGGGGGGAGGTGTTTAGTACAAATAATCAGCGAGCTTCTCCATCGATGCGTAGGAATAACTTGCCATCAGACGAATTTCCAGGTATGCCATAACAGACTTACTGATAGCGATGTCAAAATAGAGAAGACGCAGAGACCAAACAGAAACTTTCTCACGCCCTGCCATCGCTCTTAAAATCAGCGTTCCTTGTGCTTAATAGATAGACTGTATACAAACGTTACATTTCAGTTGAAGAGTAAGTGATATACTGAATGATATCAAGCTGCTATCAGCAGCAGCAGTGATCGTGTTCAGAGAACTTGTATTGTATGCTTAAGAGAAAACAGGTCCTGAATCGTGCGCCGAGAATAAACTTCTACTCAGTGTTGTCTATTAAGTATGACTTTTACGGCGGATCAGACGTAGAGAAGTGCAGCGAACTTTTGTTGGGTAGAAACAAGCATCTCGAATACACCTGCACACACAACCACCATCCCCTCATAAACAAAGCCCGCTTGGAGGCAATGAGATAATTCAAGTGCAAAGACACGTTTTGCACGTCTGTTAACTGGAGGGTGAGTGTGGGAAGATGAGGGTGCCTATCACGAGCGCGCCCGTGAATAAAGAAGCATTGAGTGAAACTACAACCCCGGTGTTGCGAGGCGCTTGACCATGGTCCATTATGGTCGATCGGACTAGGTCCATATTCTGAATCCAGTTGGTTGTATGCTTGGTCTTTGGTTTGGGTGATGAAGTGTCGAATAGGTGTCGAATACAACAGACAGACCGGTTGCGAATCGATTCAACTCGCCTACCTCATCAAAGCGCGTGTGCCCGGTGGGCGAGGTCATCCCGGAGGGCACAGAGCAGTTAGGTCTAATCGCATGGCACCCTCCTCTCAGCCAATCAGAGCTCGGGAAAAGCTCTGATTTTCTCTCATATCACCGAGTCTCGATATCACCCAGCTTCCTTGTCGATTTGAGAAAGTCCCTCGCAGAGCAGCGCAGCTTTAACATGCCTAGACTATGACCTAGACCTTGCGGGTGTTATGACAGGGGTTTTCTCAAACGTCTTTTGCTTTCTAACGTTTATCTGATGGCGTGTTCCTCTACGGGAAGTCACGGGAGTACCACATATCCCCGGGTTCTCGCTGAGACATCGGCCAGACAACGCCGTAGTATTGTCGGGTCTAAGGGACGACAAACTCGGCTAGGATCGAGTACAGAAACACTGACAAAACTATATCCTGGGTAATACTGAATAAGAAGCAATGAAAAGGAATTCCAAAGTCAACAGTTATATGAAACATTTGATAAGTGTAAGCGAAAATGCAACCCGACATAAAATTGACGTAATCAAGAATTGACAGAAACGCTACTCACAGAAATTATTTTTTACTTGATCGTCATTACTGATATAAATTTTTCGTGGACTTTTAATTTGTGTTGATGCAAAAGATTCAACACAAAAATTTACACATAAAAATATGACGTATACTACAACCCACACAGAGTCTGTGACAAAGGACTATCCCAAGGATGGTGGTCGTTTAAACAACCTTTTTTTGATTAGTTTTCTTCTGTGGTAGTTACGTTTTAATCAGACACTCGTACAACACAGGTGCCAACACAGGTGCTTAATGCTGGTTACCCCAACTTTTAATTTCCGTCCCCTCAGCTTTATTATACACGGCGATGATTTGGTGTGAAGTTGCGCTTGGTTATCGCGCGTAGGTGCCCTGGAGGTTGTGCGGGGGTGCGGGGGAGGTGAATAAGACGACGAGCAGCCTCCGAGCGTGTTTAATCATATCATCCACGTGACCATGCGATAACATACTTATAGCGACGGCACATACTAACGATCACATAGCGGCAGATTATTGATGAATTCGGAAGAGGTGTAGGGTTTTATGCTCTGTGTTCTGGGTGGTCCCCGCAATGAGGGCTAAAACCAGGGTTATACCAGCTCAAGGTGGGTGAGAGAGAGGGGCTTGGTCAGCTGAGGTCTACACGGCTAGTATCATCTCCCCTCCCCCCCCCCAACACCACTCACCCCCATTTGCTCCGATTTGTTTCCAGCACACATACACACCCCACTCACATACACTCACATGGGAGCAGCGGAAGTGATAAGCGGGTCGAGGCGATGATGAGGACGCCGGCTTGTTGGGGGTGTTGAGAGGGACGCTCGTCGCTGACTCTGCAGATACCCATCAACATGCTAATTGACACCAGCAACGGCTTGGCAGCTTGGCCAGATAATACGCAACCACAGCGCCGCACTCATTCCAAGCTCTCAATTATCGCCAAGCGCCATATTCAGTAATTGCTTCGCGCTAACAATCACGACTTATTTTTCTTGATGTCAGAGATGTACCGGGTTGGCAAACTCGTACGAGATAACCGCTCGTGACCTATAAGTAACCCAGAAGTGTTACATTAAATGTGGCCAGTAACTGTCAACAGGCATTTGCCGAGATTTAGTCGATAATCTCAATGTTTCTTATCAGCGTGTTGTGCACGAATGGTAACACTTCCGTGCGATCCCGTCTGTAATTACGTAGTTTATGACCGCTGTGTGGCGCTAGTTATGCTTCGTGGATACATGTCACTCATAAACGAATACTTGCAATTTAGTCGCAATATATAAATGAATCTTTGACAACACAGCAGTTTGTTATTTCCATTATTTATGCAGTGCTTCGGGTGCCTAGCTCAGTGAGGAGCCGCTAAGAGGATGCGCAGTTTAGAGGATGCCCAGTCTGGTTCGTTTCCCCCCACAAGGTCCACTGTCAACCACAATGACAGCTTATTTACCTCTCTCGTTTTGTGACCTGCCTTCCCTTTGTTGGATGACAAGACGCCACACTCCTGTGGCGCCTTGAAATGTTCCGTCTCGGCGACCAATAACCTTAAACAATGTCCATTTCTGCCTGCATCTCTGTTGAGAAAACAAAACTTCCCTCCAAAGCCAGATAGAATTGAGGGGCTCGTATGTGTAGCGAGACCCGGCAATCGATAGACAATTGCGAAGCTGGCAAACAGAGGAGCCTAGTAATGCTTCGTAAGGGTAGGAAGCATTCGTGACTGTTGAAGCGGACATGCCAGTGACGTAGAATTCTCTGGGGATATAGTGAGCGAAGACAGCTACACTGTTCTGTTTGTGACGTCATTATCCAACGTGGGTAACACTACAACGCCCAAATTTAGCCTCGGACGGGAAGAGCTAAAGCTTGTTCTAACATAGCTGTTTTTCGGCAATGTTACTTAGGATGGTAGGTTACTTAGGATGGTATGCGCAATGATAAGACACGTGACCTCTCTGGCGTATTCAGCTTGCCGCCAAGCAGTGGTTACTCACCGTCGGTCCGGTCTAATGATTGGTCTACATTACACGTTTGTAGTTCCAATAACCAAAGACTCATCTGATCCGGTTTAGGTCAACAAATCGCTTGTTTTATCTCAAAGTAGAAGTGCATTGTACACAAGCACCACTTGTTTAGTAATCAGACCTGGCGTTGCCAATCAATTCGCTGTGACGTCACAACCCGTGACGAGGGGCGGAGACGGAAGGCAATGAAAAGGTTCCGATGGCTGACAAAAAATAATGCCAGCGTCATAGAATAGCTAATGAAAAATCGACTGATTTAGCCGACATTGACGAATTATCATTTATTGCAAAATCAATACTTCTAATACAATTTCTATGCATACAAGGTTATTCCTAGAATGACGTCATTACCGACGCGGCCTCGTTCTGAATGTGAAATAAATTTTAGAATTTTTATAATAATGCTACTAGGTAGAAAGCGTGACGTCACATCAAGCATCATTTCCGCATCAATACACTGATTAATGTATCGGGTTTCCGTAATCTGTGAATGTTATAGGACTTGACTCGAAAACAGTAGATTTTTGTCGGCATACCTTGTGATTCGTATAAAGTCATCAAAGGCGCATCTGCCGTACCACATAAAACATCGCGTGGCTCATTTCTACACTGTTCACGTACCCACCGGCAATACAGCGGATCGAGTGGAAACCAATGGTCTGGTGAAAACACGTCAGTCGCGAGAGATGGCGAGAGCAGATATCAAGGCGAGCAGCTGCATAGTCGGTTTAAAACTCGAGACTCCATTTGGCGGAACATCATAGTCTACCTCCAAGTTCGCATTGTACTTACTGGGTCTGGCGTCCCTATCACCTCAACCAGGTGCGAGTGCAAGTGCCCTTTCTCATCTCCCAGCGGCCGACAAACAACTGATGTTTTACACAAGTACACCTGGCTCACCGGATTGTGCGGAATAACATTCGGGAGTGTATGGTATGGTAGATCAGGACCCATCAAGATCCAACAGTGTCCAGCAGCGAAAAATACGTTAGAGAGGGAACTCTTTCCCATTTGTCCTCATTCATTATGCAGTAAATGTCTCAGGAAGGTAGAAAAATAGACCCTCGGTATACACAGCAGTATGCGCTGCGATGGGCGTACAGTCTCCTTTAAGGGATGAACTGCAGCTCATTATATAAAAAGTGCAACATAGGGCGGTCTCATTACTCGGCATCTTTGTCAGAATCGCTGCTGGCAATGGAGCAAGACCATGCAGAGACACGTGTCTCAATGTCGCGTAACTTTATAAATAAATGACGACGAATGCCGCACTACGCCACGCCATTCCGTTAGGGGCGTGGTAACCACAAAACTGGGGCCGCTCGAAGCAAGCAACTGATGATGCTGTTGATGAGCAATGGAGACAAATCACACATAGGTTTTAAGGTATGCGAAGGAAGATGCGCGGTTTGTAATCAGTGGAAGCCAGGTAAAAACAATTACAGATACGCAATCACCTCATTAGTTCCTGTCTGTATAAGACGATCTCGCTTTCCTTATGTTCTCGATATATAACATAAGTCATCACCTCTAAACTTCGTTTGAATCATCACCCCCTTTGATAACACGAGCATCTGAATCTTAATGACCATCACCGGTGGTGCAATTAGACATACATTTTATATATCGAACCCGAGAATTCAGCGGCCATCATAACTGGCCAATCCAGAATACGACTCAACGACCTAATCGTAAAGGTCAAAAGGTCAGGTTGCAACTCCAAACGAAAGTTGCTGCGTCAATCTTGCCTAACACTAACTTGTTAATGGAGGATTTGGCTGTGTGATCACGCATCAGTCAGTGATTAACACGAGCCGTTTGGTGAATATACAGATATTACAAATATGAAACACTACCTGGTAAGCTTGTAGACCGTCAGTTAATGTGTGAACGCTTAACAAACAACTACGAGTGGTATGGGTCTTGTTTGGTGAGGGTCTGATGACGACACATACTGACCACCATTATCCCAGTCATCTAATGACCGTCGTGACGTCATCGCTCTCATCGTAGACTGAGGACTGATACAACATCGCCTCATAACACTGAGCATATCCCACAGAACGAGATCATTTCACAACGATTATCATTGCTCGTGACAAACTCAACTCTGCAAAAATTGTCCACGATTACAAAGACCGACATGCTTGCTAATTCAAGGAATTATGCATTCAAATTCAATATCCGAATGGAGCCCAATCAGCCGAATGGTATCAGCTTGATGGTGTGTGCAAGTTGTGGCAATCTATACCATGTCTGGACGGCAGTCCTGCGCGCAATCCACCCATAGAGCTCGAGATTTTCGGCACCACCGAGATGTAGAGGCAGCAAGAATGCCACGCCACGCGAGAGCTCAGCATTTTTTACAATTCGCACGCTAATTTGTAATAACACTTGGGCGTGTTTTGTCCTCACTTATAATTGAGTCCAAGGCTCTTGTAAGAAACTTCACGGCATGAAGGCACGCCGACTGCAGACATTGCAACCACTTGATGTGATATTGGCTATATCGTAATAACCTAAGAATTTGCGGAAACCGCATTGATTATTCCCTTTCTATTCAGCTTACCATTGTGCAATTGGTGCCTTTTACCCATTTATGGGGAAGCAAAATCTCAGCCGCTTGTTGCAAAAGTCACCTTGTATTTTCGTATGTTATTTACAGTGTGAAATATAGCTTCTACCACTCGCAGGTAGAATTAATACGAAATCCTAACAGTGGCAACCTAGGATCATTTTATTTCCTGAAGCAAATGTTTCTTTAATGTCTCCTTGGGGAGGAATTGAAATACACGCCCATGTTACTGCTTCGCACGTGTTACACCAGATGGTGCAGAACGCTATATGCGATGAGGCAGTCCAGTAGGCCAGCCGTGCTCGAGACATCCGATTTCCCTGCGGTGCCGTAAATTCATTGCAAAATGACCAGCTCCGGTTGCAAATCGTGATGTATGCGTTACTTTGGTTCAATATGAACACGGAGCTGTATATGCAATACACATAAATATCCACAGCGTGACATACGACCGTATAAGGATAATAATCTGAATCATATAGTGAGGGGTAACGAAAAACACAGGCATACTAGTGCTAGATAATAATCAGCAACCTATCTATGCTAGCCATAGCGTCGTTCTGCTCGAGGATAAATATATACATATGGAGAGTATGAGCCTTTAAGGATAAAGATTGCAATTATCACGAACCGGAAGCGGAAGAGGCTGGAGTCATTATGTCTTGACAAAGTCACGGGCTCGTCAAATACGGACGGGATAAATAGAAACAGTAGAATATGCAAGTAATATACGGTGGGTCTCAATTCACCGGGTGAGTAGATTACTTATTGAAACATATTAATTGATTATTGTGAACACAGGAATGGGGTAATATTCCATGGGTTTAACGTGAAATATGCTTGCAGAATTAGCATCGAGATTATGCAACACTAGGCCAGAAGTGCAAGGGGGAGTAACTGGCTGTACAGGTTTTGAACCTGCATTATCGCTTCTATATAACCAGGAGGTTTTCGGTGGCGCCAAACACCGACGGCCACAACAACAAACCAAACATGCGCATGGTAGCGCTGTAAAAAGAAAAACATGACTGGTATTGGTCAACATATTATATGCGTGTTAATGAGCCGAGTGTGGCGTGCAGCTGCCCAATTAAGTCGCGAGAACATGGCAGGCCGTGAAGCCATACCACGGCTGCTGGCTGTTTGATGACGACAATATGACGTCACTGGTGAGCTGCTGGGGATGACTGGTTTCCCACTCGGCATGGCACAGCGTAAAGTGAATTATGAATGTGCCAATGGGCAGCCATCGCATTTCTAACAGATGTGTAATTGGTTGTCAGTTTCAAGCGTGGGTGAAATCCGCACGGAGATTGCAGTCAGGCAACGAAGCGTGTAGATTAAGCATCGCTTGCAATATTCACAGACCACAATACAATATTCAACTAAATGCTAATTTAGAAGATAATTGTTTTGAGATATGGATATAGCTGCAGATTCAATAGAGCTTAGTCAGGTAGCGAGCATGGAAATCATTCGTTCGGATGGCTCAGACCGCTTTACCGGGAGCATCCATGCGTTGAGTACGGCGTTGGGTAACAATGCATTGGCTCGGCATTTGCACGGGCAAGTAGCAGCATATGTTGGCCTTCAAGCAGCCAATGTGCTTCTGCCAAGTACAGGCACTTGGCCATGATGAAGAATAGTATATGCATTGCAGAGATTAGTGCAAGTGAAACCTCGCTGACTTGACGAATGGTGAGCCAGAATAGTTATCATTCTACCCCTGCTGGGGAGAATGGAATACTAATACTCCATTCTTGTGTCGAAATGGAGTAATGAAAAACCATTCCATCGAAAAATAGTAAGAGGGGAAAAGTACTACCCGCAGGTTTCAGCTACCAGCCTATGGAAGCAAACTCCTTAGTGGATGCGTTTTAGCACGCCGTATGCATGCAGGTGTCTGTGTTAATAAGGCCTGGTGATGGGCCACATAGTTGGATAATAACACGGTAACTGATATCGACTTATCTGCCTCATTGGCGTCAGGGTGCAAGCAGTGAACGACCAGGACGCGGTGTTGTGGGGTTATATTTAGCGCTTGATGGATTGGAGAAAGTATGGCATGAATAATAGATTAAATGTCTAGTTGGATTGCGTAAGGAGGCTAATTTCGCTCTGGCAATAGGTCAGGTCAAAGGTTCAGTGAGGTTCACTATAATGGATAGGGCGGGTCAATAGCCAAATAACCGTGAGTGAAGCGAGCCCCTTCGTAATCAACACCTCTGGCATTCAGGACGTGTCACGAACAACGTCGGAAAATGACGTAGTTTGCGTGTTTTGGGTTGGGTCAGGCGCACTGGGGTGGCGTGCTCGACGTGCTCGGGTTAACGATGAGCTCTGCCATCAACCAAACGAGGGAGAATCTCAAGACCCGTAGCTTCTATACCATACCCGAATACTACATTGTGGCCAAATGGGGCGATCTATGCTACCGGGGACTCGAAATAGAAGCCACGTACGCAATATGATTGTCTGTCTGGGTGCGTGAGGTGATTCATTGAAATTATATAGCCTGCCATAACCAATTGTGGATAGAACGAAGGGAGACATGGGTTTGAAATGGCCGATTCTGCCAATCTGATCCCCAAATAGGGACGATATTAAACCAATAAACTGTCGGAAAATGCGATTCGGTTTGACAGCGTTCGAGCAACGCTATTCTGAAAGCTTCCCATCGTTCGTATGTTTTATTCCACAGGTTTTAACTGTCATACGAATCCAGTCTCATGAAATCCGGATTCATCGCTTCGAAGAAAGCCTTTTTGTTATTATGCGGCTGTAACTCAAACTCACGTGACACAGGTGGGAATCAACAGGATTCTCGATAAAACAACATGGTGGACAGAAACATTGAGATAATTCTATTTTAGTAATATAATTAGGAAATTATCCAGGATGCATGAGAATGGCTCTAATAAGTTGATGCTCTTGTCAATGCGGTCGTTATGAAGACCAGCCGAAGCACTCCATGCTCTGTCGGCACACTACATCCAGAAATATATAGCACCCTGATCAGGTCGCTTCAGCTGGCGACTCCACCCCGCGCCATTCAGACAATTCTATAGACGCAATGCAATACCTGAGGTTAAGCATATAGACAAAGCTATCTACGCAGCCAACATAGAGTAGCATGCAACTGGTGCCCCACGCAGGTAATAAGAATTGGTCAAGGGAAGACATTGTAATAACTCAGGACTCCTTCACCGACCTCATGGTCTGCAAACAGGTATTCGGCGATTGGAGACCTGTGGGTGGTGATCATTGTACAACAACCCTAGCCACTTAATCCCACAAAGCCTGCATACACCACCTATATATAGACCACACGGGCTCAGTGCGCTACGGAATAAGCGTTACCATGGTAACGCGCGGGGGCGGGGGTATAATATGTGCATTGGTTTGATGATAATCGCCAAGGGTAGTAGTACTAAGCAGCACAAGCTCGACCTCCCCCCTGACCAACATCAACAAGAAAGCCGCATGTTGCAGCGCCCTCACTCGTTCATTACCTACACAATAACAATCAATCGGGCAGAGGTGATAGCGCATTAGCGCAATGCCCATCCCAACACTTTGGTGTATATCTCGCTTTCACCGGGTTGGTCCGTACCTGGCTGAAGACCGAGTACACATACCTGGATTACACGGCAGCCCCTACCTGAGCAGCCGTGGATGCTCTGCGTACACCTTGTGTACATAGCTATGTAAGCCTGAGGAGGTACACCTGTTGACCTAGAGCCGGCCTCCAGCTAGATGCAGCGCCGAGTTCAACATTACCATGATAAGAAGAGCATTGCTTGGAGAGGATACATTATTTGCCATGCACCTGTGATCGCTGAGAACAGCTTGAAGTCATCGCCCCCACCACCTCAACCCCACCCCCGGGTTCTCCTCTAAAGCCACGTGTACCTCAAAGAAAGCTTTGCGGTACCGCAAAGACATGGTGTAGATTTTGTAATAAATGTAAAGTTTTTAAATGTACGTAGAAATGGTCACATCACGTGCTGAATGTTCAATCACTTCCAAATTGTGGCAAACTACTTACTCGACTTGATCGTTGTCGAAGGTGAGCTCCCCTTCCACATCCACGAAGTCCTTACCCTCCCCTTTGGCTGTACCCTCGATTGTGCGATAAGGGATCTTGACCTTTCCTCTGGCCCCGGATGACCTCATGACCTTGAGTTCAGCCTCACCGACCGACTCGGAGACTGACTCCTCGCTCGAGTGAAAGTGGAAGATACCGGCATGGTCATCATCAAGAATCATGATCGTGGCCATCATGGGGTTGACCAGCTGCACTTTACCCTTTGCCTCGTGGTACTTATCGTCCAGGCGCAAGTTGCTGAGGCGCACGTAAAAATGCTCATCTTCTTCAAATATGTCATCATCGATGATGGTGACGGGGAATTGGACGTGAGTTTCTCCGGGCTGGAAGGTCAGAGTTCCCTCTGCGTATTCGAAGTCCGAGCCGGCGTTGGCGGTACCGTCTTCCGTACGGTAATCAACGTAGACCACGTGGTCGAGATTGCTGCCCTGGCGGGAGACGGTTAGGTAAAAGGTACCGACATTCTCCATCACCGTGTAATGACCCGGCTCAAAGAAGATGCGCGTCATTTCGTCCTCGACAGCCGCGTCTTTCAGATCGTGAAGGCTCGACTTGCGCTCCATCTTCGACTTCTTGATGACGTTGCCACCACCTGTCAGCTTCCGTGTTGCTTGGATACGATAGAAGGCGCGACTTTTAGGTCCGCGATTCATGACCTCGAACTCGGCCATCTCTTCCAGGCGTTTCATGTCAACATTTGGGTTCTTTTTTCGGAGTTCGCGTAGAATGTCGATGTACTCCTTGCGGTGTTTTTCGAATTCTCGGATCTCCGCGTCCTCGTGATCCAGTCCCTTGAAGAGCACATCATCTCCCATCTGGTTGGCTTTGTCGCCCATCTCCATATCACCTTCCAAGACCACCACAGCGCCCTTATGAGGACCAGCCCTGTACTTTTTGGAGAGGAATTTGTAGAAGAAGATGCGTCGGTCGGCGATATACGCGGTGAGTACGGTAGCCGGGAAAAACATGAGGGTGAGAAGTCCCTCCCATACCTCAACGACACCCGCCGAGATAACGGAGATGATGAGATACAACCAGAGATAAGCGAATATGCTCCACGTGGCCGTAATGAAGAACACCCTCAGATGCTTGATTCGCCGGACCTCGCCATCGGGAATTACAGAGACACATAGTCCGATGATGACAAATAGATTAAAAGCAGCGCTTCCGACAATAGTACCGGGACCGAGGTCCCCTGCCTGAAAGTTGTTGCCCATTACTTCAATAATTGAGAGTAGGATCTCTGGGGCAGATGACCCCAGAGCCATGAGGGTGAGATTGGAGACTGTCTCGTTCCAGATGCGCACTCTGACCGTGGCCAGCTCACCGCTAGGCGTTTTGATGGTCACTTGCCGTTCTTTCGAGGTAATCACCTCGATAGCCGCCATAAATCGGTCCGCGATGATGGACACCCCGAGGAACATGAAAACTAGCGCCGTGAAGTAGACGGTGGCTCTGGCGGCCTTGTCCCCAGTGCTGAGATTGTCAACTGGGGTCCATAATGGCAGGATGACACCTTTCTTGCAGCCTTTAGCCACTTCACATGTACCATTGACCAGCTTCTTAGCAGAGCATGACGGGGTGGATAGTAGAATGATGAGGCCGAGTAATGCACAGACAGGCATATTCCGGTACATACTCGAGCCTGAATTATAAGACGCCATCTTTCGAGTAGGTATATATTGCTGCTGCTGCTGCTGCTGCTGCTATTGACAGCAGTAATGGGCCACCTGCTGGAAGTAATCCACAGGATCTTCTGGACCAGACTCTGGCTTCAGTGGAGATGAGGAGGAATCCACCATGGAGATCACCTGCACAACACCGACAGAAACCATCAGCAGCGCTACGTCAATTCTTCACAACTCAACGAGGTTCATACAGTCAGAAAATATAGGCAAAAAGCGAACTTTACTGTCATGGAGATTAAAATCATAATATATTGGGCTGTTTACTCTGTACAGACAAGTGGAGTTATTTCCGGGGTTGTACTCGTGTGGTATCATGTGGCCACTAGGTGATAACAAAATAATATAGTTTACAGGTTAACAGCTGTTGTTTTGAACCAAACTGATACAAAAATCAGGAAATAGTATACCTGCTTTGACTTAAGCCGTGCTTTCAGATATTTATGTATAACGAGTGGTTAGTGTTAAAATACGTGTAGTCAACTGTGCGCCAGAAAACATACCTCTGAGCTATGTCAATTGTTGACTGTGCTCAAACACAGACTGGATTAGTCTGTAGGCACGTGGCTTGTCAGATTATCTTTTATTGCTGAGCCGTTCGCCTTTAAAACTAGGGCGCTGACAGTAAAGGCGTTCACTGTGGGATTACGCTTTAAGAGACATCTCGCGCCTGTTTTTGACTCCCTCCTATTGACGTCACAGACTGGATTTGTCCTAATAAAGCTCATCTCTATAACTCGCACGAAAGATAAAACGCGAAACGTGATCTCCTTGAATCTACTTGTCGGAGGAAATGACCCCACGCAACTGGCTCTGAACTACGTTGGTAGTGTCCCGATGACGACATACCACGGTATGTAGCTGGCTATTATTGGGGTAGGGGGGAATGAAGTGTGGGGTGGGTGGGGTGGGAAATGGATGGATAGGATGGGTTACAAAAACCACTTGGTGAAAAACAAGAGTCGTGAATAAGAACAATGGCGTTCTCACTTGGCCATTACAGTGTTTTAGTTTTGACATCCGTCTTGTACGACCACCCTCAGAGTGCCACCCAGATAGCTCACGGGCTTTTCCCTCAGTTACCGCGTAACGCAAGCTGCGCAAAACAAGCCCAAGCTATATACGGCCCTCAGTGGCTGACAAGACAACTGATAATGTTATTTCTCGGTAAGATAGCCAGCAAGCTATAAGCGCAATTCTGTCCAGGATATTCCTGTTGCTTACGTGACTATAGTATCTCTTTAAAAACAATTATCCAGCGAACGATTAACAAAAGTCAATATACCGCACTGCGACTCAGCCAAGTGGAACCAGCCATATGAGTTTTGTCAAGCGGTTACGCGAATAAAAACTATTCACCTTTAAGAGTGCAAATATAGTTTGTCAATGAAAATACTCGGCAAGTGAAAGGTAAAGCCATGAGTGGTTGACGTCAGAGATAGGGTCGAGAGGTCACCGTTTGTTCCTATTGAATTGATCAGGATGTTATACCTATACTCACAGATATTTTGTCAAATAACGTAGGATACAGTTTCTAGTGCTCTGCGTTGATCAATTTGTCAGTACATGCGACTTACTATCATCATCCATATGAGCTCGCTACAATCATTGCCCTAGATCACGCGTATATGGGTTGTATGCGTTGGTGTGTACACGCATTTTTATGTTAATGCAACAGATGGCTGCGCGTAACGTGAAAGCCAAACTTTGCCCCCCCCCCCCACCCGGCTTACATATAGTAATAATCAAGCGCTGGCAGCCGCTGCAATCGACTGCCAATAGCTGTTTACCAACGGAGTTGCTCCCCTACCTCGTCAAGCGACACATGGTGAGGGTGGATTTGTTTGCTTCAGCGGGACGGCCACATGGGCTTCACACTGGCATGTCCATCAGCGCCGCGGTGAACGAGTCCCAGTGAACATGGGCAGACTGAGGATACAACATGTCGCGGCCAAGTTAGTGTCCAGCAGTGCTTGCGTCCAGTGCGCTGTATCATACCTTGTAACTAATGATATATATATAGCGCTGTAACTCGATCCCAGCATACCCGATGCTGATGAATATATGATTTCCTTACTCTCTCAGCAAAACTATTGAACCATTTGAATCCCTAGAAACATCATGGATTATGACGACGACGACGACGACGACGCCGATGATGATGATGATGATGATGATGGAGGTGATGGCAATGACGACGACGCCGATGTTGATGGGAGTGATGACAACGACGAAGACGATTATGATGATGATGGAGGTGATGGCAATGATGGCGACGACGACGACGATGATGATGATGATGATGATGATGATGATGATGATGGAGGTGCTGATGATTTTGGAGAAGACGTCAGTGATAATGATGGTTTCGTTGAGAACTCTTAATATCTGCCATCTGACCACATTCGGATGCCATCAGCCAGATCAGTGGACCCCCGGTCAGTCGCTGGTTCATTTCAAGAGAGCATGGATCCTCCTTCTAATAGCACATTGACTACGCTCGAATCATCGGCGCTCCATGGCCATTACCAATCCGGTAAGTCGGTAGTCAATGTTAATCGCACACGCCAACTAACAAGCCGCAATGACAGATCCAATACGCTGATGCGAAACCAGTCTGATATCAAATACATTTCCATACCTGTAATGCAGTATTGACGGTGAGATCCAATTCCCTCGATGCACGCAAGTCTTCCCCGCAATACGCTGCACCGCAATAACCCCCCAAAGCAGCGCGAGCATCGGAGTTAAGGCGTCGATCATAGGAACCCACACCTCACCCGCACCAACAATACCTCACACCAGCATCTCATGCCGTCAGAATGCGCAACATTGCTCATGACACACACCACGCCCTGTACATAGAAGTTTACCTGTTGTCAGGAGACTCCAAGACCGATACAGATGCCCTCTTCCCGTAGGCAACACCAGTGTTAGTCGTCTATGGCTCCTGCTAGTGACAACGACAACCAGGCTTTCGCTGATACCTCCCGCTTCTTCTCTTCAGCAGGCCACTGACGGCCAATGCAGCTATCAGCACAGACAACCGACATCAGCGCCGCAGCTTGTGTTGCGCCGAGAGAACTAGGTCGCTGAGCATGCGCAGTTCGCCACGAGTCGCTGAGCCAGTGTTGCAGCGAGCGACCTGCCCACAACAGCGCGTGTGGGCAGGTCGAACAGGAGACCTGAAGTCATTGATTTCACTAGGACTATTCTTGCTATTGGATGCGTTAGGCCAACCAAATCATCGATATGTTTCCAGCGGACCAATTTAGCCTTATTAAATGGCTGACGATCGCAACCTCCCTCGAGTCGTGGTTTTAATGATTACCTCGGTATCATGCCTTGAAAAAAAAATCGATCCGACTAAGACAAGGTCGTTAGATGTTCATGTGCACAGAACAAAACGAATCCTGCACTTTAACGGGTGATACCAGCTTCTTCTGTCTGATGACAAACAGATGGAAACAGATAACCCGAGGCCTTCACAACAACATATATAATATACATATATATATATAGAGATATATATATGAGAGAGATAGATATATATATATATATATAGACATAGAGATATATATATATATACACAGATATATAGATATAGAGATATAGAGAGATATAGAGATATATATATAGAGATAGAGAGATATATATATATATATATGTATATAAATATATATATATATATATATATATATATATATATATATATATATATATATATAGTATATATATATATATTATATATATATATATATATACATGTATATATCTATTATATATATATATATATATATATATATATATGCATATATATATGTATTTATATTTATATATATATATGCATATATATGTATTTATATTTATATATATATATCTATCTGTATATATATATATATATATATATATATATATATATATATATATATATATATATATATATATCATATATATATATATATATATATATATATATATATATATATATATATATATATATATATATATATATATATATATATATATGCACATGAACATATATATATATATATATTTAAGATATGTTTGTGTGGGGGGGGGAGTAGATGTGTGAAAAATGAGAATAGTATTGTAGAAGCTTTATTGGGTTGTCTTTGTGGTCAGCTACGATGCTGTGCCACCATCTAAGTTGCCACAGGGATTGCTGCCCTGATGAGAAGTATATTGGGTAATTTTTAACAAGCAGCAAACGGATCACAAGGTATCAGCAATGTGGAACATGGGAGCTACGCCGTAGCGTGTGTGCACTATTTCAGAGTAAAATTAACCTTTTGTTACATACCCCTAGTTTCCCAACGTTAAGCCACGGATCGGGCAGATCTATTGCGCTTCTATTGGTACAGGACTTACAACGGCACACTTCATGCTTCGTTCAATGTTATACTGATGTGGAAGGAACCATTCGGAATCCCAACATATTCAATACGATAGAGGAAAGCACATGCCTACCAATATCACCAGTCAATAGCCGTCAAATAAAACTCTGTGTGGAAGATTAAGGACGGCCGTACATCAAATTTGTTTCCCTTCTGAAATCTATATTAACTGTGTTTGCGAGATATTACAAACTCGGAGCAATTGATTTAAAGTGAGCAGCAATGCCCGAGTAAAATATATAGCATCACTACATCACGTCGGCAATCATGGGTATGTAATAACACGAGAATCGACGAGATGCTACAACAAAGTATGCTAGCAGATTTTGACTGATATGTTGTGAATGTGAGGTTAATCCAACGGAAATATGAAGGCATTTTCAAAGGCGTCTACCTCAACAGTCCCCTTTAAAACACACAGTTGCTTGCGCTTAAGACATGAGCAATAAAACCTCATGGTGCCCACGTTCACTCATTCCGATAACCAGGTTTTTTCTTCTTGCTGAGGATATCTAACGTTGTAATTAACAAAAGCAAGTCCGTCCTGCCCGTTGATGGCGTGTCATTAACTCCTCAGGGGTCTCATTTGCTCTGACTCGACATACCGCAACACAGTTGAAGTCATTAAGGCTGGGGACAAATGGAACCTTGACAAAAATAGTACAGGTGGTCAGTGTCTGTAGGCTAAAGAGAAATGCATGTACATCTATCTAGTCCAACAAGTCCATAAGAGATACTATCGCTATAGTCACGTAATCAACAGGAATATCCTGGACAGAATAGTGCTTATAGCTTATTAGCTATATATCCGAGAAATAACCCTATCAGTTGTTTGAGGGCTATCGAAGAATGGTCGATTTTACGCTGCTGGGCGGGATATTAAGACTCACATCACCCACTACAATCATATATACAGCTTCATATCCTGGTTACCGAATTGTGCTTATAGCTTATTGGCTATATATCCGAGAAATAACCCTATAAGTTGTTTGAGGGCCGATTTTATCTATGCTTGGGCGGGATATCGATACACTATGGTTGATAGTCCTATATATCGTTGATGTGCATATTCATGATTCGATATAAAATTGTGGGTTTGCTCGTAGATGCCAACATGGTCGGAGTGTAATTAGGGGTCATTCCTACCCGGCCTGGAAACTACTTTGCACTCTTTACAGATACCAGGTGGCAATATTGTGCCACAACACTGGTATTTATTGACAACTTTTCACAGTCCTTCAGCATGCATTGCATGCATTCTTCAATGAAGCTGCTTCGACCGACCGGAATATCTCGGGTACTGACACAAATCTCATTCTAGCACATTGTTCATTGTCATTTAATTGATTTTTAATACTTGCTGGAACACCGATTAGCCACGGTGTTTCCGTCAAAGGACAAGTATAGGCTAAAATATGATTTTTTGGGATTATAGTGTACGCGATTTTCTTAACAATAACTTGCCGTTCTTTGTTTGATTCGACGCGAAGTAACAAAAGTAAGAGTTACACAGTGTACATATATTAGCATTACAAAGGTTGTTGGCATAATGTTAGATGAACGCATCAATAAATATCTTTAGGTTAACGATTATTTATGGAATCTATGCTGCATTCGACAGAGGCGACAATATCACCATGGTTGACTAATCGTGGAAGGAGGCTCATCGTACATATCGTTCATGTGCAATAGACATAACCACAGCCAATGATTCGATATCAAAATTGTGCTTTCCAATCATATGGTCGGAGTGTAATTAGAGGCTCTTGCGAAGATCGGTCATTCCCCGACCAATTCAAACTGATCAGTTGAGCTTGGCAACTTGCAAATGATTAGTGGTTAACAGCTGGATATGACACTTTGACCTACCCTGTAATCGTAAATTTCGACAGCAGTAATTTGCAAAATTGGATTCTTGCAGCTTAATGCCAAATATAAGTGATGATGAATTACATTATCATTAATGAAATATTGTTTATCACCTCACTTATGCAACTTATTTGATATTTCATCAAAGTGCAGCGGTTGTGACAGATCATCTATAAACAATCGAAATATCATAGCAATGAAAGTAAACGTATTCAGCCGTGCAGTCGATGGAATTACAAACAATAAGTTCCGCTTGATTTTCATGCTGTTGAAATGATCAAATATATAAATACACGTGTACTCTCACTCACTGTTTCCCAATAATAGCAGTAAGTGCTTTGTGTTTGTATCGCAGCTTTCCACCACAACCGGTTACCGCAGCGATGATTGTCACACGTGGAAGTAACAACATCTGGTATAACTGGCAGTGTACGCTATATGGTGCACATCAGCGAGTCACCATTATCCCTTATTGATCAGCGGGCGGCACTGAACATTGCAGTCGCGTGATTGGTGATCATATTGCATAGAAGTACCTGGCATACATCGGTTCGACAGAATTTTTAACAAGACAAAAGTTTGAACGTGAATCGTCTCTAGACTAACGATGCTGATCGGTGTTTTGGAATAAAAAATCAGCGAATTGTAACGTTCATTACTCAACCAGTAACTTCATTGTTAATCCTCTTTCCTTGTGTTATAAAAAAAAACATGACAACCGCTCACTAAAGATAATAATACTTAATGATAGGAACCGAAAAGATGCCAAATTAGCAATTACAATTTAACTAATACAAGGTATTATTTATACCAAAATAAGGTAACAGGAATTTGGCTATTGCTCCCCTTGCCCGTAATATTAATGGGAAATATGCTGTCATGCAGAATTCACACAGAAGACTTGTCATGATATCCCGTCAACCTAAACGTCCTCCGCAATAACCGCCCAAATGTGTAGTATACCATAAAAATGACACATTTCATGTGATAATGATTGATGGCTCTGCTTTAGCAATTAATAAATGGAATTGAAGCCATTCAGGAAGGCCGCGGATATATTCCCATAGAGATATATATATATATATAGATTATATATACTATACATATATATATATATATAGAGAGATTTATCTATATATATATATATATATATAGAGAGAGATATATATATATATATATAGACACATAAATACACAGGCATATATAGATATATATATATATATCCATATATATTTATATATATATCTGCTATATATATATATAGACACAGATATATATATATATATATATATATATATACATACACATATATATAAATGTATATGTGTGTGTATATATATATATTTATGAGACATATATATATATATATATATATATATATATATATATATATATAGATATAATATATATATATATATATATATATATATATATATATATATATATATATATATATAGATATATATATATATATATATCTATATATATATATATATATATATATATATATATATATATATATATATATATATATCTCTATATTGGTTAAGCTTCTCCCGTTACACTTCTATTACAATCTCACGAATAACTGTGATTTGATACGATCGTCAAAGATTACATGTACCTTTGGGACTATATCACGGTTAGCTAACCTTCGTGTTATACAACAATGTTGATAGGCAATCAAATTAAGCCGAAACAAATACGATAAATGTTCTTCCTTTACTAAAATATTGGCTGTGTTTGGATTAAACACGGTTTGTGAGCTCTTTCAGACGTTGAAGTGGAATGATATTGGATTACGCAGGTCGCTTGATTGCAAGTGTGTGTGCATAATGCGACTAATCTATGCGACCGGCTTGACATGCACACAGAATGTCTGGCCTGGGAAAAAATCCACGTTCTCTATTCCCATTCGTTCTGCTAATAGCTGTCCAAACATACGCTATGAAGTGTTCAAGTTACAATAAGCCAATATTGAACGCCACCGGCATTCTTTCCATGTTGATGGACGATGTGGGCGAAACATCATGAATGGAAACGTAAGGGGCACGTAGCATACTCGAGGGGGCATAAGTGCTTGATTCACTTGCACACAGTTACTGCCATCAGTACTGAGGTTTTCATTGGAGCTATTTGCAGTTTACTTCCTGAACAATTTTTTCGGCGATCCTCGAGACATTGAGAAATCATACATGTAAATATCTCCCCCTGAAAAATATATATCGAAATATAAATATATATATATAATTATATATGTATGTCAGTGTTTATATATATATATATATATATATATATATATATATATATATATATATATATATATGTGTGTGTGTGTTTTGGTGGGACGGGCATATGTATGTGTAAATTGAGAAGAGTATTGTAGAGACATTATTCTGGGTTGACCCTTGTGGTCAGCTATGCGGGTCTTCTGGGCAACTAACTTAGATTGGAACAGTGATAACTGCCCTGCCGAGAAGTTTATTAGGTAAAGAGTGTGAACGAGCAATGAATGGGGAATATAGAGATTAGCTATATGGAACATGGGAGCTACTCCATGGCGAGCCTACATACTCAATAAAAGACAGTGGTAAAAAAAAATAACCTTTTATTACATATCCCTCGTTTCCCAGCAGTAAGCCACATGTTCTACGCACGGTTCCGGCAGATAACTAGTGTATCTATTGCGTATCTGTTGGTACATGTTTTACAATGGCACACTTCATGCTTCCTTCAATCGTCATGAGACTGATATTGAAGGAAATTTATTCCTTCCATGACTATGAAGTTATCATTCCATAAAGTATCCTGTATGTAATTAGAAGGACTATATGTCCCCCAGCAAGACATTTGGTCAGGATCAACGAACCATTCTGAATCCAACAGAATCAATATAACACGAGAAAAGCAAATATCATCATCAGTCATCATAGCTGTCAATAGCTGTCAAATAAAACGCTGATTGCAAGATTAAGGACGGTCGTAATTCAAATCTGAAATCTATATCAACCAAGTTTGGGGGATATTGCAAACTCTGAGCACCTGCTTTAAAGCGAGCGACAATGGCCAGTAAAATATCTAGCATTGCTTCATCGTGGACAGTCGTGAGTATTTAATAGCAAGAGAAACGAGACGATGCTATAATAGTATATGTGAGCATATTTTGACTGATCTCTTGTGAACATGAGCTTTTCTCCATCGGAAATATCAAAGCATTCATAAGGGGTCTCCCAAAATAGTCCACGTTTAAACACGCAGTTGCTTGCACTCAAGACATGAGCAATAAACCCATATCTTACCCACGTTCACTCATACTGAAACCATTTTAACTCTTCGGGCTGAGGATGTCTAACGTTGTAGTTAACAAATGCAGGTCCGCCCTGTCCGATGGTGTTGCGTCAAGGGACTCATTTGCTCTGACTCGACTGACAGCAACACAGTGGAAGTCATTGAGGTATACCACCTGGGTAGCAATGGATCCTTGACAAAACTAGTATAGGTAGTCAAGGCGCGCCAACCAACGATATAATGTTAACTGTGATGGCGGCAACCATGGTTGATAATTTCAAGAACAATTGTCAAAACGACGACGGCGCAAATCAACATAAAAGGGATTTATGTTACGTTTTGCATGAGGACCCAATGTAACCAATCTTGTTAAAATGTTGCATATCACTTTAAAGCCTTTCATATATAACAATGCTGCCACCTCGGCTGAATGCTTCGTTTATCTATGGACACTTACAGCCAACGGACTATCGAGGGGTTGGGTCAGTGTGTTCGATTGTACGCTACTGGGCACCACTACCGTATATACGGAGACATACAGCTGCCTCCTCCCAATGATGCTTTTCTTTCATGCTTTGCTAATTATTGATGCCAACTTCTTGCTTCATATTGAAATTGAAGTAGGCCCCTTGGCGAATTGATGGACTGTCATGCTCGGTGGATGCCAATATTTCCGCGTTGTAGTTCGTCTTTCGAACTGGGGTGTTGATCCAGCACATATATATATATATATATATATATATATATATATATATATATATATATATATATATATATATATATATATATATATATATATATATATATATATATATATATATATATATATATATATATCTCGATATATCATATATATATATATATATATATATATATATATATATAGATATATATATATCATATATATATCTATCTCTATATAGATATATATATATATATATATATATCTCTATATCTATATATATATCTCTATATATATATATATCTATATATCTATCTCTCTATATATATATATATATATATATATATATATATATATAGATACTAATCAGCGCACCAGTTGGCTTTCACTTGAACATGTATCTACGTTGTCCTAAGAAAAGTGACTCTGTCAGAGACTAAATGTCAGCTTAAGAGGATTAGATGTCAGGTACATTAAGGGTATATTCCATGTATTTCACTCATGCTCTCAGTTTCCCAATAATAGCCACGAGGCTTGTATCGACGCTTACTGCCACAACCAATTACCGCAGCGATGTTTGTGACATGTGGCGGTTACAACATCTGTTATAACTGGCAGTGTACACTACATGGTGCACTACTATCCCTTATCGATTTGCGGGCGGCATAGAGCCTTGCAGTCGTGTGTTTGGTGATCATATTGCACAGCAGTATCTGGCATGCATCGGTTTTCTCAAGTTACTAAATGAACATTGAATGGGTTCGTTTCTTCTTGTTCGTACAAATAGGCTTTCAAAACAATCGCGGTAGCAATGAAACGACAACTGCTTGCTTCATATCGTTCTAATCCATAAACTAATCTAAAACCTAAAAGGCTAACAACGACTATGATTTCTAGATGATCTGTTAAACCTGAACTTCTTAAAATAACTCGATAAATATTTGTATATAGAACCTTGCAACCAATCAAGTATTCAGAAGCATAAAGAACATCCGACCATAATAGAGCGCAGAGGATCACACTGCCTAGCCTGGCACAGATAGAGCTGGTATTTGTAGAGGAAGGTAAGGTAAGTGCAGGGTTTAACAGCTTTATTGTTAATGAAAGCACGTAATTTACAAAATGTATACTGGTAAATGTAAATAACTATGACCAAATGTACACGGTTTGGTTACATTAATGTTCAAAACAGACTACAAAATCGGCATTACAAAACAATCTAGTACAACGCACTTCTGGAGTAGATACATTTCTCAGACGCCTGTTGTACTGAAAATATTTAGATCAAAACGTAAATGTTTGTTTAACAGGTGTGTATGGCAGTTTGACAAACCAAGATAACGAAAAGCTGATACCAGTCAGATAACCAACAGTTTAAAGAACGATCGATCAATACGGAAACTACATCGTTCTTATAACATTGCTAATATGCAATGTAATGATGAACGGAGCAAATGCTACAAAATGATGTTGTTATCAATGGTTGTTTCACCAATAATTTATAAGAAGTTTTTAAGTGGACTCAACCAATCGGCCATTTAATGCACTTTTCATGTCGTTGGAGAAACTCTTATCTCATGGATGAGGTAACAAAGTGCAAATGCTAGAGAATTCTTCATCAAATACGCATCATGAAGCCAGAGGTAAGGAATAGATTTCACCAGTTCCATAGCTTTGTTTGGATTGAATACGGAGAGTGAGCTCTTTCAGTCGTTGAGGTGGAATGATACCGGACTAAGTAGGTCGCTTTATTAATGGGTGTGTGCGTGGTGCGGCTAATCTATGTGACAGGCTTGACATGTACACAGAACGTCTGGCCTGAGGGAAAATCCACGTTCTCTATTCCCATTCTACTGATAATAGCTGTCCAAACATTCGCAGATGCACTTAAAATTAAGCCCGCTTTATGAGGTAAATGTCTTTCACTTACAGTTATATTACATGGGCTGGTATTTTGGGAGGAAGTTATAATCTAATCCCGTACGACAGAAACTGGCAACAGTTTATACAGTAACAATAGCCTCGTTAATAACTAGAAACTTTTTGTTTGCCCGCCTCAAATAAGCACAAGAACAATGTTTTAAGTGTTCATATGCACTTATGAAAGCACAATATATCATGCTTTCATTGCAGGAACAAACAGTGAGAGAACCGGTGTTTATAATGTGGAGGAAGCAAGGCATTGCAAGGAATGCATACAGTGGCCACAGCTGATATGTCTTCTCTTACTTAACTCCTCTTCAACGTAACGCATAACAAGCGTCGTTGGAATAGAGGGGAGAGAACAGCAAAAGAAGGTCATTTTAGTCCGTTTGGATTCCGTGCCTTGTTCGAATTGGGGATCCAATTATTTACACACTCGCTGACGCCATGAAGTGTTCAACATACATTGCGCCAATATTGACCGCAATATCACTTTTTCCGCTGCCATTCTTTCCATGTTAATGGACGATGCCAGCGAAACATCACGATTGAAACGGTAAGGGGCATGTAGCTTACTCCAGTGCGGAAAAGTGCAATACTCACTTGCACCTGTGACGACCTTCAGTAGTGAGGTTTTCATTGAAACTATTGGCAGTTTACTTCTTGAACAGTTATTTCGGCGATCATTGAGACACGATGAGAAATCAAAGGACATACTCGTTAGTATCTCTCCTTGACAAATATTAATATCAATATAACTATATACATATACATATATAAACATTTAAATGTATATATATATATATATATATATATATATATGGGGGTATATATATATATATATATATATAAATAAAGAAGAAGATAGATATATAACTAGAAATATATATATATAAATAAAGAACAATGATATACAGAGAGAGATATTTAAAAAAAATATATATATATAAATATATATATATATATCTATCATTCTATATATATGACATACATATATATATATATATATTTATACTTATATATATTTGTCTATATATGTTTACCTAGATAAATATTTATATATATCTATATAGATATATATATATAAAAGATATAATTTATATATATATATCATATATCCAGATCCCTATATAGAGATATAGAGATATATATATATAGATATATATATATATATATATATATAGAGATAGATATATATATATATATATATATATATATATATATATATGAATGCATATATATATATATATATATATATATATATATATATAAATATATAAATATATTTGTATATATAAACGTATGTAAGTATAGATATATATACAAATATATATATATTTATATAGATACATATTCACATATATATGCATACTAATAAGTACACATTGAAATAAATATATGCATATATATATATATAAATACATCTCTCATATGCATATATATATATATATATATATATATACAAATATATACATGTATACAATTACATAAATAGAGGGATATATAAATCAATATATATATATATATATATGTTTATATATATGAATTTATACAATTAAATATAACACATGATATGATTATCTCTATATATAGATGTGTATAATGTATATATGCACACATACGGATATATATATATATATATATATTTATATATATATATATATATATATATATAAACGAGTGTATGCATATTTGCATGTAGGAACATGTGTGTATATACATATATATATATATATATATATATATATTATATATATGTGTAATTATATATATATATATATATATATATATATATATATATATATATATATATATATATATATATATATATACATATATATATATTTATGTATAAATATGTGAATATGCATTTCGATATGCTTATATATACATGTTTATGAACATATATGTATATAAACATACATAACGTTTTACTTATATATCTGTATATATATATATATATATATATATATATAATATATATATATATATATATATATATATATATATATATATTTATGTATATATATATATTATAAGTACATATATATCAATACATATATACATTTGCGTATATTCCCTAATTAGCGCCCCCCGGGGCGTTACACATTTTTTTTGATAGGGGGGGGCGTTTATTAAGCGTCAAAAATCGATAAATTTACTTCATGTTTAAGTCTTATATACCAGAAAAAAAACAATAGTCACATCATGTCCATGTCTTTTATGCGTAAAAAACAACACGTACGGAGCAAACTCCATCTCCCTAAACATCGCATACGTCTATTAGAACAGGTACGGCAATCAGAATAGTGAAAGTTGGAGAATATAAAAGGATGAATTAATATATTTATGGTAAGTCATGATTTTATCTTCTCTTTAAAACGGAATGGGGGTGTTAATTAGGGGAGGGGCGTTAATTAGAGAATATACGGTATATAAACATCTACATATGCACACATATATCTGAAATTATACATATGTATGCATGTACATAAATATACGGATGAGTATAAACATATATATTGATAAATATGTAAATAAAATAAAAATGAATATATTCATATCAATAATATATATGATATGAATATCAACATATACAAGAAAATACGATATAAGCACACACATTTATATATATAAATATTATTATATATATATATATATATATATATATATATAACATAATATATATATATATATATATATATATATATATATATATATATATATATATATATATATTTACATATGTACAAATATGTATTTATGTAAATAAATAACAATATTAATCTCAAAAATTATAAGATAATATAATATGCACACACATGGATACATATATATATATATATATACATATTTACATATATATATATTTATATATATATATATATATATATATAAATGATTTTTGTTGGGGGCTTATGTACGTGTAAATTGAGAAGAGTATTATAGAGACATTATTTGGGTTTGGCTCTTTTGGTGAGCTGCTATGCGGGGTTTCCTCTAGGCTACTAACCTAGTTTGCCACAGGGTTTACAGCCCGGGTGGGAAGTATAATGAGTAATGACTTTGAACGAGCAGTGAATGAGGAATTTAGGGATCAGCTTTAAGAAACATGCGAGCAAGACCTTAGCGAGCGTACGAATACAGACAGAGTAAAAAAATGGTATTCTTTTATCACATATCCCTCGTTTCCTAACAGTAAGCTACATGTTCTACGCACGAATCCGGCAGATAACTAGTGTATCTATTGCGTATCTATTGGTTCATGCTTACAATGGCACACTTCAGGCATCCTTTAATCTTTGTTAGTCTAATATGGAAGGAACTGTAGACACTTGGTCAGGATCAACGAGCCATTATGAATCTAACAGATTTAATACGATACAGTAAAGGATATGCCTACCAAAAGCACCAGTTAATAGCTGTCAAATAAAACTCTGTGTGGAAGATTACGGACGGTCGTAAATCAAATTTGATTCCCGTCTGTAATCTTTATCAACAGTGATTGCGGGATATTACAAACTCTGAGCAACTGCTTTAAATTCAGCATAAAAGGGATTTATGTTATGTTCTACATGAGGAATAAATGTAACCAATCTTGTAAAAATGTTGCATATCACTTTAAAGCCCTTAATGCATCAAAATGCTGCCACCTAGGCTGAATGCTTCTTTTAACTATCGACACTTACAGCCAACGGGCTTGGCGGGGTATTAAGATTCTCATCACCACTACCGTCACGGAGACATACAGCTGCCTCCTCCCAATGATGCTTTCGTTCTTGCTTTGTTAATTCCCTGATGCCAACTTCTTGCTTCATATTTGAAATTGCAGTGGCCCCATTGGCGAATTGGTGGACTGTCATGCTCGGCGAATGCCAACATTGCCGCATTAGAATTCGTCACTCGTACTTGGGTGTTGACGGCGAAGTTATGGTATTGTTAAGACGAAGGGTCCCTTTATTGACAATAAAAACCCCGATTTTTGACTATTTTCCTTTTATAGAACACAGGATATATATTGACAGTCGTTGGCATTATATGCATTATCAATGAAGCTGCTTGGACCGACCGGAATAGCTCGGATACTTGCGCAAATCCCCCCTTAAGACATTGTTCATTTTCACATTTGCACGAACACCTGCCTACTACACATAGGTCACTGTCTTACTGCCAGCATTGGGCATCAGTCACAGTTAAAACACTCCTGAACTGGGTTAATTGTTTAGCATTAATTCTGTGATGCAACGGTTTGTGATTGTGACTTCCAATATTGATGACGCACAATTAATTAAACGTATAAACATTTTATTGCTTAACGCGAACTACGTAATACGATTCTCTAATCTGAGGCTTACCTTGTCTCTGTGCTAACAGTTGACGAAACGTCGATTACATTGGCATAGAATGACCCACATATGATATTACTGAGACACTACCATAATAATGAGTAACTTTAATTCCATGCTCACTGCCTTGTTTCTGCAAAACTCAATGTGATATACTTGGAACCAGGGTTATCTTTCGACAACTAAATGCAAGTGGCATTACAAAGGTAGTTAGATGAACATATCAATGAATATCTTTAGCATGGCGAACGATTATTTTTGGAATCTAAGCCGTTGTGGTCAATCTAAACATCATAGCAAAGGAAGGGAACGTATAGAGCGGTCGATGGATATACGAACGATCATAAAAGGCTACTTTTACCCACAGTTTTCGTTGTTTTCATGCATTGAGATGATCTTGGTAAAGCAATGAATACATTTGCACATTTGTCATGCATCGATTGAAATCCCATGTGATGGAATTAAGCAGACACTTGTGTTTGCATCGATGAAAATCCGTCTTTCTTCGATCCTTTACACAACGATAAGCAGTTCTAATGTGATTACACCAAGAGGACGGGGTACTTTTTGTGTATGAGGCCAACAAAGCATATGAATGAAGGCTCTTCACGACAACCCAATAGGGTAATATGACAAAGTGTGCTTTGATATTGGCGTTTGAGCAATGCACGCATTAGGTGTCTTGAATACAGAACAGATAAGACTGAATGTGAACGGTTTCGCGCATTAAGAACTCAACAGTATATGAATTGAGTCCAATAATATGGAGATTTTTAAATGGTGACAGAATATTCATTTGACGTATCATGTGAGTCGATAATGGAGATGAAAAGATGGGCTTTAAACCTAATACTATGACTTAGGGAATGCATACACAGCCAGAAATTTATATTATAAAATATATATATATATATATATATATATATATATATATAGATATAGAGATATATATATATATATATATATATATAGTATATATAGAGGTGTGTGGGATAGAGATATATATATATTTATACATATTTATATATATACACTTAGATACATATTTATATATAGAGATCTTTCATATATATATTTCTCTCTATCTCATCTCTCTCTCTCTCTCTCTCTCTCTCTCTCTCTCTCTCTCTCTCTAGAGAGTCTCCCTCTCTCTCTCTCTCCTTTCTCCCTCTTTCCTCTCTCTCTCTCTCTCTCCGTCTCTCTCTTCTCTCTCTCTCTCTCTCTCTTCTCTCTCCTATCTGTCTCCTCTCTCTCTATAGCCTCTCTCTCTCTCCTAGGGAGAGAGTCTCTCTCTCTCTCTCTCTCTATAGGGAGAGACTCTCTCCTCTCTCTCTCTCTCTCTATCTCTACCTCTCTCCTCTCTCTCCCTCTGATAGATGTCTAAATTAGACAGCTCTCTCTTCTCTCTCTCTTCTATATCTAAATGATATATCCTCTATCTATTCTCTCTTTACACACTATCTTCCCCCTCTCTCTAATATATTTCCCTCTCATATATCTATACATATATCTGTAATCTCTATCTCTCCTATAAAATAGATATATCTCTCTCCCTCTTTCTCTACCTCTCTCTTCTCTCCTTCTCTCTCTATCTCTAGGCTATATCTACTCTCTCTCTATCTATATCTCTATATCTATCTCTCTCTATCTCTATCTCTCTATCTCTATCTATATCTATCTCTATCTCTCTATCTATATGATTGTGACACGTGGCAGTGTACACTACATGCCGCACCACTATCCCCTATCCATTTGCGGTCGGCATTGGGCCTTGCAGTCGTGTGTTTGGTGATCATATTGCATAAAAGTAGCTGGCATACATCTGGCGTATACATAACAGCCAACCATAATAGAGCACAAAGGATCACACTGCCTAACCTGGCGCAGGTAGAGCTGGTGATCGTAAAGGAAGGTTAGGTAAGTACACGGTTTAACGGCTTTAATGTAAATGGAAACTACATCGTTCTTATAACATTGCTGATATGCAATGTTATTATGAGCGGGCAAATGCTACAAAAAACGTTGTCGCACCGAAGCGATGTTCGTGATTTAGCTAGACATGTACCTCCTATCAATGGTTGTTTCACCAATAATTTATAGGAAGCTTTTAAATGGGCTCAATCATTCGGCCATTTACTGCACTTTTCATGTCGTTGGAGAAATTCCTATTTCATGGATGAGGTAACAAAGTGCAAATGCTAGAGAATTCTTCATCAAATACGCATCATTTAGCAAGTGGTATAGAATAGATTTCACCAGCTCCATAGCTTTGTTTGGATTGAATACCGAGTGTGAGCTCTTTCAGTCGTTGAAGCGGAATGATACTGGACTAAGTAAGTCGCTTAATTACCAATGGGTGTGTGCGTGGTGCGGCTAATCTATGTGACAGCTTGACATGTACACAGAACGTCTGGCCTGAGGGAAAATCCACGTTCTCTATTCCCATTCTACTGATAATAGCTGTCCAAACATTCGCAGATGCACTTAAAATTAAGCCCGCTTTATGAGATGAATGTTTTTCACTTACAGTTATATTACATGGGCTGGTATTTTGGGAGGAAGTTATAATCTAATCCCGTACGACAGAAACTGGCAACAGTTTATACAGTAACAATAGCCTCGTTAATAACTAGAAACCTTTTGTTTGCCCGCCTCAAATAAGCACAAGAACAATGTTTTAAGTGTTCATATGCACTTATGAAAGCACAATATATCATGCTTTCATTGCAGGAACAAACAGTGAGAGAACCGGTGTTTATAATGTGGAGGAAGCAAGGCATTGCAAGGAATGCATACAGTGGCCACAGCTGATATGTCTTCTCTTACTTAACTCCTCTTCAACGTAACGCATAACAAGCGTCGTTGGAATAGAGGGGAGAGAACAGCAAAAGAAGGTCATTTTAGTCCGTTTGGATTCCGTGCCTTGTTCGAATTGGGGATCCAATTATTTACACACTCGCTGACGCCATGAAGTGTTCAACATACATTGCGCCAATATTGACCGCAATATCACTTTTTCCGCTGCCATTCTTTCCATGTTAATGGACGATGCCAGCGAAACATCACGAATGAAACGGTAAGGGGCATGTAGCTTACTCCAGTGCGGAAAAGTGCAATACTCACTTGCACACTGTGACGACCTTCAGTAGTGAGGTTGTCATTGAAACTATTGGCAGTTTACTTCTTGAACAGTTTATTCGGCGATCATTGAGACACGATGAGAAATCAAAGGACATACTCGTTAGTATCTCTCCTTGACAAATATTAATATCAATATAACTATATACATATACATATATAAACATTTAAATGTATATATATATATATATATATATATATATAAATATGTGTGTAAATATATATATATATATAAATAGATATATATATATAACTATAAATATATATATATAAATAACAATGTATATACATATATATATATATTTAAAAAAAATATATATATATCAATATATATATCTATATCTATATTATATATATCTATATATATTTATACATATATATATATATATATTTATACTTATATTGATATTTGTATATATATGTTTTACCTATATAAATATTTATATATTTAGATATATATATATATATAAAGATATAAAATTATATGTATACAATCATACATATCCCTATACATATATACCTTTATATATTATATATATATATATATATATATATATATATATATATATATATATATATATATATATATATATATATATATATGAATGCATATATATATATATATAGCTATATATATATTTATATATATATAATATATAAATATATTTTGTATATATAAACGTATGTAAGTATAGATATATATACAAATATATATATTTATATAGATACATATTCACATATATATGCATACTAATAAGTACACATTGAAATAAATATATGCATATATAAATATATAAATACATCTACATATGCACATATATATATATATATATATATACAAATATATACATGTATACAATTACATAAATAGAGGGATATATAAATCAATATATATACATATATATATGTTTATATATATGAATTTATACAATTAAATATAACACATGATATGATTATCTCTATATATAGATGTGTATAATGTATATATGCACACATACGGATATATATACATATATATATTTATATATACTTATATATATATATAAACGAGTGTATGCATATTTGCATGTAGGAACATGTGTGTATATACATATATATATATATATATTTATATATTTATATATATGTGTAATATATATATATATATATATATATATATATATATATATATATATATATATATATATATATATATATATATATAAATAGATATATATTTATGTATAAATATGTGAATATGCATTTCGATATGCTTATATATACATGTTTATGAACATATATGTATATAAACATACATAACGTTTTACTTATATATCTGTATATATATATATATATATATATATATATATATATATATATATATATATATATATATATATATATATATTTATGTATATATATATATTTATAAGTACATATATATCAATACATATATACATTTGCGTATATTCCCTAATTAGCGCCCCCCGGGGCGTTACATTTTTGATAGGGGGGTGGCGTTTATTAAGCGTCAAAAATCGATAAATTTACTTCATGTTTAAGTCTTATATACCAGAAAAAACAATAGTCACATCATGTCCATGTCTTTTATGCGTAAAAAACAACACGTACGGAGCAAACTCCATCTCCCTAAACATCGCATACGTCTATTAGAACAGGTACGGCAATCAGAATAGTGAAAGTTGGAGAATATAAAAGGATGAATTAATATATTTATGGTAAGTCATGATTTTATCTTCTCTTTAAAACGGAATGGGGGTGTTAATTAGGGGAGGGGCGTTAATTAGAGAATATACGGTATATAAACATCTACATATGCACACATATATCTGAAATTATACATATGTATGCATGTACATAAATATACGGATGAGTATAAACATATATATTGATAAATATGTAAATAAAATAAAAATGAATATATTCATATCAATATTATATATGATATGAATATCAACATATACAAGAAAATACGATATAAGCACACACATTTATATATATAAAAATATTCATATATATATATATATATATATATATATATATAAACATAATATATATATACATATATATATATATATATATATATATATATATATATTTACATATGTACAAATATGTATTTATGTAAATAAATAACAATATTAATCTCAAAAATTATAAGATAATATAATATGCACACACATGGATACATATATATATATACATATTTACATATATATATATTTATATATATATATGTATATATATATATGAAAATATTTGTTGGGGGCTTATGTACGTGTAAATTGAGAAGAGTATTATAGAGACATTATTTGGGTTTGGCTCTTTTGGTGAGCTGCTATGCGGGGTTTCCTCTAGGCTACTAACCTAGTTTGCCACAGGGTTTACAGCCCGGGTGGGAAGTATAATGAGTAATGACTTTGAACGAGCAGTGAATGAGGAATTTAGGGATCAGCTTTAAGAAACATGCGAGCAAGACCTTAGCGAGCGTACGAATACAGACAGAGTAAAAAAATGGTATTCTTTTATCACATATCCCTCGTTTCCTAACAGTAAGCTACATGTTCTACGCACGAATCCGGCAGATAACTAGTGTATCTATTGCGTATCTATTGGTTCATGCTTACAATGGCACACTTCAGGCATCCTTTAATCTTTGTTAGTCTAATATGGAAGGAACTGTAGACACTTGGTCAGGATCAACGAGCCATTATGAATCTAACAGATTTAATACGATACAGTAAAGGATATGCCTACCAAAAGCACCAGTTAATAGCTGTCAAATAAAACTCTGTGTGGAAGATTACGGACGGTCGTAAATCAAATTTGATTCCCGTCTGTAATCTTTATCAACAGTGATTGCGGGATATTACAAACTCTGAGCAACTGCTTTAAATTCAGCATAAAAGGGATTTATGTTATGTTCTACATGAGGAATAAATGTAACCAATCTTGTAAAAATGTTGCATATCACTTTAAAGCCCTTAATGCATCAAAATGCTGCCACCTAGGCTGAATGCTTCTTTTAACTATCGACACTTACAGCCAACGGGCTTGGCGGGGTATTAAGATTCTCATCACCACTACCGTCACGGAGACATACAGCTGCCTCCTCCCAATGATGCTTTCGTTCTTGCTTTGTTAATTCCCTGATGCCAACTTCTTGCTTCATATTGAAATTGAAGTGGCCCCATTGGCGAATTGGTGGACTGTCATGCTCGGCGAATGCCAACATTGCCGCATTAGAATTCGTCACTCGTACTTGGGTGTTGACGGCGAAGTTATGGTATTGTTAAGACGAAGGGTCCCTTTATTGACAATAAAAACCCGATTTTTGACTATTTTCCTTTTATAGAACACAGGATATATATTGACAGTCGTTGGCATTATATGCATTATCAATGAAGCTGCTTGGACCGACCGGAATAGCTCGGATACTTGCGCAAATCCCCCCTTAAGACATTGTTCATTTTCACATTTGCACGAACACCTGCCTACTACACATAGGTCACTGTCTTACTGCCAGCATTGGGCATCAGTCACAGTTAAAACACTCCTGAACTGGGTTAATTGTTTAGCATTAATTCTGTGATGCAACGGTTTGTGATTGTGGCTTCCAATATTGATGACGCACAATTAATTAAACGTATAAACATTTTATTGCTTAACGCGAACTACGTAATACGATTCTCTAATCTGAGGCTTACCTTGTCTCTGTGCTAACAGTTGACGAAACGTCGATTACATTGGCATAGAATGACCCACTTATGATATTACTGAGACACTACCATAATAATGAATAACTTTAATTCCATGTTCACTGCCTTGTTTCTGAAACTCAATGTGATATACTTGGAACCAGGGTTATCTTTCGACAACTAAATGCAAGTGTCATTACAAAGGTAGTTAGATAAACATATCAATGAATATCTTAAGCATGGCGAACGATTATTTTTGGAATCTAAGCCGTTGTGGTCAATCTAAACATCATAGCAAAGGAAGGGAACGTATAGAGCGGTCGATGGATATACGAACGATTATAAAAGGCTACTTTTACCCACAGTTTCGTTGTTTTCATGCATTGAGATGATCATGGTAAAGCAA
>CM067346.1:30722358-30882358 GCA_034190875.2 Urechis unicinctus
CGTAAGTATATCTCCTTGACAAGACGGTTGATAAAACAACAACCCTTTGTGAATTAGCCTGGCTTTAAAGACAAGGAGAATGTTACAATCGCTTTGTACTCTAGTCAGTATTCGACCAAAATTATTTAGCTTCAACACAACTTGGAATAATTTTATCTGGTTTAAAGTGGATGCTGGTGTTCCGAAATGGAAATACGTAGTACGTTGGACGTGTAAAATGCACCGTTATTGTGGATAGCAATCAACCTTACTGGGTTAAATAGTATACTTGCAATTTTCTGATTAGAAATGCATTGACACATGAACAATTTAAAATGATTGTCATTTTAACTTTTAGGTAAGGCTTGCTTTATGAAATAATACCGACTGAAATTGACCATTAAACCATGTAGCATGTAACGAAACGGGTAAATGACAGACCCGTCGATTATACGTAGCAGATAACACTTCATAACCAATATAAGCTGTTGACGATTGAATTATTTACGTATGGCATCATTGCAGCTTATACATCGACTGATTGTATAGCATTTGTTTCATTGATCATGTGCGTATGAATCTATATTGATGATCTTTTATTTGGAATGAGAGCATAAAGATACGACTAGTATTCGAGGAAGGTCAAATCATAAAGATAGTAAAAGCAAAGTGCCGAGCAAAAGATCAAAGAGCTCAGTATTATACAGATGCCACGAGGTATCCCCACTTATTTTGAAGTAATGTGTAACAAATTCTTTTGTTGACTCAGATGCATGAATTTTCTGTTGCTGTTATTTCTATTTCGTTTAGTAACATTATTTAGATAATATTGGAGGCAGCAAATAGCACATTAAACAAAGATGAATATCCGTTTTATTTTAGTCATTCATGTATTCAGAGGAACTTAGAGAAATAGTAATATGTTCATATTATTCAAATATTGATAAGCAACGCCAATCATTCAATCTCCAAACGGTTTCTCACCAGTAGAAGCAGTGGAACACAGGTCGCGCAACAACGAGTGACAGGAACTAAAGTATAATCCATACTAACAAGCATACAAGCTTTTGTTGTCAGCAAACATGGTATCCTCTCCGCTCCTATGACAAACAATCGACCCTTTATTTGTGAGAAACCTTAACAGGTTGAAATGTTTACCTTTCCTCGTTGAAGCGATACGGGATATTGTTGCACTCCTAATCATATTTTTCACCTACACCACCTCTATTCTCCACCATGCCTCCATCCAATTATGTATTGTGAGGAATATCTCTTATATGTCCCTATACAGCTGTTTCGTGTGTGGAATCATTTTACTTACCTCCATTTAGCTCTTTCCTGTGAGGAATCACTCTTCCTTGCCTCCATATAGCTCTATCCTGTATGGAACCACTCTACTACGCTTCCATTCAACCCTTTCATTTCAGCAGTCATCCACCGCTTTCCTGTGACTAATCACTTTGTCATATCTCAATCTAGGGCAGATTGACGTACTTGCCCGTCCACGTTAAAGAGAGCAAAGATATCACTGCATTTAACCATTCCTCATCACAAGCAAGCGCCCCAAACCCGTCACCGCCTCCCTCACTAATTCCTTTACTATGGTGGTCTAAATACAGCCATTTCCTACACTGTAGCAAGTGTAATCAGTGCGAGCTGATACAGCGATGTTATCACCGTATTATAACCACTACCAACACAAAAGTAATTGCTCAGAATTCCCCGTCAATCCGACGCCCGAAGATCAAGGCCAACATTTTTGCTTTTAATTAGTTAATATTGTATTTAACCAATCATGATCTTTGGTTATACGACCGTTTGGTGGTCCCTGGGGTTTAAAGTAAGTATATTATCCAGGGGATTAACGAACGGACCAGTAAGTCATTAAGCCAGCATAATGTAGGTGTGTGTGTGTGTGTGTATGTGTGCGCGTGTGTGTTTGTGTTTGTGTGTGTATGTGCGTGTGTGTGTGTGTGTGAGTGTGTGTGTGTGTGTGTGTGTGTGTGTGTGTGTGTGTGTATGTGTGTGTGTGTGTATGTATGTGTGTTTGTGGTAGTTGAGCAATGTAGTTGGGCATGTGAGACAGCAACACTGTTTATCCTAATTTGAGTGAATTGCAGTCAAAATAGTAAAACAAACTCTCTCGAACCCGGCGTCCATGAAGAAGCCTGACTTAGACACGATACGGGCTACAAATGCACCGTGCATCGTTTATGTGCCACGCTGTTCAGCACACTTTTATATGGCATTTATTATTAGCCATTTGACTTTTTCACTAAGTTATCTGCAAGATTTAGCGAAAGAGATGAATTCCTACATTTATATTAACCTCTACTTGTACTATCTTCTCAGGCGTACATAATGACAGCCGAGAGTGATGTTGATTAAGACTATACAGGGATAGAAACTAATGTGGCAAGGAAAATACATCGCATCATGATTCTAGTGAAGGTCGACATATTTAATCTTTGACAAACGAGTTCGGGGTAGATTATTCCCACTTTAGTCTTCTTCATGTCGTAAGAGGCGACTTATAGGGGGCAACCTGGTGGCAGTGGGCTGCGACTCGTGTTGGTGCTCAATGGGATCCCGGTGATTGAGTCAAGCTTGTTCAACCTGCACAGTCTGCCAGTCCCAACTGTATACATTATGGCCCAAAACTCTCTGTCGACTGAGGCATACTAACATCATATATAGATTCGGGATCACATACATCATGGATATTGACTCTTCGTTATAATTCTTTACCACTATTCACAAAAACCCTTTGAGACCAGAATTTCCTCCAACCAAAACAGGACAATGATTAACCAAGATTTGATGGATCGGTAATTTCATGAAGGCTTCTTTGTGAGACTCAGGCCATAAAGCTACATAAACGTAATCCAACCGCACAAAGTCGGATAATCTGCATCGCTTCCTGCTCATCATGTTCATCCTCATAATAAAACCTACATGGTATTGCATCGCACTCAAATTGCGCATTAAAGCTACAGATATGTCTATGGCGGGTAATATTGTTTTACCGGTCTCTGACTGATAATGGCATGTGATATGATCGCCAATCATGCAGCAATAGCCCTCTCTTTGTGCTTGTCGTTGAACGAGGAACCTGAAGCAGAAACTGAATGGCGCCATATACCATCTTGTCAGAATATTGCTGGCCAGCGGCAAGTTGAATATCATTGCTTGGGCGTGTCACATCCGCAATATATCTCATCTTCGCTTCAATGGAAACTTGATACCTCAAAATCGAAATTGGTCCTACTAATTACCTGATATTCAACTCTCTTGTGTTAGCATTCAGCTATTATCTCACATGCTTTCAGTCGTGACCCTTGATAGATATCTACGGGCATAGCAAACGTAATAAGGTAGTGGTTGATTACCTGATTTGTCGTTGATGAGTCCCCAAGCTAACTACTCGCCCACCCCCCGTAAGCAGTAATTGAACATGTGACATAAGCAGTAATTAAACGTGTGACGTAAGCAGTAATTGAACGTGTGACGTAAGCAGTGACATTACTGCTAATTAGTATTTCCTCTCGTTATCATACAATAACTGTCCTCATGATATTTGAAGCAGCAAACAAGTTTTCTAAATGGATGCATTTCTCGCGAATTTAACCTTTATAACGAACATCCATTGGGTGAATAATGAAAGTTCCATACTTCCCCAATAATAAATGGGTTATAAATTGTATTGCGATAACATGCTAGCAACATCATCCCAATTTACTGTAAAATGCGTTGTTGCTGTTGTTATTGTTATTACAATTATTATTGTTATAATTATTATAATTATTATTAAACCGAATACAATGTGAAACATATTTCTCCATTGTGAGTTGCACAATCAGTGCATTCTTGGAAGTTGCAGATTGGGAAGCTGTGAGTAAGGCTTCGTAGGTTTGATAGGACTGATCTGACAAGTTCGAGTCAACGTCTACCTTATGTTGTTGGATTCAAACTTCATTTTGCTTGCAAGACACTTTGTTTGTATATTTTTACCATGATTCTTACGCCAATTCTGATGCATCATTAGTTGATATTATCCATGATTCGATCATGAAAGTGTAAACCAGTCCGCATATTACTAGTCTAGTGAACTGGTCACTTGCTGCAGGGCTACCAATTATCAACCAACGCCCTTGTGAATGGCTGCAGGACGCTGGGTGCGACTTGTTTTAGTGGCATTTGAAGCGTTAATGTGAGTGCGTCTGATGATGGTGTTGCCCACTGGTCTTATGATAGATAAGCTGGCCAATGAGTGCCGCATATGCAATTTGCTTAGCTCAATCCTTCGGTCTACAGTTGCAGCAGAAACACTGTGGTGTGTAGCGAATTGGATGACTTCCTCTAGGCTAATTCTGAGTCAGACAGGAAGTTTCGTTGGCCTTTAATGGGGTTACTTATGCAGGTGGCCGAAAGCACAATTGAACTGGAATGGTAGGGTTTCTTATCTGCCGGTCTGTCACAGAGCATCAAACAAATAACAAATAACAAGAGAGGTTATAAGATTGCCACGAGGGGTTCCCTATGAGTTATGTGGAACAGCGTCACACTAGACAGCAATAAATATAGCACAAATACATGTCTTTTGCGATGCGTAAGCCCAAGTGTGGTTTTGTACAGTTGTGCCTCACCATTAATTGATCACTATAATTCATTAACATGACATGTACCATTCAATGCCAGTTCACTTGTCGTATTTCCCGCAGTCACATCATATTCACTTGACTGGACATAATAGATGTTATAAGGTAAGTCTTTAATGTGTGAAGTCATGTCATCATGAACAATTTTGTAAGACCACAAATGCGATATCAATAACTGATTTGTGAATAAAGAAGGTTATCGTTCACAAACAAAACAAAATTATTGCTGAGTTAATTGTAAACCAGCAAGCAAACGGCAATGTCGAAAAAAAGCTTAGACTTCATTAATTCTGCATGATAAAGAATCTATCGAACAAGGAAGACACTATCTTAGTAAGATTGCACAACTATTTCCCACTCCATATATTATTTCTTACGTGGCTTAACCGAGATCATAACTCGATGCTTGGTTGATATCTTGTGTCTGATGCATTGATATCGTAACAAAGAATGGATGATTTTTTTGAAAATACTCACATGGAATACACGGCTAACCTCAGTGAATTATTCCGCAGTTGCGTTTTTGCGTTTTCCCAACCTAAACCTATTCCTCACAAATTTGTTTATTCCTCCTTGTTTACTTAACAGCCTTGAGGGAGTGTCTATATACTTGCCGTGTTTGTATGTTCGCGAGCCACACATAAACTTATTGGCAGTTTCAAGAAACCATCTTACAACAGCGTACATCCCCTATAATGCATTCCATGAAATGCTTGTATTTTGCCAAGTCAAGTGCCTATTAGATGCAACATTTTCGTAAGTGATTGAAAAGAATGTTTTGCTGCGCTTCTTTTACACTACACAATGTTTTTAACATCGCGTGGGCTGGTTGATGGTGGGACATAACTAATGCTAGGTTATTTGTTTTACAACACATACGGACGTTAGATTGCAAAAGTATACCTTACAATGTACACTTAGTGTTACAGCATATTGATGGCGCATTAGGAGCTGAAGAAAGGATATTTTACGAAACAATTCCTATGATACACATTTTTAATACAATCTCCTGGATTCATCAAAACATAATAACGGTGCTACCAATGATCGTATGATGTTGCTCGTACACTCTTATTCGTGAGGGGCTAGTTGCGCAAACAAGAAATGTTTTTTTCATTGTATGACCGCCGTACCATCCAACAGTGCATGCTAACGCATGTGTCATATTGAATGAAGGCAGCAGCTAGCTTATTTTGCAAATGTGGATATTCATATAAACACTTAGAGGCTTAACTGATTGTGGTTGATAATTCTACTCGCCCTCGACCGACCGACGGACTTCAGGACATTCACCAGTGCAACCCTTTATGAGACAGCTATACGCGATGGACAAGGGCTGAAGTAGCCCGCGGTTTGGCAAACTTATAGTGGCAGCGTTAGTCCATCGTACGTTCCAGAACATAGATTAGCGAGGCGAGTTACATACTAGATCTGTGTTGCCTCAAAAGTTGTTGTTGGATAACGTTTGAGCGGATGAACCTGCGTGATGAACATGCATGATAGAGGCGTAGGGATCAAGAGAAAACGGTACGTGGAAGCAAACATTACCACAGAACAAAACAAAATGTGAAGATCACTAAAGAACGACAGAAAAAAGGGTATTTTCCCTGGAATGGATGGAATCACGACTTCAAGTGAGTCTTTTTCGACGATATATCAGATGTATGAAATTTAGGTGGCTTCTTTTTTATCCCTGAAGAATGTTATCGCAAAACATTAATAACGCGTCAATGGATGCACCTCGTTTGTGTTAACATATCTATACCTATATGATCATATGATTCCGGCCTCGACAGGTATCTACGTGAATTCGCAGCTGCAGATGCTCGTTTGGTGTTGACCAAATACATCGGTGAATTCTTTTGCAGGTGTTATTGAAAGTTCTTTTCGCTATTACGGATGTACCAACAAGTATACTGTTCGTGTTGTAGAATGCCTTGATTTGTTTTCTTTTGTTTGCCCTTTGCATAAGTGGAGCATTGAATAACTCAAAAACCCACCAGTACTTCTCAATATTTATATACGGAAAATGACACTGCTTCGATGGTTCAATGTTGAATGTAGAGGTGTGCACCTAATGTAAGTTGAAGAGGCCTAGCCAAGTGTTTCCAGTCTGCACACTTCTAAACAGGACTGTTTTGTACAATATTGTCTTTCCATTCAAGCATGTTATAGTGAAAGGTGATATTATATAAATGGCTCTTCGTCAATATAACATTGGTGCATATGTTGTGCAATTAGTGTCGATGTCAGTCGTTAACTGGAACTGACTGTTACCTATACCTGTATATGATTAGGTTGTCTCCGATACTCATAAGCGATGGTCGCAACCCAATAAGACAGCAGCATTCTGTTCGATTGAGACAAAAACAATATGAAAGCCTAAATTCTCTCATTCTCTCTCTCCTCCTCCTCTCTTTCTCTCTCTCTCCCCCTCTCTCTCTCTTTCTCTGTCACTCGCACACCGACACACACGCGCGAGCAAACACATACACATACAAACAAGCTTATTTTCTAAGTCGCTGGCACTTAGAACATTCCACTCTAATGCGATTTCATCTCCCTAACGCTTGATATCAAAATTCATAACTTGCAGTCTCGCTATAACATTTTTGCTTGCCTCATGCATTAATATGGTCGTAAGCAATTGATGAAGTTGGTGCAAATGCTCGTTTGGGGTAGACAGAGTACATCAATAAATTCCCACTCAGTTGTTATTGACAAATATTTCCGCGTATTGCAAACCTGAACGAATACCACAAGAAGTTTGCAAAGTACTCTTTGTTAACGATGGGGTGTGGTGTCTATGTACTTTATTTGTTTATTTACTCTTGCGCCACAGATGAGCAAATTGGCTGTTTCCAAGAATGCATCACTACGACGTCATACGACTCCATAAAATATTCCATGGAATGTTTGCATTTTTCTCATTATCTCACAACAGCCTAAGGAGAATTGCGAGATCAAGTGCGTTCGACCTACCTTATTTGACCAAAGGCCACAAAACGAAATGGATTCTGTCAGGTTGTAAGTGAGGGAACAGTAATGTTTGTCGCGGTTTTCACCGTCATACAATGTTCTTACATCGTGTGGGCTGGTTGATAGCGGGACGTTAATAATTCCAGGTTATTTATGTAAAAAGAGATACACATGTTGAATTGCAAAATCACTCATGGTCTGATAATCTATATTAAGTATTCGTAACTTATTGATGATGCGTTATCTTCGGTGTGTTGCTGTGTAGCTGCATAATTGTAAAAAGTGCGAAACTATTCATGAGATAAACATTCTATGATACAATGTCCTGTGTTCACCTTACAAAACCTGGCGGTCGTAAATCACTGGTTTTGGTTCACTGCTATTTGCGTGAGATCAGCCTCGAATGCAAGAAATTTTCACATTTCTGTATTTTTATCAAAATTGCACCCTAAGTGCACTATGCATCGAATATGCACCACCACACAATGCTTGAAAACTCATGTAGAATAATGAATGTAGGTTGCAGCCAACCTGTAATGGTGTTTTTCGAAAATAGGAATTTCTATACTAGTATAGTTTAACATTTGATGATGGTTATATCCGCTTTTATTAAAATTTGTCCGGGATGTCCAACGCGCATAGCGTAAGTATGAAATATGTGCTTCGTTATACTGCGTACATTGATCAGTAATGAAAGCAAGTAATAACTTCGTATTTTCCCATATTTTGTTCTCCACGTTCGCTCGTTTCTCAGTGGGCACTCATCTGTAATTTTGATGAAATGTTTTCTGCATGTACCACTTTCTTTGATTTATGTTCTGATAACATATTGTCGTGGTTATCTGTGAGCTTCAGCAGACATGAATATTTCTGTGAAAATGGCGTCTGCTGGAAGTGTCATGCAAACCAGAACTGCATATTAATCATAGAAAACTAAGTAATCAATACAAATGTGGCTTATGTGTAAACAAACACACAAACAAAGCAAGTATATAGAGACTACCTCAAGGTTGCGAAGAAATAAAGATGAATAAACCAACATATGTTGTATTCTTCAGGATTGCAAAACGCGGAAACACATAACAGCGAAGAATTCACTGATATACTGCACAGTAGCATTTGGGACAGCATCTTTTATTTCTTGTGACCATATCAATGCTTGAGGCAAGCACAATTTTTGAACTGCACACCGAGTTATGTTCTAGATAGTACAGCATAAGCATGACAATTTTAATTCACAGATTGTTGTGCAAACTTATTATGGCAGTGGATCCAATGATGATCATGAAACTTAAATTTTTCGAAATGGCCTTCAGGTTTTCAATCCTCTCAACTACAAATTGCAATTAAAATGAGTTCAAAGATATTTTTATATTTTGCTCACAAATCTTCTCTAAATATCATTTGTGCCAAATGTACTTTAGCAGGAATATTGTCATGCGAGCATATCATAGAAATTCCTCATTGGATCGGTTTTTGTTGAGTCAAGTCATGTATCATTAACACTACTTTTTCTAATCCAAGCCGTTTCTGGCTACTTAGGCAATTTACGGCACAGCGGAAGTATCCTTTTTTCATTCAAATGAAAACTGTACTCAACTGACTTATGCATAGTCCAATGGCACCTTCATTATGCATAGTCCAATGACATCTTCATTAAGCATAGTACAGTGATACCGTCATCATGCAGAGTCTAATGATACCTTCATTACGCATAGTCCAATGACACCTTCAGTATACATACTCCAATGACACTTACATTCAACGGTAGTTTTACGTACCTAAATGTCTAGTGTCATGCTATTACAACCCACAGGACACCTTTCGTAACAATCATATCAGTTTTTAATGGTGTCATCTAACTTGTCTCAGACATCATGGCTGACCGACCTGCAACTAAGTAGCCCCACCATTCAAGGACAAATGCGCCCCGAGCCACCTTCAACGACAACCGTGAAGGATTCCCACGAAATTTCTTGGCCAACTCAGTGGTAGCCAGATGGAAATCACCCCATCAACTCCAGACATCAGCCCATCATTCCTGCGGCAACTATAAACATGGAGGACTTGGATGACGAAATCTCAAGCAATCGGTCAGTTCTATAACAGTATTGTGCACTCATTAGTCAGCTCATCAAGCATAGGAGTAACGAGTGACGACAATTTGGGCAACGCCACCATTAGACGCATTCGCAACAACGCTTCAAGTGACGCTAAAACAAGTCACACTCTCTTACCAGCTACAATCGACAAGTGAGCTGATAGATAAGGTGCTATGCCGCCAGCATCCAGTGGTGTGCAGGCAATCATGATCTAACTTGATCTAATCAGGAAGACAATTGAATAATAATCCATTGCAACTGCTGAAGCCATATTATTCCCTTGATCCAAAACAGTTTGAAACGAAATCCGAATAAGTTAAATGGTTAAAAAAGGCCTCTCGGGATATGTTCGTAAGGGTAGAAGAGTTGGAATAGAATTCTCGACGTTTGCTTGCTGCAAACAGCGAACGCCAGTCAAAGAACAAGATATGCAAGTTAAACAAAGTTTAAAATGAATACAATAAAGTGGACGCTTACCCTTGTTTGTCAGGTAATTCATCTCACGCACATAGTTGCCACCAAGTTTCAATAGACGATGGGGAAATATATACCTTTCGTATTCTATATGCTGTTTCAGGTGGTGCAAAGTACCCACATGATTATGTGTATAATTACAATGTCAGCATGTTCCAATTAAATGCAAATGTAATCATTGATGGGACCCTGGATATCCCATTACGTAGTAGATTGTCATATTGAATATCACTTTCTATTCCTTGATTCTTATAATAATAAAAACGCAAACATATTGTCTTGATCATTTCTAAAACCCACATGAAGTTACAATGCGCTTAGTCGTTAAGCGGTCATTATCAACTCATTAAGTCATATATACAGTATCAGCGCATAGCTATCTACAGGGTGTAATAAAAATGACAATAATAATAATAATAACAACAATGTTTCGATTTAGTCACGGCGGAGATATTTACATTGCATGAAAAGACAAATGTTCCTAAAGGTGAAGGAGAACGATTCTTACTGACAAAGATAAGGAGGCATTGCGGTTTTAGCATAAAACAGATCATTCAAGACACGAACGCCTTAAAAGAAAACGCCATAGATAAAAATAACGACTGCGAAGAAGTAACATTATAGAAGCTATGGATGTGTTCCGTGTATGGTAAGTTACAGAAGGAGAGGGATATCCAATGTCACAGGTATATATGGCTACCATTGTATAATATGATATATCCATCAAACCATCGAAATTTGTTCGGTACAGCTGATCACAACCGTCGTATGATCAACTGTATATGTTTACCCGTTCAGTTAAGAAGTTGTTTGTGAGAATAACCCATTCACACCTTTTGCTAGCCAATGATGCCTGTCATCGACTGAAATTGCAACGAAGAAGTACCATGCATGGCACTGTACAGAACTAATGATGATTGCATTCAGGAGGAAAGTGGTGCGATGGATGCACTGCTAACGAACAGTCATTTCTTACACAGAAGGGAGAGATTAACTGGAACTGAAGTAAACTTCGTCTTTGCCCGACCAAAACTTAATATATTTAATTATGTCCAATTACATCCATCATCATTTGGCCTCAGACGTGTTAATGTGGTACCATATTATTGTATTGTAGAGAATGATTAATGTCAGGACACAGATCAGTCAGAAATGATTTCACTAACCTGTTATCTCGTCCAGACCAATCTCAGAAAAATAAATTCTGTTCTTTGATTTGATTTGCTTCCCCAGGTCGCCCTCCCTTGATACCTACACCTCGACCACGACCGATTATCATGGTGATTTATTTGTGTACAAGAAAAACAAGCAAAATCATCGGGAGCATCACGGCTCTAAAGGATTTATTGTCTTGCTTGACTTTAGCAAAATAAATTATCAAATATATATTGTGATGAATCCCCTGCGTCGGTAGAGTAGAAGCGGAAATCATCATCATCAAACGTTAAACTTATATAACAATCCATATTTGGGAAATACACCAGCCACAACAACCAAATTTCTAGCACGTTTAAATGGAATGTATACTTTTGGTCTAGCTTCTTGGCTTCGCGTGCTAAATAATATTGATTACCACGCACGCACCAAGCCATTCAGAGCAGCATTTTAGCTCTGATAATCCTATATCAATGACTTTGTTTCACTTATAGAAATATATCCTTGTAAGTGGTACAACAAGCATGGACAGTTCGTTTACAAGTGCATCAATAGTGTCGTGCTGGCCTTTGGCAATATTTGAATAAGCGAAAGTCAACCACCGACACAAAATGTCGGAGAATATCGTTTGTGTTATTCAGAGCGCAATCTTCTCTGTGACACTATTTAAGATAGAACGGAAATAAATACACCGTGCGCCTTGGTGGTAGATTGCCTAATTAATTCTGATTCTATCCTTCTACATTCTATTATGATTTTTGGAGTGATGCATACGTTGTAACGACATGCGACCGACCGACTAACACGGAATAGCGAGTAGGGCTTAATAACCAGGACCTTTTCGACGTCTAAACTTCATGCCATCAGCCTGTCTGTACTTGATTGATAATGCCATTCTGAACTCAACTAGCAGTAGAATAAGTTTTCCCCCTTCTCTATGGTTGATGGATATCCAATCTATAAACGTCAATGGACTAGACAGGGTGACGAGGCCTTGAGTGCGTGTGGTGTGTTGCATTTTATTCCATCAGGGATGCAACAGTAAACGAATGCATTCATTGCTTTATATGAAGAGGGCACAAAGTGTGACAAAGAAGGACCTCAAATGAAAGATTAATTGGATTTCTGAGGTTGCGAATGTTTTGTCGACAGATAATGCACCCTCATGGCAATTTGAACATGGCCTTCAAGCTTTCGATCCTCGCAGCTACAAATTGCAATTGAAATGAATTCAAAGATTATTGTGCTCACAAATCTTCTCTAAGTATGATTTGTGCCAAATATACTTTTATATTTTGCTAAATTCTGGCCGGAATATTGTCATACGAGCATATCATAGAAATTCCTCATTGGATCGGTTTTCGTCAAGTCATGTATCATTAACACACAGGCATGTATTGATACTGCATTCGTGGCTTTGTGAATCCTTAATGTTTTTGCGGTGTCACATGTTCAACATTAGATCGGTTTTTGTTCAGTGAAGTGAAAGTGATGTGACCAGCAAGTATACGACAAGTGAACGATCCCCATCGACCCTAGCGGCAAAGGTTATTGTAGATTACTATTTTTCTGATTCAAGCTGTTTCTGGCTACTGAGGTAGTTTACGGCACAAAGGAAGCACCTTTTATCATTAACGAAGAGTCATTGAAAACCTTTGTTCTAACTCAACATGTATGTATTACTGGAGAGAAAACTGCGAAAAAACACCCATGAACTTATGCATAGTCCAATGGCACCTTCATTATGCAAAGTCCAATGGCATTTTCATTATGCATAGTTCAATGACACCTTCATTATGAATATTCCAATGACATCTTCATCATGCATAGTCCAATGACACCTTCATTATGCAAAGTCCAATGGCATCTTCATCTTGCATAGCCCAATGGTACCCTTATTATGCATAGTCCAATAACACCTTCATTATGCATAGTCTAATGACACCGATATTGTGCATCGTCCAATGGCACCTTCATTATGCATAGTTCAAAGACATCTTCATTATGCAAAGTCCAATGGTACCTTCATTATGCATAGTCAAATGACACCTTCATTATGCACAGTCCAATGAAACCTTCAATATGCATGGTACAATGAGGCCTTCATTATGCATAGTTAAATGACACCTACATCGTGCATAGTCCAATAGTACAATCATTATGCATAGTCCAATTGCACCTTCATTGAACATAGTCTAATGGCACCTTCATCATGCATAGTCAAACTGCACCTTCATTGTGCGTAGTCCAATGAAACCTTCATTATGCATCGTTAAATTGTACCTTCATTTTGCATAGTCAAATGGTACCTTCATTATGCATAGTCCAATCACACCCTCATTATGCAAAGTTCAATGGCACCATCATTATACATAATCCAATTGCCACTTCATTGGGAATGGTTCAATTGTACCTTCATTGAGCAAATTCAAATGGCATCTTCATTATGTATAGTCCCATGGCACCTTCATTATGCATGGTCCATTGACACCTACATTCAATGGTTGTTTTAAGTACCTAGATGTCTAGTGTCATATTATTCCAACCGCCTCGTAACAATCATATCAGTTTTGCTGATGGTGTTATTCAATTTGTTTCAGACATCATGGCCGACCGACCTGCGACTAAGGAGCCCCACCATTCAAGGACAAATGCGCCCCCAACCACCTTCAACGACAACCTAAAATGGTTCCCATGAAATTCCATGGCCAACACAGTGCGTGATCCGTTGAAGCATTAGGAAATGATCGCCATTTTGATTGTGGATTCACGCTACAAAATCTGAACAGTCCTAAACTCTAAATGAATGCAAAGCTTTAATAGTGGAGAAAATGACAGCAAGTTGCACCGGTATTGAATGGGTTATCATGTCCAAGTATAAGAAGGCTTTGATAAATCTAGCCGGCATCGAGATTAATTCCATCACATCACCCGCTCATGTGAAGGGATCACTTAGCGATTATACAATTCATTTGTTTTGCGTTCCTTCTTATTGATGCACGAGAACACAAACGTGAACAAATGAGAATAGTATTGTAGAAGCTTAATTGGGTTGTCTTTGTGGTCAGCTACGATGCTGTGCCACCATCTAAGTTGCCACAGGGATTGCTGCCCTGATGAGAAGTATATTGGGTAATTTTTAACAAGCAGCAAACGGATCACATGGTATCAGCAATGTGGAACATGGGAGCTACGCCGTAGCGTGTGTGCACTACTTCAGAGTAAAATTAACCTTTTGTTACATACCCCTAGTTTCCCAACGTTAAGCCACGGATCGGGCAGATCTATTGCGCTTCTATTGGTACATGACTTACAACGGCACACTTCATGCTTCGTTCAATGTTCGTTAGACTGACGTGGAAGTAACCATTCGGAATCCCAACATATTCAATACGATAGAGGAAAGCACATGCCTATCAATATCACCAGTCAATAGCCGTCAAATAAAACTCTGTGGGAAGATTAAGGACGGCCGTACATCAAATTTGTTTACCTTCTGAAAATCTATATAACTGTGTTTGCGAGATATTACAAACTCGGAGCAATACATTTAAAGTGAGCAGCAATGCCCGATACATACATACATACTACATCATACGGCAATCATACATACATACATACGATACATACATACACTAGCATATTACATCACGTACCTGGGTATGTAATAACACGAGAATACATATGCAGCATATTTTGACATATGTTGTGAATGTGAGGTTAACTCAAACGGAAATATGAAGACATTTTCAAAGGCGTACCTCAAGTCCCCTACAAACATACATACATGCGCTTAAGACATATACATACATAAAACCTCATGGTGCCCACATCACATACATACATACATACATACATTTTACATACATGCTGAGGATATCTAACATACAATTACATAAAGCAAGTCCGTACATACCGTTGATGGCGTGTCATTAACTCCTCATACATCTCATACATACACATACATACACACAGTACAAGTCATTAAGGCATACAAATGGAACATACAAAAATAGTACAGGTGGTCAGTGTCATACATAATAGAAATGCATACATACATCTATAACATACATACATACATTCATATATATACATACATACATTTTTAAAGAGACATACTATCGCATACATACATAATACATACATACATACATACATACATACATACATACATACATACATACATACATACATACATACATACATACATAGCATAGCATACATACATACATACATACATACATACATACATAACCCTACATACATACATACATAGCATACTACATACATACATACATACACGCATACACAGGGATACATAGCACGTACATACATACATACATACATACATACATACATACATACATATGTACATACTAATCATACATACATAATGACCACATACATATATTTACATCATACATACATACATACATACCTACATACATACATACATACATACATACTTATACATACATACATACATACATACATACATATACATAGGCACATACATCATACATACATACATACATACATACATGGTATACATACATACATACATACATACATACATACATACATATATATATATACATATATATACATACATACATACATACATACATACATACATACATACATACTATACATACATACATACATACATACATACATACATACATAAATATATATATACATACATACATACATACTATATACATACATACATACATACATACATACATACATACATACATACATACAAATACATACATACATATACATACATACATACATACATACATACATACATACATACATACATACATACATACATACATACATACATACATACATACATACATACATACATACATACATACATACATACATACATACATACATACATACATACATACATACATACACACATACACACACACACATACATACATACATACATACATACATACATACATACATACACATACATACATACATACATACATACATACATACATACATACATACATACAGACATACATACATACATACATACATACATACATACATACATACATACATACATACATACATACATACATACATACATACATACATACATACATACATACATACATACATACATACATACATACATACATACATACATACATACATACATACATACATACATACATACATACATACATACATACATACATACATACATACATACATACATACATACATACATACATACATACATACATACATACATACATACATACATACATACATACATACATACATACATACATACATAACGTACGTACGTACGTGCGCGCTAACCAGCAATGAAATATTAACTATGAAGGCGTCCATCATGTTTGATAATTACGAGAAAATTGTCAAAGCGACTATGGTGCAGAACAAAATAAAATGGTTTTATGAAACGTTTTGCATGAGGAATCAATTAGACCAATCTTGTAAAATGCTGCATACCACCTTCAAGCCCTTGATACATAAATATGCTGCATTCTTGCCAGAATAGTCGGTTACAGCTAAGAATGCCTCGTTGATCCATCGCTGCTTTGACACTGGGATACATTACAGCTGCCAACGTGCACACGGACTATCGAAGAATGGTCGATTTTAGGCTGCTGGGCGGGATATTAAGATTCACATCACCACTACCATCACGGAGACATACAGCTTCATCTTCCCAATGATGCTTTACTTCTTGCCTTCTTAATTCTCTGTTGCCAACTTCTTGCTTCATATTGAAATTAAAGTGGGTCCCTTGGCGAATTGATGGACCGTCTTGCTCGGTAGATGCCAACATTGCCGCATTAGAATTCGTCACTCGTACTGGGAAGTTGATCCCGTTTTTTGTTTTACTACGCCCTTTATAGCACTCTTTACTGATACCCATGTGGCAATATTATTGTATTGGTAAGAAAAGGGGCCCTTTAATGCCACTGATATGCCACAACACTGGTTATTTATTGACAACTTGTCACAGTCCTTCAGCATTGCATTGCATGCATCCTTCAATGAAGCTGCTTCGACCGATCGGAATATCTCGGGTACTGACACAAATCTCATTCTAGCACATTGTTCATTGTCATTAAATTGATTTTTAATACTTGCTGGAACACAGATTAGCCACGGTGTTTCCGTCAAAGGACAAGTATAGGCTAAAATATGATTTTTTGGGATTATAGTGTACGCGATTTTCTTAACAATAACTTGCCGTTCTTTGTTTGATTCGACGCGAAGTAACAAAAGTAAGAGTTACACAGTGTACATATATTAGCATTACAAAGGTTGTTGGCATAATGTTAGATGAACGCATCAATAAATATCTTTAGGTTAACGATTATTTATGGAATCTATGCTGCAGTCGACAGAGGCGACAATATCACCATGGTTGACTAATCTTGGAAGAAGGCTCACCGCACATATCGTTCATGTGCAATAGACATAACCACAGCCAATGATTCGATATCAAAATTGTGCTTTCCAATAATATGGTCGGAGTGTAATTAGAGGCTCTTGCGAAGTTCGGTCATTCCCCGACAAATTCAAACTGATCAGTTGAGCTTGGCAACTTGCAAATGATTAGTGGTTAACAGCTGGATATGACACTTTGACCTACCCTGTAATCGTAAATTTCGACAGTAGTAATTTGCAAAATTGGATTCTTGCAGCTTAATGCCAAATATAAGTGATGATGCATTACATTATCATTAATGAAATATTGTTTATCACCTCACTCATGCAACTTATTTGATATTTCATCAAAGTGCAGCGGTTGTGACAGATCATCTATAAACAATCGAAATATCATAGCAATGAAAGTAAACGTATTCAGCCGTGCAGTCGATGGAATTACAAACAATAAGTTAATGCAGCGCTTACCCACCTTCCGCTTGATTTTCATGCGTTGAAATGATCAGATATATAAATACACGTGTACTCTCACTCACTGTTTCCCAATAATAGCAGTAAGTGCTTTGTGTTTGTATCGCAGCTTTCCACCACAACCGGTTACCGCAGCGATGATTGTCACACGTGGAAGTAACAACATCTGGTATAACTGGCAGTGTACGCTATATGGTGCACAATAGCGAGTCACCATTATCCCTTATTGATCAGCGGGCGGCACTGAACATTGCAGTCGCGTGATTGGTGATCATATTGCATAGAAGTACCTGGCATACTTCGGTTCGACAGAATTTTTACCAGACAAAAGTTTGAACGTGAATCGTCTCTAGACTAACGATGCTGATCGGTTTTTTGGAATAAAAAATCAGCGAATTTTAACGTTCATTACTCAAACCAGTAACTTCATTGTTAATCCTCTTTCCTTGTGTTATAAAATAAGACATGACAACCGCTCACTAAAGATAATAATACTTAATGATAGGAACCGAAAAGATGCCAAATTAGCAATTACAATTTAACTAATACAAGGTATTATTTATACCAAAATAAGGTAACAGGAATATGGCTATTGCTCCCCTTGCCCGTAATATTAATGGGAAATATGCTGTCATGCAGAATTCACACAGAAGACTTGTCATGATATCCCGTCAACCTACACGTCCTTCGCAATAACCGCCCAAATGTGTAGTATACCATAAAAATGACACATTTCATGGTGGCAATGACTTGACGGCAGGCTCTGCTTTAGCAATTAATAAATGGAATTGAAGCCATAGTAAACCTGAGGAAGGCCGCGGATATATTCATATATATATATATATATAGAGATATATATATATATATATATATATATATATATAATATATCGATATATATATATATATATATATATATATATATAGATATTATAGAGAGGGATATATATATATATTTTTATACATATATATATGAGATAGAGATGTATAGACATATATGCATATATATATATATATGTATATATCTATTAAGAGATATATATATATTCATATATAGATATATACATCTATAAATATATATCCACATATATATCTCTCTATATATCTATCTTATATATATACATATATCGTCGAGATCTCATATACTCTAGATATCTATATACATATATGTACTATATCTATATATCTCTCCCTCTCTCTCTCTATATCTATAGATACATCTAGATAGATACATATCTTCTCTAGATATATCTCTCTCTCTCTACCTGTCTATATAAATCCCCTCTCGATGATAAATGTCTCTCTTCTCTCATACATCTAGATATCTCCCTCTCCAGATCTCTCTATCTCTCTCCCCTCTCTGTCTCATCTCTTTCTCCCTCTCTCTCTCTCTATCTCCTATGTTCTCTCTCTCTCTCTTTTCTCTCTCTCTCTCTGTCTCTCCTCTCCCTCTCTCTCCCTCTCTCTCCTCTCTCTCTCCTCTGTCTCTCTCTCTATAGATAGATCTCCTCTCTCTATATCTCTCTCTCTCTCTCTCTCTCTCTCTCTCTCTCTAGCTCTCTATCTCTCTCTCTCTCTCTCTATCTCTCTATCTATATATCTCTATCTCTCTCCTTGGTTATTAAGCTTCTCCCGTTTACACTTCTATTACAATCTCACGAATAACTGTGATTTGATACGATCGTCAAAGATTACATGTACGTTTGGGACTATATTACGGTTAGCCAACCGTCGTGTTATACAACAATGTTGATTTGCAATCAAATTAAGCCGAAACAAAATGCGCTAAATTTACTTCCTTTACTAAAATATTGGCTGTGTTTGGATTAAACACGGTGTGTGAGCTCTTTCAGACGTTGAGGTGGAATGATATTGGATTACGCAGGTCGCTTGATTGCAAGTGTGTGTGCATAATGCGACTAATCTATGCGACCGGCTTGACATGCACACAGAATGTCTGGCCTGGAAAAAAATCCACGTTCTCTATTCCCATTCGTTCTGCTAATAGCTGTCCAAACATACGCCATGAAGTGTTCAAGTTACAATGAGCCAATATTGAACGCCACCGGCATTCTTTCCATGTTGATGGACGATGTGGGCGAAACATCATGAATGGAACCGTAAGGGGCACGTAGCATACTCGAGGGGGCATAAGTGCTTGATTCACTTGCACACAGTAACCACCCTCAGTACTGAGGTTTTCATTGGAGCTATTTGCAGTTTACTTCCTGAACAATTTTTTCGGCGATCCTCGAGACACATTGAGAAATCATACATATAAATATCTCCCCCTGAAAAATATATATCGAAATATAAATATATATATAATTATATATGTATGTCGGTGTTTATATATGTATATATATATGTGTATGTGTGTTGGTGGGACGGGCAAATGTATGTGTAAATTGAGAAGAGTATTGTAGAGACATTATTCTGGGTTGACCCTTGTGGTCAGCTATGCGGGTCTTCTGGGCAACTAACTTAGATTAGAACAGTGATAACTGCCCGACCGAGAAGTATATTAGGTAAAGAGTGTGAACGAGCAATGAATGGGGAATATAGAGATTAGCTATATGGAACATGGGAGCTACTCAATAACAGACAGTGTTAAAAAAAATAACCTTTTATTACATATCCCTCGTTTCCCAGCAGTAAGCCACATGTTCTACGCACGGTTCCGGCAGATAACTAGTGTATCTATTGTGTATCTGTTGGTTCATGTTTTGCAATGGCACACTTCATGCTTCCTTCAATCGTCATGAGACTGATATTGAAGGAAATTTATTCCTTCCATGACTATGAAGTTATCATTCCATAAAGTCTCCTGTATGTAATTAGAACGACTATATGTCCCCCAGCAAGACATTTGGTCAGGATCAACGAACCATTCGGAATCCAACAGAATCAATATAACACGAGAAAAGCATAATATCATCAGTCAATAGCTGTCAAATAAAACGCTGATTGAAAGATTAAGGACGGTCGTAATTCAAATTTGTTTCCCGTCTGAAATCTATCTGAACCATGTTTGGGGGATATTGCAAATTCTGAGCAACTGCTTTAAAGTGAGCGACAATGGCCAGTAAAATATCTAGCATCGCTTCATCGTCGACAGTCGTGGGTCTTTAATAGCAAGAGAATCGACACGATGCTATAATAGTATATGTTAGCATATTTTGACTGATCTCTTGTGAACATGAGCTTTTCTACATCGGAAATATCAAATCATTCCTAAAGGCGTCTCCCAAAATAGTCCACGTTTAAGCACGCAGTTGCTTGCACTCAAGACATGAGCAATAAACCCATATCTTACCCACGTTCACTCATACTGAAACCATTTTAACTCTTCGGGCTGAGGATGTCTAACGTTGTAGTTAACAAATGCAGGTCCGCCCTGTCCGATAGTGTTGCGTCAAGGGACTCATTTGCTCTGACTCGACCTACAGCAACACAGTGGAAGTCATTGAGGTATACCACCTGGGTAGCAATGGATCCTTGACAAAACTAGTATAGGTGGTCAAGGCGCGCCAACCAACGATATAATGGTAACTGTGATGGTGGCTACCATGGTTGATAATTTCAAGAACAATTGTCAAAACGACGACGGCGCAAATCAACATAAAAGGGATTTATGTATATATATATATATATATATATATATATATATATATATATATATATATATATATATATATATATATATATATATATATATATCTATATATATATATATATATATATATATATATATATATATATATATATATATCCTCTATATATATATATATATATATATATATATATATCTCTATATATATATATATATATATATCTATATCTCTATATATATATATATATATATATATACGCCAGATACTAATCAGCGCACCAGTTGGCTTTCACTTGAACATGTATCTACGTTGTCCTAAGAAAAGTGACTCTGTCAGAGACTAAATGTCAGCATAAGAGGATTAGATGTCAGGTACATCAAGGGTATATTCCATGTATTTCACTCATGCTCTCAGTTTCCCAATAATAGCCACGAGTGCTTGTATCGACGCTTACTGCCACAACCAATTACCGCAGCGATGATTGTGACATGTGGCAGTTACAACATCTGTTATAACTGGCAGTGTACACTTCATGGTGCACTACTATCCCTTATCAATTGTCTTTGGTGATGATATTGCACAGCAGTATCTGGCATACATCGGTTTTCTCAAGTTACTAAATGAACATGGAATGGGTTCGTTTCTTCTTGTTCGTACAAATGGGCTTTCAAAACAATCGCGGTAACAATGAAACGACAACTGCTTGCTTCATATCGTTCTAATCTATAAACTAATTTAAAACCTAAAAGGCTAACAACGACTATGATTTCTAGATGATCTGTTAAACCTGAACTTCTTAAAATAACTCGATAAATATTTGTATATAGAACCTTGCAACCAATCAAGTATTCAGAAGCATAAAGAACATCCGACCATAATAGAGCGCAGAGGATCACACTGCCTAGCCTGGCACAGATAGAGCTGGTATTTGTAGAGGAAGGTAAGGTAAGTGCAGGGTTTAACAGCTTTATTGTTAATGAAAGCACGTAATTTACAAAATGTATACTGGTAAATGTAAATGACTATGACCAAATGTACACGGTTTGGTTACATTAATGTTCAAAACAGACTACAAAATCGGCATTACAAAACAATCTAGTACAACGCACTTCTGGAGTAGATACATTTCTCAGACGCCTGTTGTACTGAAAATATTTAGATCAAAACGTAAATGTTTGTTTAACAGGTGTGTATGGCAGTTTGACAAACCAAGATAACGAAAAGCTGATACCAGTCAGATAACCAACAGTTTAAAGAACGATCGATCAATACGGAAACTACATCGTTCTTATAACATTGCTGATATGCAATGTAATGATGAACGGAGCAAATGCTACAAAATGTTGTTGTTATCAATGGTTGTTTCACCAATAATTTATAAGAAAGTTTTTAAGTGGACTCAACCAATCGGCCATTTAATGCACTTTTCATGTCGTTGGAGAAACTCTTATCTCATGGATGAGGTAACAAAGTGCAAATGCTAGAGAATTCTTCATCAAATACGCATCATGACGCAAGAGGTAAGGAATATATTTCACCAGCTCCATAGCTATGTTTGGATCGAATACGGAGAGTGAGCTCTTTCAGTCGTTCAGGTGGAATGATACCGGACTAAGTAGGTCGCTTTATTACCAATGGGTGTGTGCGTGGTGCGGCTAATCTATGTGACAGGCTTGACATGTACACAGAACGTCTGGCCTGAGGGAAAATCCACGTTCTCTATTCCCATTCTACTGATAATAGCTGTCTAAACATTCGCAGATGCACTTAAAATTAAGCCCGCTTTATGAGATGAATGTTTTTCACTTACAGTTATATTACATGGGCTGGTATTTGGAGAGGAAGTTATAATCTAATCCCGTACGACAGAAACTGGCAACAGTTTATACAGTAACAATAGCCTCGTTAATAACCAGAAACCTTTTGTTTGCCCGCCTCAAATAAGTACAAGAACAATGTTTTAAGTGTTCATGTGCACTTATGAAAGCACAATATATCATGCTTTCATTGCAGGAACAAACAGTGAGAGAACCGGTGTTTATAATGTGGAGGAAGCAAGGCATTGCAAGGAAGGCATACATTGGCCACAGCTGATATGTCTTCTCTTACTTAACTCCTCTTCAACGTAACGCATAACAAGCGTCGTTGGAATAGAGGGGAGAGAACAGCAAATGAAGGTCATTTTAGTCCGTTTGGATTCCGTGCCTTGTTCGAATTGGGGATCCAATTATTTACACATTCGCAGACGCCATGAAGAGTTCAACATACATTGCGCCAATATTGACCGCAATATCACTTTTTCCACTGCCATTCTTTCCATGTTGATGGACGATGCCAGCGAAACATCACGAATGTAACGGTAAGGGGCATGTAGCTTACTCCAGTGCGGAAAAGTGCAATACTCACTTGCACACTGTGACGACCTTCAGTAGTGAGGTTTTCATTGAAACTATTGGCAGTTCACTTCCTGAACAGTTCATTCGACGATCATTGAGACACGTTAAAAAATCAAAGAACATACTCGTTAGTATCTCTCCTTGACAAATATTAATATCAATATAACTATATACATATACATATATAAACATTTAAATATATATATATATATATATATATATATATAATATATATGTGTGTGTGTGTAAATATATACATATATAAATAAAGAGATATATATATAAACTAGAAATATATATATATTAATAACAATGTATATATATATATATATATTTAAAAATATAGACATATATAAATATATATATCTATATCTATATTTATGTATATCTAGATCTATATATATATATATATATATATATATACATATATATATATATCTTTATATTTATATTGATATTTGTATATATATATATCTGTTTATCTATATAAATATATTTATATATTTAGATATATATATATAAAGATATAAATTTAAGTGTATCCAATCCATACATATCCCTATACATATATACCTTTCTATATATATATATATATATAGATAGAGAGAGATATATATATATATATATATCTCTTTCTCTCTCTATTTATATATATCTATCTCTTTCTATATATATATATTTATATCTATATATATATATATATATATATATATATGAATGCATATATATATATATAGCTATATATATATTTATATATCTAAAATATATATATATATTTGTACCTATAAACGTATGTAAGTATAGATATATATATGAATATACATATTTATATAGATATATATTCACATATATATGCATACTAATAAGTACACATAGAAATAAATATATGCATATATTAATATATATATACATCTACATATGCACACATATGTATATACAAATATATACATGTATACAATTACATAACTAGAGGGATATATATATCAATATATATACATAAATATATGTTTATATATATGAATTTATACAATTAAATATAACAAATGATATGATTATCTCTATATATTGATGTGTATAATGTATCTATGCACACATATGGATATATATACATATATATATTTATATATATTTAAATATATTTATATATATATATATATATATATATATATATATATATATATATATGTATATATATATATATATATATATATATATATATATATATATATACGAGTGTGTGCATATTTGCATGTATGAACATGCGTGTATATATATATATATATATATATATATATATATATATATATATATATATATTTATATATTTATATATATGTATAATTATATATGTATAATATATATATATACATATATATATATATTTTATGCATATATATGTGCATATGCATTTCGATATGCTTATATAAACATGATTATGAACATATATGTATATAAACATACATAACGTTTTACTTATATATAAAACGGAATGGGGGTGTTAATTAGGGGAGGGGCGTTAATTAGGGAATATACGGTATATAAACATATACATATGCACACATATATATGAAATTATATATATGTATGCATATACATAAATATACGGATGAGTATAAACATATATATTGATAAATATGTAAATAAAATAAAAATGAATATATTCATATAAATATTATATATGATATGAATATCAACATATACAAGAAAATACGATATAAGCACACACATGTATATATAAATATATATATATATATATATATATATATATATATATTAATATATTTACATATGTATAAGTATGTATTTATGTAAATAAATAACAATATGAATCTCAATAATTATAAGATAATATAATATGCACACACACATGGATGCATATATATATATACATATTTACATATATATATATATATATATATATATATATATATATATATATATATATATGAAAATATTTGTATATATATATATATATATATACAAATATTGTGTGTATATGTATATATATATTTGAATATATGTACGTATAGATATTTATATATGCATATTTATAGATATATATAAATATATATATATATATATATTTATATATATATATACATGTATATATATATATATATTTATATATATATATATATATATATATATATATATATATATATATATGTGTGTGTGTGTGTGTGTGTGTGTGTGAGTGTGTGTGTGTGAGTGTATGTGTGTGTGTTTTTGTGGGAGTGTGTGTGCTTGGTTATAGGTCGGTGGGGGCTTATGTACGTGTAAATTGAGAAGAGTATTATAGAGACATTATTTGGGTTTGGCTCTTTTGGTGAGCTGCTATGCGGGGTTTCCTCTAGGTTACTAACCTAGTTTACCACAGGGTTTACAGCCCCGGTGGGAAGTATAATGAGTAATGACTTTGAACGAGCAGTGAATGAGGAATTTAGGGATCAGCTTTAAGAAACATGCGAGCAAGACCTTAGCGTGCGTACGAATACAGACAGAGTAAAAAAAAGGTATTCTTTTTTCACATATCCCTCGTTTCCTAACAGTAAGCTACATGTTCTACGCACGAATCCGGCAGATAACTAGTGTATCTATTGCGTATCTATTGGTTCATGCTTTACAATGGCACACTTCAGGCATCCTTTAATCTTTGTTAGTCTAATATGGAAGGAACTGTAGACACTTGGTCAGGATCAACGAGCCATTATGAATCTAACAGATTTTATACGATACAGTAAAGGATATGCCTACCAAAAGCACCAGTTAATAGCTGTCAAATAAAACGCTGTGTGGAAGATTACGGACGGTCGTAAATCAAATTTGATTCCCGTCTGTAATCTTTATCAACAGTGATTGCGGGATATTACAAACTCTGAGCAACTGCTTTAAATTCAGCATAAAAGGGATTTATGTTATGTTCTACATGAGGAATAAATGTAACCAATCTTGTAAAAATGATGCATATCACTTTAAACCCCTTAATGCATCAAAATGCTGCCACCTAGGCTGAATGCTTCTTTTATCTACCGACACTTACAGCCAACGGGCTTGGCGGGGTATTAAGATTCTCATCACCACTACCGTCACGGAGACATACAGCTGCCTCCTCCCAATGATGCTTTCGTTCTTGCTTTGTTAATTCTCTGATGCCAACTTCTTGCTTCATATTGAAATTGAAGTGGCCCCATTGGCGAATTGGTGGACTGTCATGCTCGGCGTTACATGCATTATCAATGAAGCTGCTTGGACCGACCGGAATAGCTCGGATACTAGCGCAAATCCCCCCTTAAGACATTGTTCATTTTCACATTTGCACGAACACCTGCATACTACACATAGGTCACTGTCTTACTGCCAGCATTGGGCATCAGTCACAGTTAAAACACTCCTGAACTGGGTTAATTGTTTAGCATTAATTCTGTGATGCAACGGTTTGTGATTGTGACTTCCAATATTGATGAAGCACAATTAATTAAACATATAAACATTTTATTGCTTAACGCGAACTACGTAATACGATTCTCTAATCTGAGGCTTACCTTGTCTCTGTGCTAACAGTTGACGAAACGTCGATTACATTGGCATAGAATGACCCACATATGATATTACTGAGACACTACCATAATAATGAGTAACTTTAATTCCATGTTCACTGCCTTGTTTCTGCAAAACTCAATGTGATATACTTGGAACCAGGGTTATCTTTCGACAACTAAATGCAAGTGGTATTACAAAGGTAGTTAGATGAACATATCAATGAATATCTTTAGCATGGCGAACGATTATTTTTGGAATCTATGCCGTTGTGGTCAATCTAAACATCATAGCAAAGGAAGGGAACGTATAGAGCGGTCGATGGATATACGAACGATCATAAAAGGCTACTTTTACCCACAGTTTTCGTTGTTTTCATGCATTGAGATGATCTTGGTAAAGCAATGAATACATTTGCACATTTGTCATGCATCGATTGAAATCCCATGTGATGGAATTAAGCAGACACTTGTGTTTGCATCGATGAAAATCCGTCTTTCTTCGATCCTTTACACAACGATAAGCAGTTCTAATGTGATTACACCAAGAGGACGGGGTACTTTTTGTGTATGAGGCCAACAAAGCATATGAATGAAGGCCCTTCACGACAACCCAATAGGGTAATATGACAAAGTGTGCTTTGATATTGGCGTTTGAGCAATGCACGCATTAGGTGTCTTGAATACAGAACAGATAAGACTGAATGTGAACGGTTTCGCGCATTAAGAACTCAACAGTATATGAATTGAGTCCAATAATATGGAGATTTTTAAATGGTGACAGAATATTCATTTGACGTATCATGTGAGTCGATAATGGAGATGAAAAGATGGGCTTTAAACCTAATACTATAGACTTAGGGAATGCATACACAGCCAGAAATATAGATAAAATATATATATATATAGATATATATATATATATAGAGATATATATATAGAGAAGATATATATATATATATAGATAGATATAGATAGATATATATATGTGTGTGTGTGTGTGTAGATATATCTATATAGGGAGAGATACATATTTATATATATATACTTATATATAGATTTAGAGAGATATATAGAGAGATCTATATCTATTTATATATAGATATATATAGAGAGAGGGAGGGAGATATAGAGACATCTAGATAGAGAGAGATAGATAAGGAGAGAAAAGAGAGATCTTTCTCTCTCTCTCTCTCCCCTGTCTCTCTCTCTCCGTCTCTCCCTCTCCCTCTCTCTCCCCTCTCTCTCCCCCATAGAGAAACAGAGATAGACAAATCTCCCTCTCTCCCGCATCCGAGAGAGAAAGAGAGAAAGAGATCTCTCTCTCATAGAGAAAAGATCTCTAGATATAGAGAGAGAGAGATAGATAAAGATCTCCCTGCCAGGCAGAGAGAGATCTCTATACATATCTATTTCTGTCTATACATATATACATTTGTCTCTGTAGAGAGAGATAGAGGGGGAGAGATATTTTCTCTATCTTTACAGAGAGAGATAGAGAGAGAGATATATCTATGTTTATAGATAGAGATAGAGATATATCTCTCTAGATCTATCTTCTAGAGAGACAGATATATCCATATTCATTTAGATATATATATATAGAAAGTAAATATAGATATATATAGATTTATATCTATATATATATATATATATATGGTATATATATACATATATACATTGTATATATATATGTATATATCTCTGTATATCTGTATCTCTATCTCTCTAGATCTCTATATCTATATAGATATATATAGGGAGATATCTACATAGATATATCCCTATATATATAGACCTGTGCATATATCTCTGTATATATGTATAAAATATACATCTATATATCTCTATATTTCTTTCTATATCTCTATATATAGATATAGATATATGAATTTACACACACATATTTATACATATCTATATATATATTTATATATCTATATCAAAATATATCTCTCTATATATATATCTATATATATATATATATATATATATATCTCTCTCTATATCTCCTCTATATTATATATATCTATATATATATATATATATATATATCTCTATATATATATATATATATGATTGTGACACGTGGCAGTGTACACTACATGCCGCACCACTATCCCCTATCCATTTGCGGTCGGCATTGGGCCTTGCAGTCGTGTGTTTGGTGATCATATTGCATAAAAGTAACTGGCATACATCTGGCGTATACATAACAGCCAACCATAATAGAGCACAAAGGATCACACTGCCTAACCTGGCGCAGGTAGAGCTGGTGATCGTAAAGGAAGGTTAGGTAAGTACAGGGTTTAACGGCTTTAATGTAAATGGAAACTACATCGTTCTTATAACATTGCTGATATGCAATGTTATTATGAGCGGGGCAAATGCTACAAAACGTTGTCGCACCGAAGCGATGTTCGTGATGTAGCTAGACATGTACCTCCTATCAATGGTTGTTTCACCAATAATTTATAGGAAGCTTTTAAATGGGCTCAATCATTCGGCCATTTACTGCACTTTTCATGTCGTTGGAGAAATTCCTATTTCATGGATGAGGTAACAAAGTGCAAATGCTAGAGAATTCTTCATCAAATACGCATCATTTAGCAAGTGGTATAGAGTAGATTTCACCAGCTCCATAGCTTTGTTTGGATTGAATACCGAGTATGAGCTCTTTCAGTCGTTGAAGCGGAATGATACTGGACTAAGTAAGTCGCTTAATTACCAATGGGTGTGTGCGTGGTGCGGCTAATCTATGTGACAGCCTGACATGTACAAATAACGTCTGGCATGGGGGAAAAGCCACTTTTCCTATTCCCAAACCTGCTGCTAATAGCTGTCAAAACATACGCAGATGCTCTTAAAAGCAAGCCCGCTTTATAAGATGAATGTTTTTCACTTACACTTATATAACATGGGCTGGTATTTTGGCAGGAAGTTATAATCCAATCCCGTATGACAGAAACTAGCAACAGTTTATACAGAAAAAAATACCTCGTTAATAACCAGAAACCTTTTGTTTGCTCCCCTCAAATAAGCACAAGTGTTCATAAGCACTTATGAAAGCACAATATATCATGCTTTCATTGCAGGAACTAACAGTGAGAGAACCGGTGTTCATAATGTGGAGGAAGTGAGGCATTGCAAGGAAGGCATACTTTGGCCACAGCTGATATATTCACTCTTACTTAACTCTTCTCCAACGTAACGCATAACAAGAGTCGTGGGATTCAGGGTACAGCATCGCGAATGACGGTCATATGAGTCAATTTGGATTTCGTGTCGTGTTCGAATTGGGAATAAAATTGTTCACGTACTCGCTGACGTCGCAACATACAGAATACCGTTCGAATAATGCAAATGCCATGAAGTTTTCAACTTACAGTGGCCCAATGATGAACGCAATATAACTTGATCCATGGTCATTGTTTCCACGTGGATGGACGATGCGAGTAGCATACCTCGAGTGGGGATAAGTGCGTGACTTAGTTGCGTTGCACACAATAACCCCTGGGTCTCTTTGCAGTGTACTTCCTGGACAATATATCTGGCGATCCTTGGAGGAATCACCCGACATACTCGTAAGTATATTTCCTTGACAAGACGGTTGATAAAACAACAACCCTTTGTGAATTAGCCTGGCTTTAGAGACAAGGAGAATGTTACAATCGCTTTGTACTCTAGTCAGTATTTGACCAAAATTATTTAGTTTCAACACAACTTAATTAATAATTTTATCTAGTTTAAAGTGGATGCTGGTGTTCCGAAATGGAAATACGTAGTACGTTGGACGTGCAAAATGCAGCGTTACTGTGGATAGCAACCAACCTTACTGGGTTAAATAGTATACTTGCAATTTTCTGATTAGAAATGCATTGACACATGAACAATGTAAAATGACTGTCATCTTAACTTTTAAGTAGGGCTTGCTTTATGAAATAATACCGACTGAAATTGACCATTAAACCATGTAGCATGTAACGAAACGGGTAGTTGTATGTGTTTTAGCAAAATACACGCTATGCGTTTTATACTAGGTAAATGACAGACCCGTCGATTATACGTAGCAGATAACACTTCATAACCAGTATAAGCTGTTGACGATTGAATTTTTGACGTATGGCATCATTGCAGCTTATAATAGCTGAGCTCGTAAGTCATGATAAACAATTGATCTATACATCGACTGATTGTATAGCATTTGAATCTATATTGATGATCTTTTATTTGGAATGAGAGCATAAAGATACGACTAGTATTCGAGGAACGTGAAATCATAAAGATAGTACAAGTGCAGAGCAAAAGATCAAAGAGCTCAGTATTTAACAGACGCCACGAGGTATCCACATTTATTTTGAAGTAATGTGTAACAAATTCTTTTGTTGACTCAGATGCATGAATTTTCTGTTGCTGTTATTTCTATTTCGTTTAGTGACATTATTTAGATAATATTGGAGGCAGCAAATAGCACATTAAACAAAGATGAATATCCGTTTTATTTTTGTCATTCATGTATTCAGCGGAACTAAGAGAAATAGTAATATGTTCAGATTATTCAAATATTGATAAGCAACGCCAATCATTCAATCTCCAAACGGTTTCTCACCAGTAGAAGCAGTGGAACACTGGCCGCGCAACAACGAGTGACATGAACTAAAGTATAATCCATAGTAACAAGCATACCTTTTGTTGTCAGAAAACATGGTATCCTCTCCGCTCCTATGACAAACAATCGACCCATTATTTTTGAGAAACCTTAACAGGTTGAAATGTTTACCTTTCCTCGTTGAAGCGATACGGGAAATTGTTGCACTCCTAATCATATATTTCACCAACACCACCCCTATTCTCCACCATGCCTCCATCCAATTATGTATTGTGAGGAATATCTCTGATATGTCTCTATACAGCTGTTTCGTGTGTGGAATCAATTTACTTACCTCCATTTAGCTCTTTCCTGTGAGGAATCACTCTTCCTTGCCTCCATATAGCTCTATCCTGTATGGAACCACTCTACTACGCTTCCATTCAACCCTTTCCTTTCAGCAGTCATCCACCGCTTTCCTGTGACTAATCACTTTGCCATATCTCAATCCAGGGCAGATTGACGTACTTGCCTTTCCACGTTAAAGAGAGCAAAGATATCACTGCATTTAACCATTCCTCATCACAAGCAACCGCCCCAAACCCGTCACCGCCTCCCTCACTAATTCCTTTACTGTGGTGGTCCAAATACAGCCATTTCCTCGCAAGTGTAATCAGTGCGAGGTGATACAGCGATATTATCACCGTATTATAACCACTAGCAACACAAAAGTAATTGCTCAGAATTCCCCGTCAATCCGACGCCCGAAGATCAAGGCCAACATTTTTGCTTTTAATTAGTTAATATTGTATTTAACCAATCATGATCTTTGGCTATACGACTGTTTGGTGGTCCCTGGGGTTTAAAGTAAGTATATTATCCAGGGGATTAACGAACGGACCAGTAAGTCATTAAGCTAGCATAATGTAGGTGTGTGTGTGTGTGTGTGTGTGTGTGTGTGTGTGTGTGTGTGTGTGTGTGTGTGTGTGTGTGTGTGTGTGTGTGTGTATGTGTGTGTATGTGTGTGTGTGTGTGTGTGTGTGTGTGTGTGTGTGTGTGTGTGTGTGTGTGTGTGTGTGTGTGTGTGTGTGTGTGTGTGTGTGTGTGTGTGTGTGTGTGTGTGTGTGTGTGTGTGTGTTTGTGGTAGTTGAGCAATGTAGTTGGGCATGTGAGAACGGAACACTGATTATCCTAATTTGAGTGAATTGCAGTCAAAATAGTAAAACAAACTCTCTCGAACCCGGCATTTATTATTAGCCACTTGTCTTAACTCAGTCCTTAATGATTGGCGCTTGGTTTTCACTAAGTTTATCTGCAACATTTTGGGAAAGAGATGAATTCCTACATATATATTAACCCCGAATCTCTGATACATAAACGTAATCCAACCGCACAAAGTCGATAAATCTGCATCGCTTCCTGCTCATCATGTTCATCCTCATTATAAAACCTACCTAAGTATTGCATCGCACTCAAATTGCGCATTAAAGCTACAGATATGTCATGCAGCAATAGCCCTCTCTTTGTGCTTGTCGTTAAACGAGGGACCAGAAGCAGAAACTGAATGGCGCCACAGATCATCTTGTCAGAATATTGCTGGCCAGTGGCAAGTTGAATGTCATTGCTTGGGCGTGTCACATCCGCAATAGATCTCATCTTCGCTTCAATGGAAACGTGATACCTCAAAATAGACATTGGTCCTACTAATTACCTGATATTCAACTCTCTTGTGTTAGCATTCAGCTATAATCTCACATGCTTTCAGTCGTGACCCGTGATAGATATCTAAGGGCATAGCAAACGTAATAAGGTAGTGGGTGATTGCCTGATTTAGGGTTGTGAGTCCTCAAGCTACCTACTCGTCCCCCCACCCCCCCACTCCCCGCACCTCACGTTTTTCTTTCTCTCTGGTGCTGAACACTGCCGATTCATATGTGTGGGCTTTATTGACCGATTCTAACAAATGATTCGGCATCTTGCTAGAAGCTTGCTTATTTATTAGCTGTTAAGTCCCCAGAACTTAACGGATGCAAAGCTAAAATAGTGGACAAATTCCATCAAAAAAAGGTCCTATTATTAGAGGAATCCGTACATTTGTCCGTCCCACTCGTCATAAGACTCCATGAGGTGTATCCGTTGTGCTGATGATGATGCTCAAGTTAAGCATTCTATTGCGGATCTGCTAGGAGGTAAGTGGTACGAGAAGCACATTACCTTGATATGTTTCACTGTTCAATCTTGGCATTAGTGGACCAATAAATAGTTCTAAACAAAGCTGTTCACCAGCACTTCTCCTCGTGTACGGACGTAAAGCGACACTGCCTCGATGGATCAATGTTGAGTTTAGAAATGTGAACCGAATGTACAGTAAAGAGCACAAGACAAGTGTTTCACTGGAACTGACTCTTACCCGTTAACGTAGGCAACCGAACATCCTTTCAATCGGCATAATTGATCGTAATCAGTAATTGAACGTGTGACGTAAGCAGTAACCTTACTGCTTATTAGAATTTCGTCTCATTATCATAAAATAACTGTCCTCATGATATTTGAAGCAGCAAACAAGTTTTTTAAATGGATGCATTTCTCGCGAATATAACCTTTATAACCGAACATCCATTGGGTGAATAATGAAAGTTCCATACTTCCCCAATAGTTAATGGGTTATAAATTGTATTGCGATAACATGCTAACAACAACATCCCAATTTACTGTAAAATGCGTTGTTGCTGTTGTTATTGTTATTACAATTATTATTGTTACAATTAATATAATTATTATTAAACGAACACAATGTGAAACATATTTCTCCATTGTAAATTACACAATCAGTGCATTCTTGGAAGTTGTAGATTGGGAAGCTGTGAGTAAGTCTTCGTAGGTTTGATAGGACTGATCTGACAAGTTCGAGTCAAAGTCTACCTTATGTTGTTGGATTCAAACTTCATTTTGCTTGCAAGACACTTTGTTTGTATATTTTTACCATGATTCTGACGCCGATTCTGATGCATCATTAGTTGATGTTTTCCATGATTCGATCATGAAAGTGTAAACCTGTCCGCATATTACTAGTCTAGTGAACTGGTCGCTTGCTGCAGGGCACACTATCAATCAACGCTCTTGTGAATGGCTGCAGGACGCTGGGTGCGACTACTTGTAGTGGTATTTGAAGCGTTGCTGTGAGTGCGTCTGATGATTGTGTTGCCCAGTAGTCAATGAATGCTTCCGATGCAATTTCCTTAGCTCAATCCTTCGGTCTACAGTTGCAGCAGAAACGCAGTGGTGTGTAGAGAATTGGACGACTTCCTGTAGGCTTATTTTGAGTCAAACAGGAAGTTTCGTTGGCCTTTAATGAGGTTATTTTTGGAATTGCCCGAGGGCACATTTGAGCTGGAATATTAAGGTTTCTTATCTGCCGGTCAGTCAAAGAGCATTAAACATGTTACATACCAACAACAAGAGAGGTAATAAGATTTCCACGAGGGGTTCCCTATGAGTTGTGTGGAACAGCGTCACACTAGACAGAAATGGACGTAACACAAATGCATGACTTTCGCGATGCATAACCCAAGTGTTTTTGTACAGTTGTGCCTCACCATTAATTGATCACTATAATTCATTAATATGACATGTGTCATTCAATGCCAGTCGTTCACTTGTCGTATTTCCCGCAGTCACATCATATTCACTTGACTGGACAGAATAGATGTTATGAGGTAAGTCTTTAATGTGTGAAGTCATGTCATCATGAACAATTTTGCAAGACCACAATTGCGATATCAATAACTGCTTCTGAGTTAATGAGATATGACTTTCGTGGAGGATAATAATCCTATGTCAGAATTACAAAAAAAGCCATCAGCAGATAAGATTTGTGAGTAAGGATGGTTATCGCTCACAAACAAAACAAAATGATTGCTGAGTTAATTGTAAACCAGCAAGCAAACGGCAATGTCGAAAAAAGCTCAGACTTCATAAATTCTGCAAGATATTGAATCTATCGAACAATGAAGACACTACCTAAGTAAGATTGCACAACTTTTTCCCACTCAATATATTATTTCTTACGTGGCTTAGCCGAAAACATAACTCGATGCTAGGTTGATATCCTGTGTCTGATGCATTGATATCGTAACAATGAATGGATGATGTTTTTGTAAATACTCACATGGAATACGCGGCTAACTTCAGTGAATTCCTCTGCAGTTGCGTTTTTGCGTTTTCCGAACCTAAACTAATTCCTCACAACTGTGTACATTCCTCTTTGTTAATCTAACAGCTTTGAGGGAGTGTCTATATATTGCTTTGTTTGTATGCTCGTGAGCCACACATAAACTTATTGGCAGTTTTCAAGAAATCTTATGACAGCGTACATCCCCTATAATGCATTCCATGAAATGCTTGTATTTTGCCAAGTCAGGTGCCTATTAGATGCAGCATTTTCGTAAGTGATTGGAAAGAATGTTTTGCCTCGGTTGTTTAAAACTACACAATGTGTATACCTTCGCGTGGGCTGGTTGATGGCTGAACATAACTAATGCTAGGTTATTTGTGTCACAACACATACAGATTGCAAAAGTATACCTTACAATGTATACTTAGTGGTCATAGCATATTGATGGCGCATCAGAAGCTGAAGATAGGATATTGTTTTCGATGTTTGTGTGTGGCTGCATAATTGTTTAAAGTACGAAACCATTCCTATAAACATTTTTAATACAATCTCCTGGGTTCATCAAAACATAATAACGTATGATGCTTTTCGTTCACTACTATTCGTGAGGGGCTAGCTGGGCAAATAAGAAATATCCTTCTACATATTCCTATATTTTTGTTTTTTTTCATTGTATGAGCGGCGTACCGCCCAACAATGCTTGCTAACTCATGTGTCATATTGAATGAAAGCAGCAACTAGCTTATTTAGCAAATATGGTTTATTATATCAGAACTTCGTGCACTAACTGATTGTGGTTGATAATTCTACACGCCCTCGACCGACCGACGGACTGCACGGCATACACATTCACCAGTGCAACCCTTTATGAGACAGCTATACGCGATGGACAAGGGCTGAAATAGCCCGTGGTTTGGCAAACTTATAGTGGCAGCATATAAGTCCATCGCACGTTCCAGAACATATATAAGCGAGCCGAAATACAAACTAGATCTGTGTTACCTCAAACGTTGTTGTTTGATAACGTTTGAGCGGATGGACCTGCGTGATAGTCAGGCCTGATCGAGGCGTAGGGATCAGGGATAAAGGTACGTGGAAGCAAACATTACCAAATAACAAAAGAAAATGTGAAAATTAAAAAAGAACGGCAGAAAATAGGTTTTTTTCCCAGGAATGGATGGAAACTCGACGAAATATCAGATTTTTGAAATAAAGGTGGCTGTGTTCTGTTTTGTGCCTGAAGAATGTTATTGCAAAAAAGCATTGGATGCGCCATTATTTAATTAACATAACTATAGCTATATGATCATATGATTCCGGCCTCGATAGGTATCTACGTTTATTCGCATCGTAATTGCTGGATTAATGGATCATATGATTTATATCGGTACTTTTATTTATTGTGTACCCCCAAATCCTCTTTTTCTTCTTGAACTGTTAAGTCCTAAACTCTAAATGTATCAAATCTGTTATAGTGGAGGAAATGACAGCAAGGTGCAACGGCATTGTCCAATTATAAGAAGGCTTCAATAAATCTAGCCGCCTCGAGATGAATTCCATCACATCACCCGCCCCTGTGAAGGGATCACTTAGCGATTACACTATTCATTTGTTTTGCGTTCCTTCTTATTGATGCACGAGAACACAAACGTGAACATCTTTTTTAGCAATTCATTTCTCGTTGTATGTTCATCGGCAGATTCACAGCCATGGACCGAGATTTTGTCATTTAATAAACGTATTTCAAAGATCTGAGAATTCTTTGTTATAACCGTATAATATGTGAGATAATAATATCGATACTTATCTCTTCTATTTAAAGTTCGCCTTTCACAAAGTTCTCTGTCATCTTTGGGCAAACACATAATTTCCTGCAGTTGGATGTAAACTGGAACAAGAAGAATATTATTGCTATTATAAATTCTATAATTAACGTTATTCCACGCCTTTTTAATTAACGTGATGTTTGAAGCTGGAGGCTTTTACAGTGACGTACTGGTAAGATCTTAGGCCCCATGTATGATATGAAACAACATTGATCCTACTTGTGGAATTGGCCACTGGGTTGCAACATTTATTAACATTTTAATTACTTCATCAGTAACTGTACTGCTTTTATGTGACAGCTTACTTTTGCGTAATCATGAATATGGAAATATAACACGGCTAATGTGCTCCTGTCTCTGTATATATTTCAGGCAGTGCACTTGCTGCATACATTGTTTTTAGCTGTTGTCCTGTTCTGTGTATGGTACACACGATGCTTTGATAAAATATAAACCCAAATCACTTGTATCAGTTATCAGATGTTATAGAATATTCACTATATAACTCATGGTAAGCTTGAATTTATCTGGCACCCATAATGTAAGTCACAAATATAGATATTCTGTGGTTTACCACTTTTATACAGCTGAACAACGTTAATCGAGGGTTCTTCTGTCAGCAGCACTGTAGTGTTTGACGAAATGCCAGCATTATTCTTTTCAAATGAACCCGCTGGCTTCCCAATGTTCCTTCGCTATCAGTTCATAATTCCTGCCACCTGCCACGCCAACTGACCGTTATCTGCCAACACAATTGATAAAAACTATATCTAAATAGTAGAGAATGCTATAATACAAATGGCAGGACTGGGATCTGCGTTTGTTGAACTGATGTACGGGATCCCACTTCTGAATTGTGAGAGTGAATTGTTATTGCTTGAGAGGATTGAAAAGTATCGATCTTCATTAAAACTTCATAGTTATAACTATATCGAACAATATCTAACACTTGATAATTAATTCATAGGTGGTATAACCGAGCACATAACTTGCTGTCTCGCTCAAACATTTTGCTTGCCTCGTGCATTAATATAGGTACAAGGAATTGATAATGTTGCTGCAGATGCTCGTTTGGTGTTGACCAAATACATCAGTAAATTCCTTTGTAGTTGTTATTGAAAGTTCCTTTCGCTATTACGGATGTACCAACAAATAAGTTGTTCGAGATGTAGTTTGCCTTGATTTGATTTTTGGGTTTGCCCTTTGCATACGTGGAGCACTGAATAACTCAAAAACCCACCAGTACTTCTCAATATTTATGTTTGTAAAGTGACACTGCTTCAATGGCTCAATGTTGAATGTAGAGGTGTGCACCTAATGTAAGTTGAAGAGGCCTAGCCAAGTGTTTCCAGTCTGCACACTTCTAAACAGGACTGTTTTGTACAATATTGTCTTTTCATTCAAGCGTGTTATAGTGAAAAGTGATATTATGTAAATGGCTCTTCGCCAATATAACATATGGTGTCATATAAGTCCATTTGGATTTCGTGTCGTGTTCGAATTGGGAATAAAATTGTTCACGTACTCGCTGACGTCGCAACATACAGAATACCGTTCGAATAATGCAAATGCCATGAAGTTTTCAACTTACAGTGGCCCAATAATGAACGCAATATAACTTGATCCATGGGCATTGTTTCCACGTGGATGGACGATGTGAGTAGCATACCTCGAGTGGGGATAAGTGCTTCACTTAGTTGCGTTGCACACAATAACCCCTGGGTATTCCGGTTCTCAATGGAGCTCTTTGCAGTGCACTTGCTGGACAACATATCTAGCGATCTTTGAAATACGTGGAGGAATCAACCGACATACTCGTAAGTATCTCGTAAGTATATCTCCTTGACAAGACGGTTGATAAAACAACAACCCTTTGTGAATTAGCCTGGCTTTAAAGACAAGGAGAATGTTACAATCGCTTTGTACTCTAGTCAGTATCTGACCAAAATTATTTAGCTTCAACACAACTTGGAATAATTTTATCTAGTTTAAAGTGGATGCTGGTGTTCCGAAATTAAAATACGTAGTACGTTGGACGTGTAAAATGCACCGTTACTGTGGATAGCAATCAACCTTACTGGGTTAAATAGTATACTTGCAATTTTCTGATTAGAAATGCATTGACACATGAACAATTTAAAATTATTGTCATTTTAACTTTTAGGTAAGGCTTGCTTTATGAAATAATACCGACTGAAATTGACCATTAAACCATGTAGCATGTAATGAAACGGGTAAATGACAGACCCGTCGATTATACGTAGCAGATAACACTTCATAACCAATATAAGCTGTTGACGATTGAATTTTTGACGTATGGCATCATTGCAGCTTATAATAGCTGAGCTCGTAAGTCACGATAAACAATTTATCTATACATCGACGGTTTCTCACCAGTAGAAGCAGTGGAACACTGGCCGCGCAACAACGAGTGACATGAACTAAAGTATAATCCATAGTAACAAGCATACCTTTTGTTGTCAGCAAACATGGTATCCGCTCCGCTCCTATGACAAACAATCGACCCATTATTTGTGAGAAACCTTAACAGGTTGAAATGCTTACTTTTCCTCGTTGAAGCAATACGGGATATTGTTGAAATGGGCCTATTCATTAGTGTAAGTGGGCTATTCATTAGTCTTGTTGTATGTGTCCATTTGCAGGGTATGCTGGAACCACCACTCCCTATGATACTCTTTTAATTAGCTAATATTGTATTTAACCAATCATTAACTTTGGCTATACGACTGTTTGGTGGCCCCTGGGGTTGAAAGTAATCATATTATCCAGGGGAGTAACGAACGGACCATTAAGTCATTAAGCTAGCATAATGTAAGTGTGTGTGTGTGTGTGTGTGTGTGTGTGTGTGTGTGTGTGTGTGTGTGTGTGTGTGTGTGTGTGTGTGTGTGTGTGTGTGTGTGTGTGTGTGTGTGTGTGTGTGTGTGTGTATGTGTGTTTGTGGTAGTTGAGCAATGTAGTTGGGCATGTGAGAACGGAACACTGATTATCCTAATTTGAGTGAATTGCAGTCAAAATAGTAAAACAAACTCTCTCGAACCCGGCGTCCATGAAGAAGCGTGACGTAGACAAGATACGGGCACAAATGCACCGTGCTTCGTTTATGTGCCCACGCTGTTCAGCACACTTTTATATGGCATTTATTATTAGCCATTTGTCTTAACTCAGTCCTTAATGATTGGCGCTTGGTTTTCACTAAGTTTATCTGCAACATTTTGGGAAAGAGATGAATTCCTACGTATATATTAACCCCGAATCTCTGATACATAAACGTAATCCAACCGCACAAAGTCGATAAATCTGCATCGCTTCCTGCTCATCATGTTCATCCTCATTATAAAACCTACCTAAGTATTGCATCGCACTCAAATTGCGCATTAAAGCTACAGATATGTCATGCAGCAATATGTTGTCTTTGTGCTTGTCGTTAACTGAGGGACCAGAAGCAGAAACTGAATGGCGCCACAGATCATCTTGTCAGCAATAGCCCAGTGGCAAGTTGAATGTCATTGCTTGGGCGTGTCACGTCTCCGCAATAGATCTCATCTTCGCTTCAATGGAACCCTCAAAATAGCATTGGTCCTACTAATTACCTGAATGTGTTAGCATTCACATAATCTCACATCTTGTCGTGACCCGAATATCTAAGGGCATAGCAAACGTAATAAGGCAGTGGGTGATTGCCTGATTTAGGGTTGGGTCCTCAAGCTACCTACTCACATCCCCGCAATCACGATCTTTTCTTTCTCTCTGGTGCTGAACATGGCCGATTCATATGTGTGGGCTTTACCTCTAACAAATGATTCGGCATCTTGCTAGAAGCTTGCTTATTTATTAGCTGTTAAGTCCCCAGAACTTAACGGATGAAAAGCTAAAATAGTGAACAAATTCCATCAAAAAAAGGTCATATTATTAGAGGAATCCGTACATCTGTCCGTCCCACTCGTCATAATACTCCATGAGCTGTATCCGTTGTGCTTATGATGATGCTCAAGTTAAGCATTCTATTGCGGATCTGCTAGGAGGTAAGTGGTACGAGAAGCACATTACCTTGATATGTTTCACTGTTCAAACTTGGCATTAGTGGACCAATAAATAGTTCTAAACAAAGCTGTTCACCAGCACTTCTACTCATGTACGGACGTAAAGCGACACTGCCTCGATGGATCAATGTTGAGTTTAGAAATGTGAACCGAATGTACAGTAAAGAGCCCAAGACAAGTGCTTCAATGGAACTAACTCTTACCCGTTAACGTAGGCAACCGAGCATCCTTTCAATCGGCATAATTGAACGTAATCAGTAATTGAACGTGTGATGTAAGCAGTAACCTTACTGCTAATTAGTATTTCCTCTCATTATCATACAATAACTGTCCTCATCATATTTGAAGTAGCAAACAAGTTTTCTAAATAGATGCATTTCTCGCGAATTTAACATTTAAAACCGAACATCCATTGAGTGAATAATGAAAGTTCTATACTTCCCCAATAGTTAATGGGTTATAAATTGTATTGCGATAACATGCTAACAACAACATCCCGATTTGCTGTAAAATGCGTTGTTGCTGTTGTTATTGTTTTTACAATTATTATTGTTACAATTATTATTATTATTATTATTATTATTATTAAACCGAACACAATGTGAAACATATTTCTCCATTGTAAATTACACAATCAGTGCATTCTTGGAAGTTGTAGATTGGGAAGCTGTGAGTAAGTCTGCGTAGGTTTGATAGGACTGATCTGACAAGTTCGAGTCAAAGTCTACCTTATGTTGTTGGATTCAAACTTCATTTTGCTTGCAAGACACTTTGTTTGTATATTTTTACCATGATTCTGACGCCGATTCTGATGCATCATTAGTTGATGTTTTCCATGATTCGATCATGAAAGTGTAAACCTGTCCGCATATTACTAGTCTAGTGAACTGGTCGCTTGCTGCAGGGCACACTATCAATCAACCCACTTGTGAATGGCTGCAGGACGCTGGGTGCGACTACTTGTAGTGGTATTTGAAGCGTTGCTGTGAGTGCGTCTGATGATTGTGTTGCCCAGTAGTCAATGAATGCTTCCGATGCAATTTCCTTAGCTCAATCCTTCGGTCTACAGTTGCAGCAGAAACGCAGTGGTGTGTAGCGAATTGGACGACTTCCTCTAGGCTAATTCTGAGTCAAACAGGAAATGTCGTTGGCCTTTAATGAGGTTATTTTTGGAATTGCCCGAAGGCACATTTGAGCTGGAATATTAAGGTTTCTTATCTGCCGGTCAGTCAAAGAGCATTAAACATGTTACATATCAACAACAAGAGAGGTAATAAGATTTCCACGAGGGGTTCCCTATGAGTTGTGTGGAACAGCGTCACACTAGACAGAAATGGACATAACACAAATGCATGACTTTTGCGATGCATAAGCCCATGTGTTTTTGTACAGTTGTGCCTCACCATTAATTGATCACTATAATTCATTAATATGACATGTGCCATTCAATGCCAGTCGTTCACTTGTCGTATTTCCCGCAGTCACGTCATATTCACTTGATTGGACATAATAGATGTTATAGGTAAGTCTTTAATGTGTGAAGTCATGTCATCATGAACAAATATGCAAAACCACAAATGCGATATCAATAACTGCTTCTGTGTTAATGAGATATGACTTTCGTGCAGGATAATAATCCTATGTCAGAATTACAAAAAGAGCAATCAGCAGACAAGATTTGTGAGTAAGGAAGGTTATCGTTCACAAACAAAAGAAAATGATTGCTGAGTTAATTGTAAACCAGCAAGCAAACGGCAATGACGAAAAAAGCTCAGACTTCATAAATTCTGCAAGATATTGAATCTATCGAACAATGAAGACACTACCTTAGTAAGATTGCACAACTTTTTCCCACTCAATATATTATTTCTTAAGTGGCTTAGCCGAGAACATAACTCGATGCTAGGTTGATATCTTGTGTCTGATGCATTGATATCGTAACAATGAATGGATGATGTTTTTGTAAATACTCACATGGAATACGCGGCTAACTTCAGTGAATTCCTCTGCAGTTGCAACCTAAACTAATTCCTCACAACTTTGTACATTCCTCTTTGTTTATTTAACAGCTTTGAGGGAGTGTTTATATATTGCTTTGTTTGTATGCTCGTGAGCCACACATAAACTTATTGGCAGCTTTCAAGAAATCTTACGACAGCGTACATCCCCTATAATGCATTCCATGAAATGCTTGTATTTTGCCAAGTCAGATGCCTATTAGATGCAGCATTTTCGTAAGTGATTGGAAAGAATGTTTTGCCTCGGTTGTATAAAACTACACAATGTGTATACCATCGCGTGGGCTGGTTGATGGCTGAACATAACTAATGCTAGGTTATTTGTGTCACAACACATACAGATTGCAAAAGTATACCTTACAATGTATACTTAGTGGTCATAGCATATTGATGGCGCATCAGAAGCTGAAGATAGGATATTGTTTTCGATGTGTTTGTGTGTGGCTGCATAATTGTTTAAAGTACGAAACCTTCCTATAAACATTTTTAATACAATCTCCTGGGTTCATCAAAACATAATAACGTATGATGCTTTTCGTTCACTACTATTCGTAAGGGGCTAGCTGGGCAAATAAGAAATATCCTTCTACATATTCCTATATTTTTGGGGTTTTTTCATTGTATGAGCGGCGTACCGTCCAACAATGCTTGCTAACTCATGTGTCATATTGAATGATAGCAGTAACTAGCTTATTTAGCAAATATGGTTTATTATATCAGAACTTCGTGCACTAACTGATTGTGGTTGATAATTCTACACGCCCTCGACCGACCGACTGACTGCACGGCATACACATTCACCAGTGCAACCCTTTATGAGACAGCTATACGCGATGGACAAGGGATGAAATAGCCCGTGGTTTGGCAAACTTATAGTGGCAGCATTTAAGTCCATCGCACGTTCCAGAACATATATAAGCGAGCCGAAATACAAACTAGATCTGTGTTACCTCAATCGTTGTTGTTTGATAACGTTTGAGCGGATGGACCTGCGTGATAGTCAGGCCTGATCGAGGCGTAGGGATCAGGGATAAAGGTACGTGGAAGCAAACATTACCAAACAACAAAAGAAAATGTGAAAATTAAAAAAGAACGGCAGAAAAAGGTTTTTTTCCCAGGAATGGATGGAAACCCGACTTCAAGTAGGTCTGTTTCGACGAAATATCAGATTTCTGAAATAAAGGTGGCTGTGTTCTGTTTTGTGCCTGAAGAATGTTATTGCAAAAAAGCATTGGATGCGCCATTATTGAATTAACATAACTATAGCTATATGATCATATGATTCCGGCCTCGATAGGGATCTACGTGTATTCGCATCGTAATTGCTGGATTAGTGGATCATATGATTTATATCGGTACTTTCATTTATTGTGTACCCCCAAATCCTCTTTTTCTTCTTGAAGGACTTGACTTTATAAAAAACTGTTAAATCCTAAACTCTAAATGTATCAAATCTGTTATAGTGGAGGAAATGACAGCAAGGTGCAACGGCATTGTCCAATTATAAGAAGGCTTCAATAAATCTAGCCGCCTCGAGATGAGTTCCATCCCATCACCCGCCCCGCCCCTGTGAAGGGATCACTTAGCGATTATACAATTCATTTGTTTTGCGTTCCTTCTTATTGATGCACGAGAACACAAACGTGAACATCTTTTTAGCAATTCATTTCTCGTTGTTTGCTTCATCGGCAGATTCACAGCCATGGACCGAGATTTTGTCATTTAATAAACGTATTTCAAAGATCTGAGAATTCTTTTTCATAACCGTATAATATGTGAGGTAAAATATCGATACTCTTCTCTTCTATTTAAAGTTCGCCTTTCACAAAGTTCACTGTCATCTTTGGGCAAACACATAATTTCCTGCAGCTGGATGTAAACTGGAACAAGAAGAATATTATTGCTATTATAAATTCTATAATTAACGTTATTCCACGCCGTTTTTACGAACGTGATGTTTGAAGCTGAAGGCTTTTACAGTGACGTACTGGTAAGATCTTAGGCCCCATGAATGATATGAAATAACAATGATCCTACTTGGGGAATTGGACACTGGGTTGCAACATTTATTAACATTTTAATTACTTCATCAGTAACTGTACTGCTTTTATGTGACAGCTTACTTTCCGTAATCATGAATATGGAAATATAACACGGCTAATGTGCTCCTGTCTCTGTATATATTTCAGGCAGTGCACTTGCTGCATACATTGTTTTTAGCTGTTGTCCTGTTCTGTGTATGGTACACACGATGCTTTGATAAAATATAAACCCAAATCACTTGTATCAGTTATCAGATGTTATAGGATATTCACTATATAACTCATGGTAAGCTTGAATTTATCTGGCACCCATAATGTAAGTCACAAATGATATTCTGTGGTTTACCACTTTTATACAGCTGAACAACGTTAATCGAGGGTTCTTCTGTCAGCAGCACTGTAGTGTTTGACGAAATGCCAGCATTATTCTTTTCAAATGAACCCGCTGGCTTCCCAATGTTCCTTCGTTATCAGTTCATAATTCCTGCCACCTGCCACGCCAACTGACCGTTATCTGCCAACACAATTGATAAAAACTATATCTAAATAGTAGAGAATGCTATAATACAAATGGCAGGACTGGGATCTGCGTTTGTTGAACTGATGTACGGCTTCTGAATTGTGAGAGTGAATTGTTATTGCTTGAGAGGATTGAAAAGTATCGATCTTCATTAAAACTTCATAGTTATAACTATATCGAACAATATCTAACACTTGATAATTAATTCATAGGTGGTATAACCGAGCACATAACTTGCTGTCTCGCTCAAACATTTTGCTTGCCTCGTGCATTAATATAGGTACAAGGAATTGATAATGTTGCTGCAGATGCTCGTTTGGTGTTGACCGAATACATCAGTAAATTCCTTTGTAGTTGTTATTGAAAGTTCTTTTTGCTATTACGGATGTACCAACAAATAAGTTGTTCGAGATGTAGTTTGCCTTGATTTGATTTTTGGATTTGCCCTTTGCATACGTGGAGCACTGAATAACTCAAAAACCCACCAGTACTTCTCAATATTTATGTTTGTAAAGTGACACTACTTCAATGGCTCAATGTTGAATGTAGAGGTGTGCACCTAATGTAAGTTGAAGAGGCCTAGCCAAGTGTTTCCAGTCTGCACACTTCTAAACAGGACTGTTTTGTACAATATTGTCTTTTCATTCAAGCGTGTTATAGTGAAAAGTGATATTATGTAAATGGCTCTTCGCCAATATAACATATGGTGTCATATAAGTCCATTTGGATTTCGTGTCGTGTTCGAATTGGGAATAAAATTGTTCACGTACTCGCTGACGTCGCAACATACAGAATACCGTTCGAATAATGCAAATGCCATGAAGTTTTCAACTAACAGTGGCCCAATGATAAACGCAATATAACTTGATCCATGGGCATTGTTTCCACGTGGATGGACGATGTGAGTAGCATACCTCGAGTGGGGATAAGTGCTTGACTTAGTTGCGTTGCACACAATAACCCCTGGGTTTTCCGGTTCTCAATGGAGCTCTTTGCAGTGTACTTCCTGGACAATATATCTGCCGATCCTTGAAATACTTGGAGGAATCACCCGACATACTCGTAAGTATCTCTCCTTGACAAGACGGTTGATAAAACAACCCCCTTTGTGAATTAGCCTGGCTTTAAAGACAAGGAGAATGTTACAATCGTTTTGTACTCTAGTCAGTATCTGACCAAAACTATTTAGCTTCAACACAACTTGGAATAATTTTATCTAGTTTAAAGTGGATGCTGGTGTTCCGAAATTAAAATACGTAGTACGTTGGACGTGCAAAATGCACCGTTATTGTGGATAGAAATGAAACTTACTTGGTTAAATAGTATACTTGCAATATTCTGATTAGAAATGCATTGACAGATGAACAATGTTAAATGATTGTCATTTTAACTTTTATCTAGGACTTATGAAATTGGCCATTAAACCATGTAAGCATGTAACGAAACGGGTAGTTGTATGTGTTTTAGCAAAATGCACGCTATGCGTTTTATACTAGGTAAATGACAGACCCGTCGATTATACGTAGCAGATAACACTTCATAACCAGTATAAGCTGTTGACGATTGAATTTATGACGTATGGCATCATTGCAGCTTATAATAGCCGAGCTCGTAAGTCATGATAAACAATTGATCTATACACCGACTGATTGTATAGCATTTGTTTCATTGATCATGTGCGTATGAATCTATATTGATGATCTTTTATTTGGAATGAGAGCATAAAGATACGACTAGTATTCGAGGAACGTCAAATCATAAAGATAGTACAAGCAAAGTGCCGAGCAAAAGATCAAAGAGCTCAGTATTATACAGTCGCCACGAGGTATCCCCAATTATTTTGAAGTAATTTGTAACAAATTCCTTTGTTGACTCAGATGCATGAATTTTGCTGTTGCTGTTATTTCTATTTCGTCTAGTAACATTATCTAGATAATACTGGAGGCAGCAAATAGCACATAAAATAAAGATATATATCCGTTTTATTTTTGTAATTTATGTATTCAGAGGAATTATGAGAAAAAGTAATATGTCAAGAACTTATGCTCAGATTATTTAAATATTGATAAGCAACGCCGATCATCCAATCTCCAAACGGAGACACAGGCCGCGCGACAACAAGTGACATGAACTAGAAATTAAAGTATAATCCATAATAACAAGCATACCTTTTGTTGCCAGCAAACATGCTATCCTCTACGCTTTTATGACAAACAATCGACCCATTATTTGCGAGAAGCCTTAACAGGTTGAAATGTTTACCTTTCCTCGTTGAAGCGATACGGGATATTGTTGCACTCCTAATCATATTTTTCACCTACACCACCTCTATTCTCCACCATGCCTCCACCCAATTCTGTATTGTGAGGAATAAAATGTTATGTCTCTATACAGCTGTTTCGTGTGTGGAATCACTTTACTTACCTCCATTTAGCTCTTTCCTGTGAGGAACCACTGTTCTCGGCCTCCATGCAGCTCTATCCTGTATGGATCCACTCTACTACGCTTTCATTCAATCCTTTCCTCTCAGGAGTCATCCACCGCTTTCCTGTGACTAAACACCATATCTCAATCTAGGGCAGGTACACGTACTTGCCTTTCCTCGTTAATGAGAGCAAAGATATCATTTCATTTAACCATTCCCCATCACAAGCAAGCGCCCAACACCCGCCACCACCTCCCTCACTACTTCCCCTTTGCTATGGTGGTCTATATACAGCCATTTCCTACACTATTGCAAGTGTAATCAGTGCGAGATGTAATCACCGTATTATAACCACTAGCAACACAAAAGTTATTGCACAAAATTGCCCGTCAATTCGACGCCGGAAGATCAAGGCCAACATTTTTTCTTTTAGTTGAATAGGGAGTGGTGGTTCCAGCACACCCTGCAAATGGACGCATACAACAAGACTAATGAATAACCCACTTACACTAATGAATAGACCCATTTCAACGTATTTTAGCCCAGTTCGACTTATAATTTTCATCGAGAGGCTCCGAATTTAAGGGTACAAAACGTACACTTGCTTGTGAATGTGGTATAACTCGCTGTCGACCACTCCCATTTCAACGTATTTTAGGCCCATTTCAAATACGTTGAAATGGGCCTATTCATCAATGTAAGTGGGCTATTCATTAGTCTTGTTGTATGCGTCCATTTGCAGGGTATGCTGAAACCACCACTCCCTATGATACTCTTTTAATTAGTTAATATTGTATTCAACCCATCATTATCTTTGGCTGTACGACTGTTTGGTGGCCCCTGGGGTTGAAAATAATCATATTATCCAGGGGAGTAACGAACGGACCAGTAAGTCATTAAGCTGGTATAATGTAAGTGTCAGTGTGTGTGTGTGTGTGTGTGTGTGTGTGTGTGTGTGTGTGTGTGTGTGTGTGTGTGTGTGTGTGTGTTGTGTGTGTGTGTGTGTGTGTGTGTGTGTGTGTGTGTGTGTGTGTTTGTGTGTGCGTATGTGCGTGTGTGTGTGTATGTGTGTGTGTGTGTGTGTGTGTGTGTGTGTGTGTGTGTGTGTGTGTGTGTGTGTGTGTGTGTGTATGTGTTTGTGGTAGTTGAGCAATGTAGTTGGGCATGTGAGAACGGAACACTGTTTATCCTAATTTGAGTGAATTGCAGTCAAAATAGTAAAACAAACTCTCTCGAACCCGTGTCCATGAAGAAGCCTGACGTAGACAAGATACGGGCTACAAATGCACCGTGCATCGTTTATGTGCCCACGCTGTTCAGCACACTTTTATATGGCATTTATTATTAGCCATTTGACTTTTTCACTAAGTTATCTGCAAGATTTAGCGAAAGAGATGAATTCCTACATTTATAGTAACCTCTACTTGTACTATCTTCTCAGGCGTACATAATGACAGCCGAGAGTGATGTTAATTAAGACTATACAGGGATAGAAACTAATGTGGCAAGGAAAATACATCGCATCATGATTCTACTGAAGGTCGACATATTTAATCTTTGACAAACGAGTTTGGGGTAGATTATTCCCACTGTAGTCTTCTGCATGTCGTAAGAGGCGACTTATAGGGGGCAACCTAGTGGCAGTGGGCTGCGACTCGTGTTGGTGCTCAATGGGATCCCGGTGATTGAGTCAAGCTTGTTCAACCTGCACAGTCTGCATGTCCCAACTGTATACATTATGGCCCAAAACTCTCTGTCGACTGAGGCATACTAACATCATATATAGATTCGGGATCACATACATCATGGATATTGACTCTTCGTTATAATTCTTTACCACTATTCACAAAAACCCTTTGAGACCAGAATTTCCTCCAACCAAAACAGGACAATGATTAACCAAGATTTGATGGATCGGTAATTTCATGAAGGCTTCTTTGTGAGACTCAGGCCATAAAGCTACATAAACGTAATCCAACCGCACAAAGTCGGATAATCTGCATCGCTCCCTGCTCATCATGTTCATCCTCATTATAAAACCTACATGGTATTGCATCGCACTCAAATTGGGCATTACAGCTACAGATATGTATATGCCGGGTATTATTGTTTAACCGGTCTCTGACTGATAATGGCATGTGATATGATCGCCAATCATGCAGCAATAGCCCTCTCTTTGTGCTTGTCGTTGAACGAGGAACCTGAAGCAGAAACTGAATGGCGCCATATACCATCTTGTCAGAATATTGCTGGCCAGCGGCAAGTTGAATGTCATTGCTTGGGCGTGTCACATCCGCAATATATCTCATCTTCGCTTCAATGGAAACGTGATACCTCAAAATCGAAATTGGTCCTACTAATTACCTGATATGCAACTCTCTTGTGTTAGCATTCAGCTATTATCTCACATGCTTTCAGTCGTGACCCTTGATAGATATCTACGGGCATAGCAAATGTAATAAGGTAGTGGGTGATTACCTGATTTGTCGTTATGAGTCCCCAAGCTACCTACTCGCCCATCCCCCGTAAGCAGTAATTGAACTTGTGACATAAGCAGTAATTAAACGTGTGACGTAAGCAGTAATTTAACGTGTGACATAAGCAGTAACCTTACTGCTTATTAGAATTTCCTCTCATTATCATACAATAACTGTCCTCGTGATATTTGAAGTAGCAAACAAGTTTGCGAGTTCTCGCGAATATAACCTTTAAAACCGAACATCCATTGGGTGAATAATGAAAGTTCTATACTTCCCCAATAATGAATGGGTTATAAATTGTATTGCGATAACATGCTAGCAACATCATCCCAATTTACTGTAAAATGCGTTGTTGCTGTTGTTATTGTTATTACAATTATTATTGTTATAATTATTATAATTATTATTAAACCGAATACAATGTGAAGCATATTACTCCATTGTGAGTTGCACAATCAGTGCATTCTTGGAAGTTGCAGTTTGGGAAGCTGTGAGTAAGGCTTCGTAGGTTTGATAGGACTGATCCGACAAGTTCGAGTCAACGTCTGCCTTATGTTGTTGGATTCAAACTTCATTTGTTGCAAGACACTTTGTTTGTATATTTTTACCATGATTCTTACGCCAATTCTGATGCATCATTAGTTGATATTATCCATGATTCGATCATGAAAGTGTAAACCTGTCCGCATATTACTAGTCTAGTGAACTGGTCACTTGCTGCAGAGCTACCAATTATCAACCAACGCCCTTGTGAATGGCTGCAGGACGCTGGGTGCGACTTGTTTTAAGTGGCATTTGAAGCGTTAATGTGAGTGCGTCTGATGATGGTGTTGCCCACTGGTCTTATGATAGATAAGCTGGCCAATGAGTGCCGCATATGCAATTTCCTTAGCTCAATCCTTCGGTCTACAGTTGCAGCAGAAACGCTGTGGTGTGTAGCGAATTGGATGACTTCCTGTAGGCTAATTCTGAGTCAGACAGGAAGTTTCGTTGGCCTTTAATGGGGTTACTTATGGAGGTGGCCGAAGGCACAATTGAACTGGAATGGTAGGGTTTCTTATCTGCCGGTCTGTCACAGAGCATCAAACAAATAACAAATAACAAGAGAGGTTATAAGATTGCCACGAGGGGTTCCCTATGAGTTGTGTGGAACAGCGTCACACTAGACAGCAATAAATATAGTACAAATACATGACTTTTGCGATGCGTAAGCCCATGTGTGGTTTTGTACAGTTGTGCCTCACCATTAATTGATCACTATAATTCATTAACATGACATGTACCATTCAATGCCAGTCGTTCACTTGTCGTATTTCCCGCAGTCACATTATAGTCACTTGACTGGACAGAATAGATGTTATAAGGTAAGTCTTTAATGTGTGAAGTCATGTCATCATGAACAATTTTGCAAAACCACAAATGCGATATCAATAACTGATTTGTGAATAAGGAAGGTTATCGTTCACAAACAAAACAAAATTATTGCTGAGTTAATTGTAAACCAGCAAGCAAACGGCAATGTCGAAAAAAAGCTTAGACTTCATTAATTCTGCATGATAAAGAATCTATCGAACAAGGAAGACACTATCTTAGTAAGATTGCACAACTATTTCCCACTCCATATATTATTTCTTACGTGGCTTAACCGAGATCATAACTCGATGCTTGGTTGATATCTTGTGTCTGATGCATTGATATCGTAGCAAAGAATGGATGATTTTTTTGAAAATACTCACATGGAATACACGGCTAACCTCAGTGAATTATTCCGCAGTTGCGTTTTTGCGTTTTCCCAACCTAAACCTATTCCTCACAAATTTGTTTATTCCTCTTTGTTTACTTAACAGCCTTGAGGGAGTGTCTATATACTTGCCGTGTTTGTATGTTCGCGAGCCACACATAAACTTATTGGCAGTTTTCAAGAAACCATCTTACAACAGCGTACATCCCCTATAATGCATTCCATGAAATGCTTGTATTTTGCCAAGTCAAGTGCCTATTAGATGCAACATTTTCGTAAGTGATTGAAAAGAATGTTTTGCTGCGCTTCTTTTACACTACACAATGTTTTTAACATCGCGTGGGCTGGTTGATGGTGGGACATAACTAATGCTAGGTTATTTGTTTTACAACACATACGGACGTTAGATTGCAAAAGTATACCTTACAATGTACACTTAGTGTTACAGCATATTGATGGCGCATTAGGAGCTGAAGAAAGGATATTTTACGAAACAATTCCTATGATACACATTTTTAATACAATCTCCTGGATTCATCAAAACATAATAACGGTGCTACCAATGATCGTATGATGTTGCTCTTACACTCTTATTCGTGAGGGGCTAGTTGCGCAAACAAGAAATGTTTTTTTCATTGTATGACCGCCGTACCATCCAACAGTGCATGCTAACGCATGTGTCATATTGAATGAAGGCAGCAGCTAGCTTATTTTGCAAATGTGGATATTCATATAATCACTTAGAGGCTTAACTGATTGTGGTTGATAATTCTACTCGCCCTCGACCGACCGACGGACTTCAGGACATTCACCAGTGCAACCCTTTATGAGACAGCTATACGCGATGGCCAAGGGCTGAAATAGCCCGTGGTTTGGCAAACTTATAGTGGCAGCATAAAAGTCCATCGTACGTTTCAGAACATAGATTAGCGAGGCGAGTTACATACTAGATCTGTGTTGCCTCAAAAGTTGTTGTTGGATAACGTTTGAGCGGATGAACCTGCGTGAGGATCATGCATGATAGAGGCTTAGAGATCGAGAGAAAACGGTACGTGGAAGCAAACATTACCACAGAACAAAACAAAATGTGAAGATCACTAAAGAACGACAGAAAAAAGGGTATTTTCCCTGGAATGGATGGAATCACGACTTCAAGTGAGTCTTTTTCGACAATATATCAGATGTATGAAATTTAGGTGGCTTCTTTTTTATCCCTTAAGAATGTTATCGCAAAACATTAATAACGCGTCAATGGATGCACCTCGTTTGTGTTAACATATCTATACCTATATGATCATATGATTCCGGCCTCGACAAGTATCTACGTGAATTCGTAGTGTTGACCAAATACATCGGTGAATTCTTTTGCAGGTGTTATTGAAAGTTCTTTTCGCTATTACGGATGTACCAACAAGTATACTGTTCGTGTTGTAGAATGCCTTGATTTGGTTTTTTTGTTTGCCCTTTGGAGCATTGAATAACTCAAAAACCCACCAGTACAACGGAAAATGACACTGCTTCGATGGTTCAATGTTGAATGTAGAGGTGCGCACCTAATGTAAGTTGAAGAGGCCTAGCCAAGTGTTTCCAGTCTGCACACTTCTAAACAGGACTGTTTTGTACAATATTGTCTTTTCATTCAAGCATGTTATAGTGAAAAGTGATATTATATAAATAGCTCTTTGCATATATAACGTTAGTGCATATGTTGCGCCATTAGTGTCGATGCCAGTCGTTAACTGGAACTGACTGTTACCTATACCTGTATATAACTAGGTTGTTTCCGTTACTCATAAGCGATGGTCGCAACCCAATGAGACAGTAGCAATATGTTCGATTGAGACAAAAACAATATGAAAGCCTAAATTCTCTCATTCTCTCTCTCCTCCTCCTCTCTTCCTCTCTCTCCCTCTCTCTCTCTTTCTCTGTCACTCGCACACCGACACACACGCGCGCGCAAACACATACACATACACACAAGCTTATTTTCTAAGTCGCTGGCACTTTGAACATTCCACCCTAATGCGATTTCATCTCTCTAACGCTTGATATTAAAATTCATAGGTTGCATAACCGAGAACATAACTTGCTGTCTCGCTATAACATTTTGCTTGCCTCGTGCATTAATATCGTCGTAAGCAATTGATGCAGTTGGTGCAAATGATCGTTTGGGGTAGACAGAGTACATCAATAAATTCCCTCTCAGTTGTTATTGACAAATATTTCCGCGTATTGCAAACCTGATCGAATACCACAAGAAGTTTGCAAGGTACACTTTGTTAACGATGGGGTGTGGTGTCTATGTACTTTATTTGTTTATTTACTCTTGCGCCACAGATGAGCAAATTGGCTGTTTCCAAGAATGCATCACTACGACGTCATACGACTCCATAAAATATTCCAGGGAATGTTTGCATTTTTCTCATTATCTCACCACAGCCTTAGGGGAATTGCGAGATCAAGTGCGTTCGACCTACCTTATTTGACCAAACGCCACAAAACGAAATGGATTCTGTCAGGTTGTAAGTGAGGGAACAGAAATGTTTGTCGCGGTTTTTACCGTCATACAATGTCCTTACATCGCGTGGGCTGGTTGATAGCGGGACGTTAATAATTCCAGGTTATTTGTGTAAAAAGAGATACACATGTTGAATTGCAAAAGCACTCATGGTCTGATAATCTATATTAAGTATTCGTAACTTATTGATGATGCGTTATCTTCGGTGTGTTGCTGTGTAGCTGCATAATTGTAAAAACTGCGAAACTATTCATGAGATAAACATTCTATGATACAATGTCCTGTGTTCACCTTACAAAACCTGGCGGTCGTAAATCACTGGTTTTGGTTCACTGCTATTTGCGTGAGATCAGCCTCGAATGCCAGAAATTTCTACATTTCTGTATTTTTATCAAAATTGCACCCTAAGTGCACTATGCATCGAATATGCACCATCACACAATGCTTGAAAACTCATGAAGAATAATGAATGTAGGAAGCAGCCAACCCGTAATGGTGTTTTTCGAAAATAGGAATTTCTATACTAGTATAGTTTAACATTTGATGATGGTTATATCCGCTTTTATTGAAATTTGTAAGAATCCGGGATGTCCAACGCGCATAGCGTAAGTATGAAATATGTGCTTCGTTATACTGCTTTTGTAAACACATAGCGTACATTGGTCAGTAATGAAAGCAAATAATAACTTCCAATTTTCTCATATTTTGTTCTCCACGTTCGCTCATTTCTCAGTGGGCACTCATCTGTAATTTTGAAGAAATGTTTTCTGCATGTACCACTTTCTTTGAATTATGTTCTGTGAAAATGGCGTCTGCTGGAAGTGTCATGCAAACCAGAACTGCATGTTAATCATAGAAAACTAAGTAATCAATACAAATGTGGCTTATGTGTAAACAAACACACAAACAAAGCAAGTATGTAGAGACTACTTCAAGGTTGCGAAGAAATAAACATGAATAAACCAACTTATGGTGTATTCTTCAGGATTGCAAAACGCGGAAACACATAACAGCGAAGAATTCACTGATATACTGCACAGTAGCATTTGGGACAACATCTTTTATTTCTTGTGACCATATCAATGCTTGAGGCAAGCACAATTTTTGAACTGCACACCGAGTTATGCTATAGATAGTATTGCATTATCATGACAATTTTAATTCACAGATTGTTGTGCAATCTTATTATGGCAGTGGATCCAATGATGATCATGAAAATTAAACTTTTCGACATGGCCTTCAGGTTTTTAATCCTCTCAACTACGAATTGCAATTAAAATGAGTTCAAAGATAATTTTATATTTTGCTCACAAATCTTCTCTAAATATCATTTATGCCAAATGTACTTTAGCAGGAATATTGTCATGCGAGCATATCATAGAAATTCCTCATTGGATCGGTTTTTGTTGAGTCAAGTCATGTATTATTAACACTAATTTTTCTATTCCAAGCCGTTTCTGGCTACTGAGGCAATTTACGACAATGAAAACTGTACTCAACTGACTTATGCATAGTCCAATGGCACCTTCATTATGCATAGTCCAATGACATCTTCATTAAGCATAGTACAGTGATACCGTCATCATGCAGAGTCCAATGATACCTTCATTAAGCATAGTCTAATGACACCTTCAGTATACATACTCCAATGACACTTACATTCTACGGTAGTTTTAAGTACCTAGATGTCTAGTGTCATGCTATTTCAACACACAGGACACCTTTCGTAACAATCATATCAGTTTTTTTTATGGTGTTATCTAACTTGTCTCAGACATCATGGCTGACCGAACTGCAACTAAGTAGCCCCACCATTCAAGGACAAATGCGCCCCGAGCCACCTTCAACGACAACCGAGAAGGATTCCCACGAAATTTCTAGGCCAACTCAATGGTAGCCAGATGGAAATCACCCCATCAACTCCAGACATCAGCCCATCATTCCTGGGACAACTATAAACATGGAGGACATGGATGACGAAATCTCATGCAATCGGTCAGTTCTATAACAGTATTGTGCACTCATTAGTAAGCTCATCAAGCATAGAAGTAACGAGTGACGACAATTTGGGCAACACCACCATTACACGCATTCGCACCAACGCTTCAAGTGACGCTAAAACAAGTCACACTCTCTTACCAGCTACAATCGACAAGTGAGCTGATTGAAAAGGTGCTATGCCGCCAGCATCCAGTGGTGTGCAGGCAATCATGATCTAACTTGATCTAATCAGGAAGACAATTGAATAATAATCCATTGCAACTGCTGAAGCCATATTATTCCCTTGATCCAAAACAGTTTGAAACGAAATCCGAATAAGTTAAATGGTTAAAAAAGGCCTCTCGGGATATGTTCGCCAGGGTAGAAGAGTTGGAATAGAATTCTCGACGTTTGCTTGCTGCAAACAGCGAACGCCAGTCAAAGAACAAGATATGCAAGTTAAACAAAGTTTAAAATGAATACAATAAAGTGGACGCTTACCCTTGTTTGTCAGGTAATTCATCTCACGCACATAGTTGCCACCAAGTTTCAATAGACGATGGAGAAATATATACCTTTCGTATTCTATATGCTGTTTCAGGTGGTGCAAAGTACCCACATGATTATGTGTATAATTACAATGTCAGCATGTTCCAATTAAATGCAAATGTAATCATTGATGCGACTCTGGATATCTCATTACGTAGTAGATTGTCATATTGAATATCACTTTCTATTCCTTGATTCTTATAATAATAAAAACGCAAACATATTGTCTTGACCATTTCTAAAACCCACATGAAGTTACAATGCGCTTAGTCGTTAAGCGGTCATTATCAACTCATTAAGTCATATATACAGTATCAGCGCATAGCTATCTACAGGGTGTAATAAAAATGACAATAATAATAATAATAATAATAACAACAATGTTTCGATTTAGTCACGGCGGAGATATTTACATTGCATGAAAAGACAAATGTTCCTAAAGGTGAAGGAGAACGATTCTGTCAGACAAAGATAAGGAGGCATTGCGGTTTTAGCATAAAACAGATCATTCAAGACACGAACGCCTTAAAAGAAAACGCCATAGATAAAAATAACGACTGCGAAGAAGTAACATTATAGAAGCTATGGATGTGTTCCGTGTATGGTAAGTTACAGAAGGAGAGGGATATCCAATGTCACAGGTATATATGGCTACCATTGTATAATATGATATATCCATCAAACCATCGAAAGTTGTTCGGTACAGCTGATCACAACCGTCGTATGACAAACTGTATATGTTTACCCGTTCAGTTAAGAAGTTTTTTTGTGAGAATAACCCATTCACACCTTTTGCCAGCTAATGATGCCTGTCATCGACTGAAATTACAACGAAGAAGTACCATGCATGGCACTGTACAGAACTAATGATGATTGCATTCAGGAGGAAAGTGGTGCGATGGATGCACGGCTAACGAACAGTCATTTCTAACACAGAAGGGAGAGATTAACTGGAACTGAAGTAAACTTCGTCTTGCCCGACCAAAACTTAATATATTTAATTATGTCCAATTACATCCATCATCATTTGGCCTCAGACGTGTTAATGTGGTACCATATTATTGTATTGTAGAGAATGATTAATGTCAGGACACCGATCAGTCAGAAATGATTTCACTAACCTGTTATCTCGTCCAGACCAATCTCAGAAAAATCAATTCTGTTCTTTGATTTGATTTGCTTCCCCAGGTCGCCCTCCCTTGATACCTACACCTCGACCACGACCGATTATCATGGTGATTTATTTGTGTACAAGAAAAACAAGCAAAATCATCGGGAGCATCACGGCTCTAAAGGATTTATTGTCTTGCTTGCCTATGCTCGGTGATGTGAGATTGACTTTAGCAAAATAAATTATCAAATATATATTGTGATGAATGTGAATCCCCTGCGTCGGTAGAGTAGAAGCGGAAATCATCATCATCAAACGTTAAACTTATATAACAATCCATATTTGGGAAATACACCAGCCACAACAACCAAATTTCTAGCACGTTTAAATGGAATGTATACTTTTGGTCCAGCTTCTTGGCTTCGCGTGCTAAATGATATTGATTACCACGCACGCACCAAGCCATTCAATCATTGAACTATGCCTAATGAAAATGCCATTGGACTGTGCATAATGAAGGTGCCATCGGACTATGCATAAGTTCATGGGTGTTTTTTTCGCAGTTGTATACAGTTTGTTCTCTCCAGTAATACATACATGTTGAGTTAAAACAAACGTTTTCAGCGACTCTTCGTTAATGGAAAAAGGTACTCCCTTTGTGCCGTAAATTGCCTCAGTAGCCAGGAAAAAATAGTCAGCTACAACAACCTTTGCCGCAAGGGTCGATGGTGATCGTTCACTTGTCGTATACTTGCTGGTCACATCACTTTCACTTCACTGAACAAAAACCGATCTAATGTTGCACTTCTACATGTGACACCGCAAAAACATTAAGGATTCACAAAGCCACGAATGCATTATCAATACACGCCTGTGTTAATGATTCATGACTTGACGAAAACCGATCCAATGAGGAATTTCTATGATATGCTCGTATGACAATATTCCGGCCAGAATGTAGCAAAATATAAAAGTACATTTGGCACAAATCATACTTAGAGAAGATTTGTGAGCACAATAATCTTTGAATTCATTTCAATTGCAATTTGTAGTTGCGAGCATCGAAAGCTTGAAGGTCATGTCCAAATTGCCATGAGGGTGCATTATCTGTCGACAAAACATTCGCAACCTCAGAAATCCAATGAACCTTTCATTTGAGGTCCTTTTTTGTCACATTTTGTGCCCTCTTCATATAAAGCAACGAATGCATTCATTCACTGTTGCATCCCTGGTGGAATATAATGCAACACACCCCATGCACTCAAGGCCTCGTCACCTTGTCTAGTCCATTGACGTTTATAGATTGTATATCCATCAACCAGAGAGAAGGGGAAAAACTTATTCTACTGCTAGTTGAGTTCAGAATGGCATTATCAATCAAGTACAGACAGGCTGATGGCATGAAGCATAGACGTCGAAAAGGTCCTGGTTATTAAGCCCTACTCACTGTTCCGTGTTAGTCGGTCGGTCGCATGTCGTTACAGCGTATGCATCACTGCGAAAATCATAATAGAATGAAGAAGGATAGAATCAGAATTAATTAGGCAATCTACCACCAAGGCGCACGGTGTATTTATTTCCGTTCTATCTTAAATAGTATCACAGAGAAGATTGCGCTCTGAATAACACAAACGATATTCTCCAACATTTTGTGTCGGTGGTTGACTTTCGCTTATCCAAATATTGGCAAACGCCAGCACGACACTATTGGTGCACTTGTAAACGAACTGTCCATGCTTGTTGTACCACTTACAAGGATATATTTCTATAAGTGAAACAAAGTCATTGTTATAGGATTATCATGGTGGTGAACTTAGCTCATTGCAAATCCGCTCAAATTTGCCGATGTATTTTGGCCCACTGTTCTAGGTTCGCATGCTACGCATTCTCAAGTACCAAACCTAGACATTCAGAGCAGCATGAAAGTGACTTGGTTTCATATTTAGATCGATAATGTTGTCAGTGATGCTACAAATATTGACGGATTTGCTAAAAATGTAGGAACGTGCTGTCGTTTCTCGATATCTACAGATTATTTTGTCAACTACTTATATAAATTCATGGAGATTATGTCTTGTATTGTTCTGGGTACAATATTTTCTGCGACATTCTTGACGATTGAACAACAGTACTTATACTGTGTGCCTATGTGATGAATTGTCACATCTATTGTAATTGTATTCTTTCACATTCCACTAAGATATTCGGAGTGATGCTTCCGTTGCAATGACTTGCGACTGAGTGATTAATATTGAACTAATTTTTTCTCTTCTCTCAGGGTGAAGGATATCTAATCTATAAATGTTAATGCACTAGACGGGATGACGAGGTCTTGAGTGATTGGAGTGTATTGCATTATCAATGAAACCTTCTATCAGGAATGCAACAGTAAACGAATCCATTCTTTGCTTAATATGAAGTGGGCACAAAGTGTAGCAATGAAGGACCTCAAATGAAAGAGATTGCCAATATGTGGCCGACAGATAATACACCATTATGCCACAGGCCCAAGCGTATTCAATTAGCTTATTTTTTGACAGTCTTGGTGGTTAATAATGTGATTTGGAATAGTGAGTGTATAAGAAAGGAAACCAAACGGTACGGTAATGAGCCGTTTCGATTTAGTCATGGCGGAGATATCTACATTGCATGAAAAGACAAATGTCCCTAAAGGTGAAGGAGAACGATTCTGACTGACAAAGATAAGGTTGCATTACGCTCTGAGCCTCGAACAGATCTTTCAAGACACGAAAGCCTTAAAAGAATACGCCATAGATAAAATACCGACTGCAAAGAAGGAACATTATATAAGCTATGGATGTGTTCCATGTATCGTTAGTTACAGATGGAGAAGGATATCCCATATCACAGGTACATATGTCTACGACTGTAAAATATGATATATTCATCAAACTATCGAAAGTTGTTCGGTACAGCTGACCATAGCTGTCGCACGACCAACTGTATTTGTTTACTTAATCAGTCGTTTATTAGAATAACCCATTCACACCTTTTGCTAGCTAATGATGCCTGTCATCGACTAAAACTACAACGTACAAGAAGGGAGAGATTAACTGGAACTGAAATAAACTTGGGCGAATATTTAATGTGGTACCATATTGTTGTCCAAGGGATGATTCACTTCGCTAGGCGTGATGCTGGTAATGAATTACAAGAAGACGAGTCTTGTTAAATTGAGATAATCAATATGTTAATAAACGAGTGTTTGCATACAAACATTTTGTGTAGTCATGGGTTACGGTGTGAAACAAGGACAAGCATCTGATACAAGATATTGGGCAACGGTTGTTTAATATGCAGCCATTAATTGGGAGATATTGTTGTCGCGCCTACCGGTTACAGACGTTTTTATCTGTCCATTGAAAAAACACCCATCTTGATATAACATCATCGATCGTAACGTATGATTGATAGTGTCCCACACGCACAAGTGAAGTATGAAATATGTGCTTCTTAATAGTGCCTTGGTTAAAACATTGTGAACGTTGTGCAAAAATGCTGGTCTCCGCGTTCACAATCTTCATTCGTCAGCAGCAACTTGTTAACAATTGTGATTTAAATTGTTTTTACACTTGTTACACTTTGTTTTAGAGAATGATTTATGTTTGTAATATTCACAGGATACCGATCAGTCAGAAATGATGGCACAAACCTGTTATCTCGTCCAAACCAATCTCCGAAAAATAAATTCTGTTCTTTGATTTGATTTACTTTCCCAGGTCGCCATCCCTTGATACCTACATCTACACCACGACCGATTATCAAGCTGATTTATTTGTGTAAAGCAAGTAAAAGCATCGGGAGCATCACGGCACTAAAGGATTTAGCTTGCCTTTATTCGCTGATATGAGATTGACTTAAGCAAAATAAATCATCAAATATATATTATTATGAATGTGAATCCCCTGCGTCTGTAGAGTGGAAGCGGAAATTATCATCATCAAAAGTTATACTTATATAACAATCCATATCTGAGAAATACACCAGCCATTACATGTCTCTAGAAACAGGGGCTGTGGTATAGCTTCTAGCCAACTTGAAATTATGATAATTTGATTCCAACTCAATACGCAGTACAATAATGTTTAATTTTAAAAATTCCTTCCTCGATCTTAAGTAGGTGTCAGAGATGCAAGGAAGAGCGGAGGTGTGGGGCAGAGGGAGAGGAATTCAACCTCTCTCTAGCATGGTACCATCAGCTTCTCTATACCTAACATACACACTGAACAGTAATTGGTCCCATAAGAGGTTTATAAAACTCCTGTTTACATAGTTACCACACTTAAGAGTAAACAGGCTCCACATCTCGACAATTTTACCGTGATAATTACGCTTTTTATCTCACATAGAGCTTTAGACTAACAGTAGCAGTTTCTGTAGCCAGATGAAGCTTACATACCAAGTAATTTCATTAACTTTATGTCTATTTGTAAATATCAAATATAACAACGAACTAATAACGGCAGATACTCTTATTCGAGGCGAGATACCAGATGTACAATTTCAGTCGTTGTAGCTAATGATCATTGACCCTGATGGTAGCTAATGTAGCTGTTGATTCTTAGGCCATATTTAATTAAATGCGTAACATTTACGGGATCGCTTTACCTGGTCATTTGTGAGATGCAACATGGCGAAGTAAAGGAATCTCTATGGTTGATTATGTCCGGGGGTTGTAATGAAACACCGTCATAATGCAGAATGATTTGCTGTAGCTCAGCATACCTGAATATTATTGTTGGTTATATTATAAGGAGCATGAGGCCAAACAAAATCGGATAATGCTATGTCACTTATAGAACTACATCCTTGAAAGTGCTACAACAAGTATGGACGGTGCATCAATAGTGTCATGCTGGCGTTTGCCAATATTTGAATAAGCGCAAGTATTTGTTTGTCAACAACCAACACGAAGTGTCGGAGAATATCGTTTGTGTTATTCAGGGTGCGACATTCCTTAATATAGAACGAAAATATATACACCGTGCGCCCTGGTGGTAGATTACCCCATCAATTCTGATTCTATCCTTCTACATTCTTCTATGATTTTCGGAGTGATGCATACGTTGTAACGACATGCGACCGAACCGACTAACACAAAACAGCGAGTAGGGCTTAATAACCAGGACCTTTTCGACGTCTACGCTTTATCCCATCGGCCTGTCTGTACTTGATTGATATTGCCATTCTGAGCTCAACTTGCAGTAGCACAAGTTTTCCCCCTTCTCTCTAGATGATGGATATTCAATCTATATATGTTAATGGACAACACAGGGTGACGAGGCCTTCAGTGCGTGTGGTGTGTTGTATTATATTCCGTCGGGGATGCAACATTAAGCGAATGCATTCTTTGTTTAATGAACTGAACACAAAATGTAGCAGCTATGGAGCTCATATGATAATGGATTTCTGAGATTGCCAATGTGTTGCCGATAGATAATGCACCATTATGGCAAGTTGGGTCTGTGTGATCACTCATCAGAGTTGAATAATTCCACAGGCCCAGGCGGATTTGCTTTTCGGGGGAGGTTAATAATGTGAACTGGTGTAATGAATATGTAACAGAAAGGACACAAAGACGAAAGGCAATGAGGCGTTCTGATATATGCATGGAGGAGTTATTTACATTGCATGGAAAGACAAACGTCTCTATAACTCAAGGAGTAAATTTCTCTCTGACAACAAAAAGGTGGCATTGTACCTAATTATAGTGTCATTATAGCGCTTTGAATTGAACATGAGCTTCAATAGACCTGTTTATCTCGGTATCTTTCTTATGTTTCCAGTCACACAAAGCAAGTAAGTAGTCACTTTCATGGAAACATTAAACGAGTACTAATTATATGCATTAGTGACTGTACTAAACAACAACTTCGATGTGTCTGTTCCATGTTACGCAAGTAACAGAAGAAAAGGTTTATTCATTTTCAATGTCATAGTGTCCAAGATCCTGTCTGATTGTAAAATATGAGATATCTCACAACAACCTTTAGAAGCTCAATGCAGTTGACTTAAGATGTCTCCCTTACTACTCTCGTGGTTAACCTATGTATAACCCATCCGTTTGCAACAACAATACCTTACCACCTCTTGTTAGCCAATAATGTTGTTCATAGAATGAACATAACACCTTCATCCTCATGGCATTTTGTTTGAAGAGCCTCATCAGACATGGAAAATTCTGTCGCAATGGCGTCTGCTGCAGGTGTAAAGCGACCCACAACGGCATGTTAATCATGGTAAACCAAGTAATCAATACGAATGTGCCTTCTGTGTAAACAAACACACAAACACACAAACAAAGCAAGTATATAGACACTACCTCACGGTTGTTAAGTAAATAAAGATAAATAAACCACCTTATGTTGTATACGTTAGGATTGCAAAACGCGGAAACACATAACCGAAGAGGAATTCACTGATGTACTAATATACTCCACGGTAGCATTTGTGACGATACAAATGCTTGAGGCAAGCACAATATTTGAGTTATGTTGTAGATAGTATTGCATAAGTAAAAAAGTTGAATTTACAGATTGATGTGATTCTTGTTATTGTTATGGCAGTGATTTAAATGATAATCATGCAACTTAAATGAAAATGGACATATTTTGACATGGCCGTTTGCTTGTAAGTTTTCTCAATACTCTCAAATACAAATTGATGTAAATATGAGCTCTAAAATATTTTTAGCGAGAGATAACCTTGCTCACCTAGCTTCTCTTAGTACCGTTTGTGCCAAAGTACTTTTTATATTTTGCCAAATTCTGGCAGGAATATTGTCATGCGAGCATATCAAAGAATTTCCTCATTAGATCGGTTTTTATTATATACTGCAAATGAAGGATCGCCATTGACCCTTGAGCAAATTTTCTTTTATAGCTGACTTTATTTTCTAACCCAAGCCGTTTCTGGCTACTGAGGCAATGTACGCCAATTTACGGCACAACCGAAGTATCCTTGTTTCATTAACGAAGAGTAATGGAGTGGAACACTGCATACAACTGTGATAAAACCACATATGGGCATATGCATATTAAATCCAATGGCACCTTGATTATGCAAAGTCAAATGACACCTTCATTGTGCATAGTCCTATGGCACCTTCATTATGCATGGTCCAATGGCACCTCTATCATGTATGGTCCAGTAGCACCTTCAGTATGCAAAGTCTTACGACACCTTCATTATGCATAGTCCATATCACCTTCATTCAATGGTTGTTGACGTTCCTCGATGTTTATAGTCATACTATTCCAACCACCTCATAGGACACCCTTTGTAATAATCTTACCGGTTCTCCTGGTGGTGCTTTTGAATTTGTTTCAGACACGATGGCTGACCGACCTGCGACTAAGAAGCCCAACCATTCAAGAACAAATGCGCCACGAGCCACTTACAACGAAAACCCAAGATAATGCTAACGAAACTTCCTGCACAACTCAGTGGTAGCCAGGAGAAAATCACCCCATCAGCTCCAGACCACAGCACACCATTCCCACAACAACTATAAACATGGAGGACCTTTTTTGTGGAAATCGCCAACCAAATGCAATCGGTCTGTTCTTAAAAAATATCGTGTATTCATTAGACAGTTCGCCAATCATTGGGTAACAGCTATCTGGATAACACTCCACCGAACGCACTCTCAGCATTATTTCAAGTGCCGCTAAAACGAGTCTCACATTCCTACCTGCAGCCATCCACATGTGAATTGATTGATTATGTACTGTGCAGCCAGTTACCAGTCCCGTCTAGTGGCGTGCAGGCAGGGATTATCTAACCTGATCAGGCAAACAATTGAATGATTATGCATCGCAACTGCTTAAGTGTATTTTGATTACTTCAATCCACCTGCCTGATTGTTCACTTGATCGGGAATAGTTGGAATGATATCTGAATCATTTCGATTGTAATAAAGGCATATCTATCACGCAATTGCCGGTAGTAGAGCTGGAATGGAATCGTCGACGTTTCCTAGGTGCAAACAGCGAACACCAGTCACAGACCAAGCACTTGCAAGTTAAACAAAGATTAAAATGAACACGCTAAAGTGGACGCTGATCGTGAGATGTAATGTGACGAATTAACTGAATCGCAATTGTAATGCCAAACTCACATAATGCCCAGAGCAACCCTAGCTCATTGCAAATTTTCTCAAATTGGCCTATATATTTTGACCCAGTGCTCTAGCTTCGCATGCTACGCAATCTTATTTACAACAGATGCACCAAACCATTCAGAGCATCGTGTAATTGGCTTGGTTTCATATATAGAACTACATCTTTGTCAATGGTCGGACAAGTGTAGGAATAGTGACGTGCTGTCATTTGCCAATATCTGAATAAGTGTTTTTTGTCAACAACTTTCATAAATTTACGGAGAATTTGTCTTGCATTACTCTAAGCACAATATTCTCTGCGATATTCTTGACGATTGAACAACAACAATATATGTACTATGCCTTTGTGATGAATTACCCATCCTGCGACTGAGTGACTAATACTGAACGAAGTTTTTTTCTCTTCTCTCAGGTTGAAGGATATTCAATTTATAAATGTGAATGGACTAGGTAGGGTGACGAGGTCTTGAGTTTCTGGAGTTTTTATGACGGTATTTTCAAAATTGCCATATTAAGGCTCTTATTCCCCTTTGATCCCTTTTGATGGTATAAATTCTTAACAAACCCTATCCCTTTTATCTATCTGATGATAACAACAACATTGTTAATTCCTTTGATCTAGAGCAATCCCCACAATTAATTCGAGTAGACACTAATACCGGGTGTCTACTATCTAATTACAATGGGCGTGGTTGGATTTGTCTCAGATTGCTAATCTCTAGATGCCGCCCGTGTTCCACCTGGTGTCCCCAACCCCGAACCAATCACTGGTGGAGTGGGGGGGGGGGGGGTTGAGTTCCAGGGTGGGGATAAAAGAAGGGACATGAGAAGAGAAGCTGGTCAGAAGAAGCTTGCCAGGAGAGACGAAGACTGCACGAGAGGCAATAAACCAAAATTATCCAGATCATACAAGTCTTCGAGCTTTGCACAACATCTCGTTTCTGAGATACTACAAAAAGACTGGTGAAGAACCCGGGTACAAAAAGACTCTTAGAACAACTGGTGGAGTATCCGGATACAAAAAGACTCTTAGAACAGAGTATACTGCATTATCAATGAAACCTCACATAAGGAATGCAACAGTAAACGACTGCATTCTTTGCTTAATATGAAGTGGGCACAAAGTGTAGCAATGAAGGACCTCTAATGAAAGATTAATTGAATTTCTGAGATTGCCAATGTATCACCGACAGTTAATACACCATTATGCCACAGACCCAAGCGTATTCAATTAGCTTATTTTCTGACACACTGGGCGGTTAATAATGATGGAATGGTGAATATACGAGAAAGGAAAGCAAAAGACTGTGCGGTTAATAATGTGAGATGGAATATAGATGAAAAAAGTCACCAAGAGGGAGGATAATGTGCCGTTTCGATTTATTCATGGAGGAGTTATTTACATTGCATGAAAAGACAAACTTCCCTGAAGGTCAAGAAGAACGTTTCTGACTGACAAAGATAAGGAGGTATTGTACTTTGAGCACCTAAACAAATCTCTCAAGACACGAAATCCTTAAATGAATACACCAAAGACAAAATATCGACTGCAAAGAAGTAATACAATAGCTATGGATGTGTTCGATGTCCCATTTCACAGATACATATGTCTACGATTGCATTATATGAGATATCCACCAAACCATCGACAGTTGTGCAGTACAGCTGTCGTATAAACTGTTCTTGTTTATTCGTTCAGTTAAGATGTCGTTTGTTAGGATAACACATTCACACCTCTTGCTAGCTAATGATGTCTTGCATCGGCTGAGATTACAACGAAGAGGGGTCATACGTGGCATTGGGCAGAACTAATGATGACTGGATGCAGAAGAAGTGTGGTGCAGTAGATACATGGCTAACGAACAGACAGACACTTCGAACATATGGGGTAGAAGAGATTAACTGGAAGTAAACGTCGTGTATGTCTGACCAAAACTTGGGCGAATATTTCATTATGTCTAATTACATTCATCAACATTCGGCTTCAGACGTGTTAATGTGGTACCATATTGTTGTTCAAAGAATGATTCACGGCGCGGGGCGTGTGACTTATCTAAGCTGGTAATGAATTTCGTGAGTTTTGGTAAAATGTTTGCCTACATATATTTTGTGAAATCAGGGTTTGCGGTGTAAAAAGAGGATAATAATCTGATTCAAGTTATTAGGCAATGCTTGTTTAATATGCAGCCATTATTTGGGATATATTGCTGTCGTGCTTAACGGTTACAGAAGTTTTTATCGGTCTATTGAATAACACCCTTCTTGATATAACATCATTGAGCGTAATGTATGATTGATAGTGTCCGAAGCGCATAACTAAAATATGAAATATGTGCAGCTTAATAGTTGTTAGAAAATGCTGGTCTCCGCGTTCACAATCTTCATTCGTGAGCAGCAACATGTGACTAAAATTATTTTTTCTCTTGTTACACTTTCTTTGGCGAATAATTAATGTTTGTAATATTCTCAGGACACCGATCATTACATAGCTGGTGTCACAAACCTGCTATCCCGTCCAAACTTTACCAATTGAAGTTGCGTTTCCATTCTATCTCAGATCATAAATTCGGTCGCTCTGCCATTGCCGTTTTTTGTTTTCTGTGATTTCATTTGCAATCCCTTGATACCTTCGCCTCGACCACGACCAATTATCACGCTGTCCTGTCTGTTTAATGTAAAACAAGCACAAACATTAGGAGTATCACGGCTCATAGGTTAATAGTCCTGCTCGCCTATGCTCGTTAATGTTCGATTGACTTTAGCTATAATTTTGAAAAAAAGTATGATTAATTCCCTGCGTCGGTAGAGCGGAAGCGGAAATTATCCTCACTATAAGGGTAGCCTCTCTTTACTCATATAAAGATCCTCATATACAAAATACGCCAGCCATTACGTGTGAGCTGTTAACCTCATTAATTCTAACACATGCGTTCGCAAGCTTTTTATCCGACGGCCAAGCAGAACATTTCTGTGTGATAACGATGAGGAGGCATCAAATCGCTTAGACCTATAAGCTCGGCATCTTTGGTTGTGCGTTCCCAGGTAAAAAGCAAGAAATTCCTTACGCCAAGGCCTTAAATGAGAGTGAATAAACTAAGACACTGTTACAGCAGCTGTGGATATGTCCCGTTGAAATTTAGTTACAGATGGGTTGGGTTTACTGTCGAGGATCGAGCCTCATTGCACAATATGCCATATCCAACAAATCATGGAGAGAGGCTCGAGGCAGTTGTCTCATGTGTTATGACTCTGGTCAATGCGCATTTACAGGTCGTGACACCATAAGCAGTATGAATGGGGCGGGAAAACGATTTACCAATAAGTGAGTTTAAATTATGACTATCGATCGAATCGTTTTTTTGCACGAGCGGATGAAGTTTTGTGAATAGTATCAGTGGAAGGCATGCGACAAAATATGAAAACTAGGTCATCGTGAATTGGATTAAATAGTGTCGCTGCTATGGAAAATCATCGCTTGTAGTTGTCTTTTTTTGAGATTTTTTTAGACAGACGAACTGGAAATAATCTGTTCCATTCGCATGTCCGGTGAAAGTTCGCTGAGAAATGCCTACTAATAAGGCGTTGGTTGGTGTTTGTGGGGTGAAGGACAGTGGTTCTGTTCGGATGGGCTTCGCGTAGTGTCTATTCCGTGCTACACATTTCTACTTTTATTTTGTTTTTTATCATAATTTGATTACTACTCAATACTCAGTACAGCATCAAAGGCGCATTTTCCCTCAAACAAATGTTATGCGTTTTTCTTATCTATTTCTTAACTCTTTTGGAACCCATACAAACCATTTTGTGGACTGGTTAAACACTATATCGTCGATTACACCGTATCAAAATTAGTCGGTCACACCCGTGTTTACACTAATGAGTATATCGATTGGCAAATGGCGCATGCGTATGGAATGGTCATTTGTTTACAACACATAGACGTGACGTCATGAGCAGTGCAGATTCGACAGAAGGCGAAAACGCGAGCAGCCGAAATGGTGAGTCTTTTGATTCCTAAATTTCTCGTCACACCTGCAGACAAACCTTGCCCATGTTCTTGCCCAGTCTACCAAGTTTTGGAATATAAAGCGGAATTACACTTGTTCGGAGTTTCCTGAACCCCTTGTTAAACTGTATTATCAATCAAGAGGTTGGGGTTGCCCTCAGGAACTCTACGTTATAATGAACTGAGACATCCATGCTAGAAGTTAGCGCTGGTACGTATCATCGTGTGGGAAAGGTGGGACGAGGGACAGTAGAGGGGTGGGGAGGTTTTGATTCTGATTTGTGGCATTTTAAGTTTGTTGCAACCCATTCGATGAGACTTTTACGTATGGTTTGGAATGTGCGTCCTGTCCACTTTAACACCATGCTGGTTTTGTAGAAGCCTCGGATAGCTGGAATAAATTTTGTGAAATTGTAGTGACAGATGTCTGAGATGACCTTAAATCTGTATAATTTACAAATTGTTTTGGCAGTTAGCACTCTTCAGTTGCTCGAAAAACCTTCATGCAATTTTGGTCACAGAGAGCGATTTGCAAACTGGTGCACCTGCCTTCAATGTAGGAATAACAAACCAGACTTCAACACATCTGCATAACCTCAGATGGAAAGAGTTGCACCCGACGGTCATCGAGGTAAATAACTAGTACCGGGCGTACCTGCTGGGGGAGTTATATGTGGTTGTTGAGGACCAAAATAAAATGCTTAGACATGGCGCCTAACGGCAATTTGCTCTCTGGATTCAGGGCTTTTGGGGGGGCAACAGGAGGACTATTCCGTCCTGTTGTGTCTGGAAGATCAGAGACCTCTACCCTGACCAGTATGTACATTATACTGGCTTTAAACAAAGTAGATTTGGGTAATATTCTTAGCTTAAATGTTTTAATTTGTAATTTGAATCAGGAAATATCTCATTCTTCTGCTTGTTATATTGTTTTCCCAGTATCGAAATTGCCTAGTCTCACAAAACGTGTGGTATTATTTGCAATGAACATTTTTATGTGTATTGTTTTGTATTGAGTATTTTGTAATGAACATTCATATATCAGTCAATATTTTGTCTCACAAACACAGCAAAAATTATGATGCAAAATAAATTACCCAGGTTTACCACTGACACGTTATCTTCATATTTGACTTTTTATGGCCACAATTCTAGTCCTGATGTAAAATGGGTTCATTTATGTTTTATTTCTAATTCCATGAGTTACAGTTTGGATTTGCACACATATGAATGTGACTAATAAAAGATATGTACATTTCAACAAAAAAAAATTTCCAAATCTTATTCTTTATATAACGAGACACCTGCAACTCAACTATATATTGGATAAAAGGCATTGGCACAAGAGCAATGTTCCGACTGATGTTGTGGGGGTCATCAGCAGAGCAATGCCTGCGCCTTAAGATGACTTCCATCAATCAGGTATATAGGCGTATGTCTTGGCCACTTTCCGTTTAGATATATATATCTAACTTGAGGCTTGAGAGTCCTTCGGTGTGGAAAACAGCACCTTGGGTGCGAGTTTGGGGGGTGTCACTATGACTTGCTGAGAGAGTTGTGGGGCAGAAAGTTCACTATTGTTGCTCGTGTCATTGTCGTACCTGGAAGGTTGATATTAATATCGGTTAAAGTAATTCAATAAAATAATTTGTCACCTGATGAAAACATGTACTGAGTCAACAGGTCAACATTCCCCACAGAACGCTCCCATGCTATCATGGTGCCACCAATGATCGGGCGGTCAAACGTCACGCCGATTTAGTTTAGGCAAGCCATTTTTGTGCCGTTTGGTGCTCTTATGCAACTGGCAATGGGTAATCAAATTAGGCCTATAGTCAGAAAAATGGACCAATACACAAAATACCATTTTGTCTGTAACACCTCAAATAAATGTAACCATAAAGTTATGTGATTATAAGTTATCTAAGGCGCCCTCTTACATGCCATTTAATATGCAACATTACTCATTAATTTTGTAATACAGATACAATGACAATCTTACCTCATGTGAGAAATAGGGAGTTTGTCAAGTGCTTGTCCAAATTATGTGCCATTTTTGGATGATAAAAATCGCAACAACTTTCTATCTGACAGATATCAAAAATAACAACAGAGATGCCCAAAGTGAGACCTTGCAAAGGAGCCAATGGCATATTTGATAAAAGCATTTTGAAATTTTGATTGACCACCATACCAATGAAAATCCGTTCACCTGTTTACGAGTCGTTTTACAATTAACAAATACATATAGTGCAAAGGACCCAAAATAGGCCCTAACATTTGATTCAATCGGTGACATTCACACCAAGTTTACCTCGAGGAGCAGATTCAACGGCAGGATCATTCATAAGATACAATTACTTACATGTCGAGCAAAACGCTTCCTTCTTTTGCTTGTTGAATCTGTCTATAGCTCCTTTCTCCCTCCACCTTTTCTTCATTTCTTGCTTTGGTCGTCCAATATCGCAATGAAAATAGTGCAAACTAAACATCCGCCGGCGGCGAACAGCACAGAGTGATGACGTTTCTGCGCTTCCGGAATTAATTATTCATGGCTTCCAAATAAGGGTTATTTTTGACGGGACGTGAAAAATAAGGAATTGAAAGTTTATTTAAGAACATCAAGAACTATATAAGGCCATTCCAAATTGGGAATCCAGATATCAGCACCATTTAGGATACTCTTGCAGTTGACAACTTTTTTTTCGTTTAAAAATCGAGTGCTTTTTTGATGAAATGCACCTCTAAGCACCAAGAAGACTGCTATTCTTACGTTAAGAGGAATTCAACCTCTCTCGAGCATGGTACCATCAGCTTCTCTTTGCCTATCATACACACTTAACAATTAAGTGAAAAAGTGGTCCCTTATGAGGTTTGTACAAATATGAATTGAAGTTATATCATAAGTTCAGTTGTACACATCCCAACTGGATTTAGAAGCGTCACTCCTGGTCACAGAGGCGGCACAATGTGAAGACCACAAGCCCCTTATGTAGCCAACCTTAGCACTGTATTCTAATGGGACATAAGGCAAGTTAACTCTTCAGTTGTTCACTTAGAACTATTTTGATTGGAAAACGGGTATATTCTGCATACAAATGCAGACATCGGACTCAATGAAATAATAATTCAGGATTTTGTGCGGAGCGTCAGTGTAAATGGGGTGCAGCAGTTGCTGCTAGATGTTATGGACACACAGCTCCAGTTTGTTCGGTCTGTAGTAAAATGTTGCCCACGGTACTAAATGAAGGTAACCCCTAAGTCAACTACAAGGTCAACAAACTGGTGCATATGTCTCTAGCGTAAAGAGATGCCAACTGCTGTTGAGTTCCAGTGCTTGAATGATAAACATTGGTGCTTCACCTCAACACTGCCTCAAATAGAAAGAGTGGTGCTTGACCCAATCGTCATCGAGGTGAATAACGATTGAGCGGACTTGCCCGGGGCTGTGGATGAGCAAGATGCTGAGACATGGTGACTGCCGTCCATTTTGTTCTTTGGAACAATGGCTGTTTGTGGGAGGCTTATTCCATCTTGGAAATGTTCACGTAAACATCATTTACCCACTGTTTACTAATCATGACATTCTTTCAGCAGATTTTCATGTTGAAAACAACTGAAATATAATGTCTCTTCTATTTTATCATGAGATCATATCTTACATCTTACTTATATACAATAGAAACTATGATCAAAATGACTAATAAAAATAATTCAGCTGCTCCAAATCATGAGTTGGTTGTCTTGGCACTGCTGCAATGTATTATCTGATGATGCGTTGATCTTTGGTCAAAGAACCTGCGTCGTAAGACCTCGGATATTATTACTGGTATATATCAATACCGCTTGACAAGTTTTCTTTTTAACTGATGATCACTGGAGTGTGCTGTACATATAAGACTGCACGATTGCCTTATTATAAATACTTTAAAGTGGCCTCTATGAATGATTGAGTAGAAATGTGTGTGTGTAGCAATGATGCTGTTGAGAGTTGGTGTGGTCCTAGCAAGAGAAATTTGTTTAAGCAAATGTCGTTGCTCAGTTATTATGATTCGTGTACGATTAGGGCAGTTGCTCAGGTAGCTTTAGCCCAAAGCACTGACCACATTTACGTAGGGGGCATCAGTAGGTGTATGCTTGCCGTCTTTCAGCCTTACCGATGAAGAACTGGTAACTAGCACACAACCATCTGCCAGGTGTCACATCATTACCAGCTGCTCGAATGTCTTTTCGAATCCTCAAGAATATTGAGGAACGACAAAGCCCCTGAAACTGAAAGACCCTTGATGGCTACCTTATTGAGTGCTTGTACCCAATCCCTACGAATGTTGCGGTCTTTTGTGAACAGCAAATTCATTACACTAAAAGGTGCTTATCTAAGCATGCAAAGTTTATTACAAGAAGACTAAATGTGGTTAAATGATGCAAAATAATCTTGAATCTCCTTGACTACTGTTTACCTGCAAATCTGCACGAATCTAATAGCTAGACATCTGGTCTTGCTTGTCTAGGTTCGGAATTGTGAGAATGACTTTAGTAACCGCTATACATTTTCTATGACAATTCATACAAAATACAATGCAGAATGTCAACCCCCTGCGCTCATTGAAAGCGAGAAAACTACAAATTTCAATAAAAGCGGATATAACCATCATCAAATGTTAAACTATGCTAGTATAGAAATACCTATTTTCGAAAAACACGCATTACGGGTTGGCTGCAACCATCATTTATTATTCTACATAAGTTTTCAAGCATTGTGTGATGGTGCATATTCGATGCATAGTGCACTTAGGGTGCAATTATGATAAAAATACAGAAATGTAGAAGCGTATATTTCTTGCATTCGAGGCTAATCTTACACAAATAGCAGTGAACCAAAACCAGTGATTTGCGACCGCCAGGTTTTGTAAGGTGAACACCGGACATTGTATCATAGAATGTTGCTCTCATGAATGGTTTCGCACTTTTTACAATTATGCAGCCACTCAGCAACACACCGATGATAACGCATCATCAATGAGTTACGAATAGTTAGTATAGATTATCAGACCATGAGTGCTTTTGCAATTCAACATGTGTATCTGTTTATACACAAATAACCTCCCACCTTTAACCATCCCACGCGATGTAAGAACATTGTATGAAGGTAAAAACCGCAGCAAACATTTTTGTTTCCTCACTTACATCCTGACAGAATCAATTTCGTTTTGTGTCGCTTGGTCGAATAAGATAGGTCGAACGCACTTGATCTCGCAATTCTCCTTAGGATTTGGTGAGATAATCAGCAAGATGCAAACATTCGATGGAATATTTTATAGAGTCGTATGACGTCGTCGTGATGCATCCTTTGAAAACAGCCAATTTGTTCATCTGTGGCGCAAGAGTAAACAAACAAATAAAGTACATAGACACCACACGAAATTAATGCATGAGGCAAGCAAAATGTTATAAAGAGCCAGAAAGTAATGTTCTCGGTTATGCAACCTATGAATTTTAATATCAAGCGTAAGAGAGATTAAATCGCATTAGGGTGGAATGTGCCAGCGACTTAGAAAATAAGCTTGTGTGTATGTGTATGCGTGCGCGCGCGCGTGTGTGTCGGTGTGCGAGTGACAGAGAAAGAGAGAGAGAGAGAGAGAGAGAGAGAGAGAGAGAGAGAGAGAGAGAGAGAGGAGAGAGAGAGAGAGAGAGAATGAGAGAATTTAGGCTTTCATATTTTTGTTGTCTTGATCGAACAGAATGCTGCTGTCGCATTGGGTTGCGACAATCGCTTATGAGTATCGGAAACACCCTAGTCTTATACAGGTATAGGTAACAGTCAGTTCCAGTTAAAGACTGACATCGATACTAATGGCACAACATATGCACCAACGTTATATTGGCGAAGAGCCATTTATATAATATCACTTTTCACTATAACATCCATGAATGGAATGGCAAAATTGTACAAAACAGTCCTGATTAGAAGTGTGCAGACAGACTGTAAACACTTGGCTAGGCCTCTTCAACTTACATTAGGTGCACACCTCTACATTCAACATTGAACCATTGAAGCAGTGTCACTTTACGTACATAAATATTGAGAAGTACTGGTGGGTTTTTGAGTTATTCAGTGCTCTACTTATGTAAAGGGCAAACCAAAAAAAAACAAATCGAGGCAAACTACACCTCGAACAACATACTTGTTGGTACATCCGTAATAGCGAAAGGAACTGCCAATAACAACTACAAAGGAATTTACTGATGTATTCGGTCAACCCCAAACGAGCATCTGCAGCAACATTATCAATTCATTGCGCCTATATTAATCCACGAGGCAAGCAAAATGTTTGAGAGAGATAGCAAGTTATGTACTCGGTTATACCACCTATGAATCAAGCGTTAGATATTGTTCGATATGATTATTATTTCAATGAAGTTTTAATGAAGATCGATACTTTTCAATCCTGTCATGCAATAACAATTGACTCTTACAATTCACAAGTGGGATTCCGTACATCATTTCAACAAACGCAGATCCCCGTCCTGCCATTTGATATATAGCTTGCCTCGCAAATAGCATTCTCGACTATTAAGATATAGTGTTAATCAATTTTGTTGGCAGATAACGGTCAGTTGACAGGACAGGTGGCAGGAATTATGCACTGATAGCGAAGGAACATTGGGTAGCCAGCGGGATCATTTTGAAAAGAATAATGCTGGCATTTTGTCAAATACTACAGTGCTGCTGACAGAAAAACTCTCGATTTACGTTGTTGCGCTGTATAAAAGTGGTAAACCACAGAATATCATTTGTGATTTATATTATGGGTGCCAGATAAATTTAAGCTTACCATGAGTTTTATAGTGAAAATCCTGTATCATCTGATAACTGATACAAGTGATTTGGGTTTATATTTGATCAAAGCATTGTGTGTACCATACACAGGACAGTACAATAGCTAAAAACAATATATGCAGCAAGTGCACTGTCTGAAATATATCCAGAGACAGGAGCACATAAGCTGTGTTATATTTCCATATTCATGATTACGGATAGGTAAGCTGTCACATAAAAGCAGTACAGTTACTGATGAATTGATTAAAATGTTAATTAATGTTGCAACCCAGTGTCCAATTCCCCAAGTAGGATCATTGTTGTTTAATATCATACATGGTGCCTAAGATCTTACCAGTACATTACTGTAAAAGCCTTCAGCTTCAAACATCACGTTCGTAAAAACGACGTGGAATAACGTTAATTATAGAATTTATAATAGCAATAATATTTATCTTGTTCCAGTTTACATCTAACTGCAGGGAATTATGTGTTTGCCCAAAGATGACAGTGAACTTTGTGAAAGGCGAACTTGATTATTTTACACATCTTTTAAATAGAAGAGGAGAGTATCAATATTATTACCTCACATATTATACGGTTTATAAAAATGAATTCTCAGATCTTTGAAATATGTTTATTTAATGACGCAATGAAAGTGTCCTAAATCATTAGCATAGTAGGTGTAGGTGTTATTGCCACGACTACTTTCACAATTGTTTGTCCATTAATGTCACTTACTGTTCTAATATTTCTCGGTCCTTGGCTGTGAATCTGCCGATGAGCATACAACGAGAAATGAATTGCTAAAAAGATGTTCACGTTTGTGTTATCGTGCATCAATAAGAAGGAACGCAAAACAAATGAATTGTATAATCGCTAAGTTATCCCTTCACATGAGCGGGTGATGATGGAACTATTCTCGAGGCCGGCTAGATTTATCAAAGCCTTCTTATACTTGGACATGATAACCCATTCAATGCCGTTGCACCTTGCTGTCATTTTCTCCACCATTACAGATTTGCATTGATTCAGAGTTTAGGACTGTACAGATTTTGTACCGTGAATCCACAATCAAAATGGCGATCATTTCCTAGTGCTTCAACGGATCACGCACAAATATATCTGCAGTGTTTAACCAAGAAGAAAAGGAGGATTTGAGGGTACACATAAAATCAATAAATCATATACCAATCCACCAATCCAGCAATTATGATGAGGATACATGTAGATACCTGTCGAGGCCGGAATTATATGATCATATAGCTATAGATATGTTAATACAATAGAGGTGCATCCATTGACGCGTTATTAATGTTTTGCGATAACATTCTTCAGGGACAAAACAGTAGCCACCTAAATTTCATAAATCTGATATCTCGTCAAAACAGACTCACAGTTTCCATCCATTCCTGGGAAAATACCCCTTTTTCTTTCGTTCTTTTGTGATCTTCACATTTGTTCTGTTCTATGGTAATATTTGCTTCCACGTACCGTTTTCTCTTGATCCCTACGCCTCGATCATGCATGATCATCATGCAGGTTCATCCGCTCAAACGTTATCAAACAACAACTTTTGAGGCAACACAGATCTAGTATGTAACTCGCCTCGCTAACCTATGTTCTGGATTTACGCAGCCACTATAAGTTTGCCAAACCATGGGCTATTTCAGCCCTTGACCATCGTGTATATCTGTCTCATAAAGGGTTGCACTGGTAAATGTCCTGCAGTCCGTCGGTCGGTCGAGGGCGAGTAGAATTATCAACCACAATCAGTTAAGCCACGAAGTGCTTATATGATAATCCACATTTGCAAAATAAGCTAGCTGCAGCTATCATTCAATATGACACATGAGTTAGCATGCACTGATGGACGTTACGGCGCTCATACAATGAAAAACACATTTCTTGTTTGCGCAGCTAGCCCCTCACTAATAGTAGTGAACGAACAACATCATACGATCATTGGTAGCACCGTTATTATGTTTTGATGAATCCACGAGATTGTATTAAAAATGTGTATCACAGGAATTGTTTCGTACTTTAAACAATTATGCAGCCACACACTGACACACCAAAAACAATATCCTTTCTTCAGCTCCTAATGCGCCATCAATATGCTGTAACCGCTAAGTGTACATTGTAAGGTATACTTTTGCAATCTAACACCCGTTTGTGTTGTAACACAAATAACTTAGCATTAGTTATGTCCCACCATCAACCAGCCCACGCTATGTTAAAAACATTGTGTAGTGTAAAGGAACCGCAGCAAAACATTCTTTTCAAACACTTACGAAACTGCTGAAAGTAATAGGCACTTGACTTGGCAAAATACAAGCATTTCATGGAATGCATTATAGAGGATGTACGCTGTCGTAAGATGGTTTCTTGAAAACTGCCAATAAGGTAATGTGCAACCATACAAACACGGCAAGTATATAGACACTCCCTCAAGGCTGTTAAGTAAACAAAGAGGAATAAACAAAGTTGTGAGGAATTAGTTTAGGTTCGGAAAACGCAACAACGCAACTGCGAAGGAATTCACTGAGGTAAACCATGTATTCCATGCGAGTATTTGCAAAAAACATCCTCCATTCTATGTTACGACATCAATGCATCAGGCACAAGATAATAACCAAGCATCGAGTTATGCTCTCGGTTAAACCACGTAAGAAATAATATATTGAATGGGAAATAATTGTGCAATCTTACTAAGGCAGTGTCTTCCTTATTCGATAGATTCTTTATCATGCAGAAGTAATGAAGTCTAAGCTTTTTCGACATTGCCGTCTGGTTGCTGGTTTAAAATTAACTCAGCAAACATTTTATTTTGTTTGTTTGAGAACGATAAACTTCCTTACTCATTAATCTTATCTGCTGGTTGTTTTTTTTGTAATTCCGGCACAGGGTTATTATCTTGCACGAAAGTCATATCTCATTAACACAGAAGCAGTTATTGATATCGCATTTGTGGTTTTGCAAAATCATTTATGATGACATGACTTCACACATTAAAGACATTCCTCATAACATCTATTACGTCCAGTCAAGTGAATATAATGTGACTGCCAGAAATACGACAAGTGACGACTGGCATTAAATTGCACATGAATATAATCGCAAAAGTCATGTATTTGTGATGTTTATTGCGCCACTGGCAGTTTCAACAACTCATAGGGAAACCTTATAACCTCTTTGCTGTTGGTATGTAACATGTTTAATGCTCTGTGACTGACGGCAGATACTTCCAGTTCAAATGTGCCTTCGGCCACTTCCAAAATAACCCCATTAAAGGCCAACATAACTTCCTGTCCAATTCACTACACACCACAGCTTTTCTGCTGCAATTGTAGACCGAATGATTCAGCTTAGGAAATTGCATCTGAAGAACTCATTGGCCAGCTCATCTATCATAAGACTACTGGGCAACACCATTATCAGACACACTCACAGCAACGCTTCAAATGCCACTACAACAAGTCGCACCTAGCGTCCTGCAGCCATTCACAAGTGCGTTGATTGACATTGTGCCCTGCAGCAAGCGAACAGTTCACTACACTAGTAATATGCGGTCAGGTTTACACTTTCATGATCGAATCAGGGAAAACATCAACTACTGATGCATCAGAATCGGCGTCAGAATCATGGTAAAAAGCCATGATTCAAATAAACAGACAAAGTGTCTTGTAAGTGAAATAAAGTTTGAATCCAACAACATAAGGTAGACGTTGACTCGAATTTGTCAGATCAATCCTATCAAAACTACGCAGCCTTACTCACAGCTTCCCAATCTCCAACTTTATAGAATGCCCTGATTGTGTTATTCACAATGTATTCGATTTAATAATTGTAATAACAATAATGATAATAATAATTATAACAACAATAATTGTAATAGGAATAACAACAGCAACAACGCAGTTTACAGTAAATATGGATGTTGTTGTTAGCATAAAATATATAACACATTGATAATTGGGGAAGAATAGACCCAATGGATGTTCGTTTATAAAGGTTATATTCGCGAGAAATACATCCATTAGGAGAACTTGTTTGCTGCTTCAAATATCAGGAAGACAGTTATTGTATGATAATGAGAAGAATGAATTCTAATTAGCAGTAATGTTACTGCTTACCTCTCAACTACCGCTTACGTCACACGTTCAATTACTGCTTACGTTCAATTATGCCGATTGAAAGGATGTTCGGTTGCCTACGTTAATGGGTAAGAGTCAGTTCCAGGGAAACACTTCTCTTGGGCTCTTCACTGTACATTCGGTTCACATTTCTAAACTCAACATTGATCCATCGAGGCGTGATGCTTTACGTCCGAACATGAGCAAAAGTGCTGGTGAACAGCTTTGTTTAGAACTATTTATTGGTCCACTAATGCCAAGGTTGAACAGTGAAACATATCAAGGTAATGTGCTCTTCGTACCGCTTCCCCCCTGGCAGATCCGCAATACAGTGCTTAACCTGAGCAGCAGAATCAGCACAACCGATACAGCTCATGGAGTCTTATGACGAGTGGGTGCAATTATCTCGTAGACGGCCAGATGCACGGATTCCTCTGATAATAGGACCGGTTTATGATGGGATTTGTCCACTATTTTAGCTTTGCATCCGTTGATTTCTGGGGACTTAACAGCTAATAAATATTCAAGCTTCTAGCAAGATGCCGAATTATTTGTTAGAATCAGTCAATAAAGCCCACACATATGAATCTGCAGTGTTCAGCACCAAAGAGAAAGAAAAACGTGAGGTGCGGGGAGGGGGGGGGGGGCGAGTAGGTAGCTTGAGGACTCACAAGGACAAATCAGGAAATCACCCACTACCTTATTACGTATGCTATGCCCGTAGATATCTATCAAGGGTCACGACTGAAAGCATGTGAGATTATAGCTGAATGCTAACGCAAGGGAGTTGCAAATCAGGTAATTAGTAGGACCAATGTCGATTTCGAGGTAGACCTATCACGTTTCCATTGAGGCGAAGATGAGATATATTGCGGATGTGACACGCCCAAGCAATGACATTCAACTTGCCGCTGGCCAGAAATATGCGAGTTTGGGGGGTGTCACTATGACTTGCTGAGAGAGTTGTGGTGCAGAACGTTCACTATTGTTGCTCGTGTCATTGTCGTACCTGGAAGGTTGATATTAATATTTGTTAAAGTAATTCAATAAAATAATTTGCCACCTGATGAAAACATGTACTGAGTCAACATGTCAACATTCCCCACAGAACGCTCCCATGCTTCTACGGTGCCGCCAATGATCGGGCGGTCAAACGTCACGCCGATTTTGTTTAGGCAAGCCATTTTTGTGCCGTTTGGTGCTCTTATGCAACTGGCAATGGGTAATCAAATTAGGCCTATAATCAGAAAAATGGACCAATACACAAAATACCATTTTGTCTGTAACACCTAAAATAAATGTAACCATAAAGTTATGTGATTATAAGTTATCTAAGGCGCCCTCTAACATGTCATTTAATATGCAACATTACTCAATAATGTTGTAATACAGATACAATGACAATCTTGCAAAGGTCCCAAAATAGGCCCTAACATTTGATTAAATCGGTGACATACTCAACAAGTTTACTTCGAGGAGCCGATTAAACGGCAGGATCATTCATAATATACAATTACATACATGTCCAGCAAAACGCTTCCTTCTTTTGGTTGTTGAATCTGTTTATAGCTGCTTTCTCCCTCCACCTTTTCTACATTTCTTGCTTTGGTCGTCCATTATCGCAATGAAAATAGTGCAAACTAAACACCCGCCGGCGGCGAACGGCACAGAGCGATGACGTTTCTGCGCTTCCGGAATTAATTATTCATGGCTTCCAAATAAAGGTTATTTTTGACGGGACGTGAAAAATAAGGAATTGAAAGTTTATTTAAGAACATCAAGAACTATATAAGGCCATTCCAACTTGGGAATCCGGATATCAGCACCATTTAGGATACTCTTGCAGTTGACAACTTTTTTTCGTTTAAAAATCGAGTTTTTTTTTATGAAATGCACCTCTAAGCTCCAAGAAGACTGTTATTCTTACGTTGAGAGGAATTCAACCTCTCTCGAGCATGATACCATCAGCTTCTCTTTGCCTATCATACACACTTAACAATTAAGTGAAAAAGTAGTCCCATATGAGGTTTGTACAAATATGAATTGAAGTTATATCATAAGTTCAGTTGTACACATCCCAACTGGATTTAGAAGCGTCACTCCTGGTCACAGAGGCGGCACAATGTGAAGACCACAAGCCCCTTATCCAGCCAAATGGAAACCTTAGCACTGTATTCTAATGGGACATAAGGCAAGTTAACTCTTCAGTTGTTCACTTTGGAACACGGGTATATTTTGCATACAAATGCAGACATCGGACTCAATGAAATAATAATTGAGGATTTTGTGCGGAGCGTCAGCGTAAATGGGGTGCAGCAGTTGCTGCTAGATGTTATGGACACACAGCTCCAGTTTGTTCGGTCTGTAGTAAAATGTTGCCCACGGTACAAATTGAAGGTAACCCCTAAGTCAACTACAAGGTCAACAAACTGGTGCATATGTCTGTAGCGTAAAGAGATGCCAACTGCTGTTGAGTTCCAGTGCTTGAATAATAAACATTGGTGCTTCACCTCAACACTGCCTCAAATAGAAAGAGTTGTGCTTGACTCAATCGTCATCGAGGTGAATAACGATTGAGCGGACTTGCCCGGGGCTGTGGATGAGCAAGATGCTGAGACATGGTAACTAGCGTCCATTTTGTTCTTTGGAACCATGGCTGTTTGTGGGAGGCTTATTTCATCTTGGAAATGTTCACGTAAACATCATTTACCCACTGTTTACTAATCATGACATTCTTTCAGCAGATTTTCATGTTGAAAACAAGTGAAATATAATGTCTTTTCTATTTTATCATGAGATCATATCTGACATCTTACTTATATACAATAGAAACTATGATCAAAATGACTAATAAAAATAATTCAAAATATTATAACAAGTGAATTTTAAGCATCTCCTTTCTAAAATGAAGTAAGTGCAGCTGCTCCAAATCATGAGTTGGTTATTTTGGCCCTGGCACTGCTGCAATGTATGATGATGCGTTGATCTTTGGATAAAGAACCTGCGTCGTAAGACCTCGGATATTACTTCTGGTATATATCAATACCGATTGACAAGTTTTCTTTTTAACTGATGATCACTGGAGTGTGCTGTACATATAAGACTGCACGATTGCCTTATTATAAATACTTTAAAGTGGCCTCTATGAATGATTGAGTAGAAATGTGTGTTGCAATGTTGGTGTTGAGAGTTGGTGTGATCCTAGCAAGAGACATTTGTTCAAGCAAATGTCATTGCTCAGTTATTATGATTCGTGTACGATTAGGGCAGTTGCTCAGGTAGCTTTAGCCCCAAGCACTGACCACATTCACGTAGTGGGCATCAGTAGGTGTATGATTGCCGTCTTTCAGCCTTACCGATGAAGAACTGGTAACTAGCACACAACAATCTGCCAGGTGACACATCATTACAGCAAATTCATTACACTAAAAGGTGCTTATCTAAGCATGCAAAGATTATAACAAGAAGACGAAATGTGGTTAAATGATGCAAATAATCTTGAATCTCCTTGACTACTGTTTACCTGCAAATCTGCACGAATCTAATAGCTAGACATCTGGTCTTGCTTGTCTAGGTTCGGAATTGTAAGAATGACTTTAGTAACCGCTATACATTTTCTATGACAATTCATACAAAATACAATGCAGAATGTCAACCCCCTGCGCTCATTGAAAGCGAGAAAACTCATACAAATTTCAATAAAAGCGGATATAACCATCATCAAATGTTAAAATATACTAGTATAGAAATTCCTATTTTCGAAAAACACCACGCATTACGGGTTGGCTGCAACCATCATTTATTATTCTACATGAGTTTTCAAGCATTGTGTGATGGTGCATATTCGATGGATAGTGCACTTAGGGTGCAATTATGATAAAAATAGAGAAATGTAGAAGCGTATATTTCTTGCATTCGAGGCTAATCTTACACAAATAGCAGTGAACCAAAACCAGTGATTTACGGCCGCCAGGTTTTGTAAGGTGAACACAGGACATTGTATCACCGAATGTTGCTCTCATGAATGGTTTCGCACTTTGTACAATTATGCAGCCACACAGCAACACACCGATGATAGCGCATCATCAATGAGTTACGAATAGTTAGTATAGGTTATCAGACCATGAGGGCTTTTGCAATTCAACATGTGTATCTGTTTATACACAAATAACCTCCCACCTTTAACCAGCCCATGCGATGTAAGAACATTGTATGAAGGTAAAAACCGCAGCAAACATTTCTGTTCCCTCACTTACATCCTTACAGAATCCATTTCGTTTTGTGTAGCTTGGTCGAATAAGATAGGTCGAACGCATTTGATCACGCAATTCTCCTTAGGTTGTGGTAAGATAATCAGCAAGATGCAAACATTTCATGGAATATTTTATAGAGTCGTATGACGTCGCAGTGATGCATTCTTGGAAACAGCCAATTTGTTCATCAGTGGCGCAAGAGTAAATAAACAAATAAAGTACATAGACAGCACACCTCATCGTTAACAAAAAGTATCATGCAAACCTCACGTGGTATTCGTTCAGGTTTGCGATACGCGGAAATATATTTCGATAACAACAGAGTTGGAATTTATTGATATACTATATCTACCCCAAACGAGCATTTGCACCAACTTCATCGATTGCTTAAGCCGATATTAATGCATGAGGCAAGCAAAATGTTATAACGAGACAGCAAATTATGTTCTCGGTTATGCAACCTATGAATTTTAATATCAAGTGTAAGAGAGATGAAATCGCATTAGGGTGGAATGTGCCAGCGACTTAGAAAATAAGCTTGTGTGTATGTGTATGCGTGCGCGCACGCGCGTGTGTGTGTGTTTGTGTGTGAGTGGGGGAGAAAGAGAGAGAGAGAGAGAGAGAGAGAGAGAGAGAGAGAGAGAGAGAGAGAGAGAGAGAGAGAGAGAGAGAATGAGAGAATTTAGGCTTTCATTTTGTTGTTGTCTTGATCGAACAGAAAGCTGCTGTCTCATTGAGTTGCGACCATCGCTTATGAGTAACGGAAACCTTGTTATATATAGGTATAGGTAACAGTTAGTTCCAGTTAACGACTGACATCAACATATGCGCCAATGTTATATTGGCGAAGAGCCATTTATATAATATCACTTTTCACTAAAACATCCATGAATGGAAAGGCAAAATTGTACAAAACAGTCCTGATTAGAAGTGTGCAGACAGAATGGAAACACTTGGCTAGGCCTCTTCAACTTACATTAGGTGCACACCTCTACATTCAACATTGAACCATTGAAGAAGAGTCACTTTACGTACATAAATATTGAGAAGTACTGGTGGGTTTTTGAGTTATTCAGTGCTCTACTTATGTAAAGGGCAAACCAAAAAAACAAATCAAGGCAAACTACACCTCGAGCAACATACTTGTTGGTACATCCGTAATAGCGAAGGAATTCATTAATGTATTCGGTCAACCCCAAACGAGCATCTGCAGCAACATTATCAATTCATTGCGCCTATATTAATGCACGAGGCAAGCAAAATGTTTGAGCGAGACAGCAAGTTATGTACTCGGTTATACCACCTATGAATCAACTATCAAGCGTTAGATATTGTTCGATATGATTATCATTTCAATGAAGTTTTAATGAAGATCGATACTTTTCAATCCTGTCATGCAAAAACAATTGACTCTTACAATTCACAAGTGGGATTCCGTACATCATTTCAACAAACGCAGATCCCCGTCCTGCCATTTGATATATAGCTTGCCTCGCAAATAGCATTCTCGACTATTAAGATATAGTGTTAATCAATTTTGTTGGCAGATAACGGTCAGTTGACAGGACAGGTGGCAGGAATTATGCACTGATTGCGAAGGAACATTGGGTAGCCAGCGGGTTCATTTAGAAAAGAATAATGCTGGCATTTTGTCAAATACTACAGTTCTGCTGACAGAAAAACTCTCGATTTACGTTATTGCACTGTATAAAAGTGGTAAACCACAGAATATCATTTGTGATTTACATTATGGGTGCCAGATAAATTTAAGCTTACCACGAGTTTTATAGTGAAAATCCTGTATCATCTGATAACTGATACAAGTGATTTGGGTTTATATTTGATCAAAGCATTGTGTGTACAATACACAGGACAGTACAATAGCTAAAAACAATATATGCAGCAAGTGCACTGTCTGAAATATATACAGAGACAGGAGCACATTAGCTGTGTTATATTTCCATATTCATAATTACGGATAGGTAAGCTGTCACATAAAAGCAGTACAGTACATCCAACTGCAGGGAATATGTGATTGCACAAAGATGACAGTGAACTTTGTGAAAGGCGAACTTTATTATACACATCTTCTAAATAGAAGAGGAGAGTATCAATATTATTACCTCACATATTATACGGTTTATAAAAAGAATTCTCAGATCTTTGAAATACGTTTGTTTAATGACGCAATGAAAGAGTCCTAAATCGTTAGCGTAGTAGGTTTAGGTGTTATTGCCAAAATTACTTTCACAATTGTTTGTCCATTAATGTCACTTACTGTTCTAATATTTCCCAAAATCTCGGTTCTTGGCTGTGAATCTGCCGATGAGCATACAACGAGAAATGAATTGCTAAAAAGATGTTCACGTTTGTGTTCTCGTGCATCAATAAGAAGGAACGCAAAACAAATGAATTGTATAATCGCTAAGTGATCCCTTCACATGAGCGGGTGATGTGATGGAACTATTCTCGAGGCCGGCTAGATTTATCAAAGCCTTCTTATACTTGGACATGATAACCCATTCAATACTGTTGCACCTTGCTGTCATTTTCTCCACCATTACAGCTTGGCATTCATTTAGAGTTTTGGACTGTAGAGATTTTGTAACGTGAATCCATCATCAAAATGGCGATCATTTCCTAGTGCTTCAACGGATCACGCACAAATATATCTGCAGTGTTTAACCAAGAAGAAAAGGAGGATGTGAGGGTACACATATAAATTAAAGGACCGCAATAAATCATATAATCCACCAATCCAGCAATTACGATGCGAATTCACGTAGATACCTGTCGAGGCCGGAATCATATGATCATATAGCTATAGATATGTTAATACAATAGAGGTGCATCCATTGACGCGTTATTAATGTTTTTGTGATAACATTCTTCAGGGACAAAACAGAAGCCACATAAATTTCACAAATCTGATATCTCGTCAAAACAGACTCACTTGAAGTCGGGTTTCCATCCATTCCTGTGAAAATACCCCTTTTTCTTTCGTTCTTTTGTGATCTTCACATTTGTTCTGTTCGATGGTAATGTTTGCTTCCACGTACCGTTTTCTCTTGATCCCTACGCCTCGATCATGCATGTTCATCATGCAGGTTCATCCGCTCAAACGTTATCAAACAACAACTTTTGAGGCAACACAGATCTAGTATGTAACTCGCCTCGCTAACCTATGTTCTGGATTTACGCAGCCACTATAAGTTTGCCAAACCATGGGCTATTTCAGCCCTTGACCATCGCGTATATCTGTCTCATAAAGGGTTGCACTGGTGAATGTCCTGCAGTCCGTCGGTCGGTCGAGGGCGAGTAGAATTATCAACCACAATCAGTTAAGCCAAGAAGTGCTTATATGATAATCCACATTTGCAAAATAAGCTAGCTGCAGCTATCATTCAATATGACACATGAGTTAGCATGCATTGATGGACGTTACGGCGCTCATACAATGAAAAACACATTTCTTGTTTGCGCAGCTAGCCCCTCACGAATAGTAGTGAACGAACAACATCATACGATCATTGGTAGCACCGTTATTATGTTTTGATGAATCCAGGAGATTGTATTACAAATGTGTATCACAGGAATTGTTTCGTACTTTAAACAATTATGCAGCCACACACTGACACACCGAAAACAATATCCTTTCTTCAGCTCCTAATGCGCCATCAATATGCTGTAACCGCTAAGTGTACATTGTAAGGTATACTTTGCAATCTAACACCCGTTTGTGTTGTAACACAAATAACTTAGCATTAGTTAGGTCCCACCATCAACCAGCCCACGCTATATTAAAAACATTGTGTAGTGTAAAAGAACCGCAGCAAAACATTCTTTTCAATCACTTACGAAACTGCTGAAAGTAATAGGCACTTGACTTGGCAAAATACAAGCATTTCATGGAATGCATTATAGAGGATGTACGCTGTCGTAAGATGGTTTCTTGAAAACTGCCAATAAGGTTATGTGCAAACATACAAACACGGCAAGTATATAGACACTCCCTCAAGGCTGTTAAGTAAACAAAGAGGAATAAACAAACTTGTGAGGAATTAGTTTAGGTTCGGAAAACGCAACAACGCAACTGCGAAGGAATTCACTGAGGTAAGCCATGTATTCTATGCGAGTATTTGCAAAAAAAACATCCTCCATTCTATGTTACGATATCAATGCATCAGACACAAGATATCAACCAAGCATCGAGTTATGCTCTCGGTTAAACCACGTAAGAAATAATATATTGAGTGGGAAATAGTTGTGCAATCTTACTAAGGTAGTGTCTTCCTTGTTCGATAGATTCTTTATCGTGCAGAATTAATGAAGTCTAAGCTTTTTCGACATTGCCGTCTGGTTGCTGGTTTACAATTAACTCACCAATCATTTTGTTGTGTTTGTTTGTGAACGATAATCTTCCTTACTCAAAAATTTTATCTGCCGATTGCTCTTTTTGTAATTCTGGCATAGGGTTATTATCCTGCACGAAAGTCATATCTCATTAACACAGAAGCAGTTATTGATATCGCATTTGTGGTTTTGCAAAATCATTTATGATGACATGACTTCACACATTAAAGACATTCCTCATAACATCAATTATGTCCAGTCAAGTGAATATGATGTGACTGCCAGAAATACGACAAGTGAACGACTGGCATTGAATGACACATGTCATATTAATCGCAAAAGTCATGTATTTGTGCTATGTTTATTGCAGCCAAGTGTGACGCTGTTTCACACAACTCATAGGGAACCCCTCTCAGCAATCTTATAAACTCTCTTGTTGTTGGTATGTAACATGTTTAATGCTCTGTGACTGACCGGCAGATAAGAAACCTTACCATTCCAGTTCAAATGTGCCTTCGACCACTTCCACAAATAACTCCATTAAAGGCCAACATAACTTCTTGTCCAATTCGCTACACACCACAGCGTTTCTGCTGCAAATGTAGACCGAAGGATTGAGCTTAGGAAATTGCATCTGAAGAACTCATCGGCCAGCTCATCTATCATAAGTCATAAGACTACTGGGCAACACCATTATCAGACACACTCACAGCAACGCTTCAAATGCCACTACAACAAGTCGCACCTAGCGTCCTGCAGCCATTGACAAGTGCGTTGATTGACATTGTGCCCTACAGCAAGCGACCAGTTCACTAGACTAGTAATATGCGGACAGGTTTACACTTTCATGATCGAATCAGGGAACACATCAACTACTGATGCATCTGAATCGGCGTCAGAATCATGGTAAAAAGCCATGATTCAAATACACAGACAAAGTGTCTTGTAAGTGAAACGAGGTTTGAATCCAACAACATAAGGTAGACGTTGACTCGAACTTGTCAGATCAGTCCTATCAAACCTACGCAGCCTTACTCACAGCTTCCCAATCTACAACTTCCAAGAACAGTACAGTTACTGATGAAGTAATTAAAATGTTAATAATTGTTGCAACCCAGTGTCCAATTCCCCAAGTAGGATCATTGTTGTTTCATATCATACGAGGGGCCTAAGATCTTACCAGTACATTACTGTAAAAGCCTTCAGCTTCTAACATCACGTTCAACCCATCATGATTATCTATGTAGAATAGTAGCGCAACAGTCCATAAAAACGGCGTGGAATAAGGTTAATTATAGAATTTATAATAGCAATAATATTCTTCTTGTTCCAGTTTACATCCAACTGCAGGGAATTATGTGATTGCATCTAGATGACAGTGAACTTTGTGAAAGGCGAACTTGATAATTTTTCACATCTTGTAAATAGAAGAGAAGAGAGAGTATCGATATTATTCCCTCACATATTATACGGTTACAAAAGAAAATTCTCAGATCTTTGAAATACGTTTATTAAATGACGCATTGAAAGAGTCCTAAATCGTTAGCGTAGTAGGTGAAGGTGTTATTGCCAAAAGTACTTTCACAATTGTTTGCCCATTAATGTCACTTACTGCTCTAATATTTCCCAAAATCTCGGTCCTTGGCTGTGAATCTGCCGATGAGCATACAACGAGAAATGAATTGCTAAAAAGATGTTCACGTTTGTGTTCTCGCGCATCAATAAGAAGGAACGCAAAACAAATGAATTGTATAATCGCTAAGTGATCCCTTCACATGAGCGGGTGATGTGATGGAACTATTCTCGAGGCCGGCTAGATTTATCAAAGCCTTCTTATACTTGGACATGATAACCCATTCAATACTGTTGCACCTTGCTGTCATTTCCTCCACTATAACAGCTTGGCATTCATTTAGAGTTTTGGACTGAACAGATTTTGTAAAGTCAAGCCTCCATAAAAATGGCGAATCATTTCCAAATCCTTCAACATATATCGCACAAATATATCTGCAGTGTTCAAACAAGAAGTAAAGAAGGATTTGACGGTACACATTAAATGAAAGGACCGCAATAAATCAGATAATCCACCAATCCAGCATTTACAATGCGAATACACGTAGATACCTGTCGATGCCGGAATCGTAAGTAATATAGCTATAGTTATGTTAATACAAGGCGCATCCAATGCTTTTTTGCAATAACATTCTTCAGGCACAAAACATAGCCACCTTTATTTCAGAAATCTGATATCTTGTCAAAACAGACCTACTTGAAGTCGTGTTTCCATCCATTCCTGGGGAAAAAAACCCTGTCTTTCCTTTGTGATTTTCACATTCTGTTTTGTTCTATGGTAATGTTTGCTTCCACGTACATTTATCCCTCGATCCCTACGCCTCGATCATGCATGATCACCATGCAGATCCATCCGCTCAAACGTTATCAAACAACAACTTTTGAGGCAACACAGATCTAGTATGTATCTCGCCTTGCTGATATATGTTCTGGAACGGACGATGGACTAGCGCTGCCACTATAAGTTTGCCAAACGCGGGCTACTTCAGCCCATGACCATCACGTAAAGCTGTCTCATAAAGGGTTGCGCTGGTGAATGTGTATCCCCTACAGTCCGTCGGTCGGTCGAGGGCGAGTAGAATTACCAATCACAATCAGTTAGACAACTAATAATAATCCATATTTGCGAAATAAGCTAGCTGCTGTCTTCATTCAATATGACACATAAGTTAGCATGTATTGTTCGACGGTACGGAACTCATACAATGCAAAAACACAAACATACGAAGATAAAGAAGGATATGTCTTGTTTGCGCAGCTGGCACCTCACGAATAGTAGTGAACCAAAAGCATCATACGTTCATGTGTAGCACCGTTAGTATTTTTTGAGGAACAGGAATGGTTTCGTTCTTAAAACAATTATACAGCCACACACTAACATATCGAAAACAATATTCTTTCTTCTGCTCCTAATGCGCCATCAATATGCTGTGACCACTAAGCATACATTGTAAGGTATACTTTGGCATACGTCCGTATGTGTTATAACACAAGTAACCTAGCATTAGTTAGGTCCCACCATCAACCAGCCCACGCTATGTTAAAAACATTGTGTAGTGTAACGAACCGCAGCAAAACATTCGTTTCAATCACTTACGAAACTGCTGTATCTAATAGGCACTTGACTTCGCAAAATACAAGCATTTCATGGAATGCATTATAGGAGATGTACGCTGCCGTCCGATGGTTTCTTGAAAACTGCCAATAAGTTAACGTGAGGATCGCGAGCATACAAACACGGCAAGTATATAGACACTCCCTCTCAAGGCTGTTAATTAAACAAAGAGGAATATACAAACTTATAAGGAATTAATTTAGGTTGGGAAAACGCATATATGCAACTGCGGAGGAATTCACTGAGGTAAGCCGTGTATTTCATGTGAATATTTTCAAAAAACATCCTCCATTCTATGTTACGATATCAATGCATCAGACACAAGATATCAACCAAGCATCGAGTTATGCTCTCGGTTAAACCACGTAAGAAATAATATCTATTTAGTGGGAAATAGTTGTGCAATCTTACTTAGATAGTATCTTCATAGCTCGATAGATTCATTATCATGCAGACATTGCCGTTTGCTTGCTGGTTTACTATTTACTCAGCAATCATTTTCTTTTGCTTGTGAACGATAACCTTCCTTACTCACAAATCTTATCTGCTGATTGCTCTTTTTGTAATTCTGGCACAAGATTATTATCCTGCACGAAAGTCATATCCCATTAACACAGAAGTAGTTATTGATATATTTGTGGTTTTGCAAAATCGTTCATGATTACATGACTTCACACTCTAAAGACTTTCCTCATAACATCTATTATGTCCTGTCCAGTGAATATGACGTGACTGCCATAATTACGACAAGTGAACGACTGGCATTGAATGGCACATGTCATATTAATTAATTATAGTGATCAATTAATGGTGAGGCACAACTGTACAAAACCACACATGGGCTTATGCATCGCATAAGTCATGTATTTGCGTTACGTCCATTGCTGTCTAGTGTGACGCTGTTCCACACAACTCATAGGGAACCCCTCGTAGCAATCTTATAACCTCTCTTGTTATTTGTATGTAACATGTTTAATGCTCTGTGATTGACCAGCAGATAAGAAACCTTACCATTCCAGTTCAAATGTGCCTTCGGCCACTTCCAAAAATAACCCCATTAAAGGCCAACGAAACTTCCTGTCTGACTAGAGGAAGTCATCCAATTCGCTACGCACTACAGCGTTTCTGCTGCAACTGTAGACCGAAGGATTGAGCTATGGAAATTGCATCTGAAGCACTCATTGGCCAGCTCATCTATTATAAGACTACTGTGCAACACAATCACCAGAGGCTCTCACCGCAATGCTTAAATTGCCACTAGCGTCCTGCAGCCATTCACAAGTGCGATGACTGATAGTGTGCCCTGCAGCAAATGACCAGTTCACTAGACTAGTTATATGCGGACAGGTTTACACTTTCATGATCGAATCAGGGAAAACATCAACTAATGATGCATCAGAATTGGCGTCAGAATCATGGTCAAATACACAGACAAAGTGTCTTGTAAGTGAAATGAATTCCAAGAATGCACTGTAGTCCACAATGGAGAAATATGTTTCACATTTTATTCGGTTTAGTAATAAAAATAATAATTATAACCATAATAATTGTAATAAAAATAACAACAGCAGCAACGCATTTTACAGTAAATTGGGATACGGTTGTTAGCATGTTATCGCAATACAATTTATAACCCATTAATTATTGGGGAAGTATAGAACTTTCATTATTCACCCAATGGATGTTCGGTTATAAAGGTTCATGAGGACAGTTATTGTATGATAATGAGGGGAAATTCTAATAAGCAGTAATCTTAATGCTTACGTCACACGTTCAATTAGTGTTTACGCCACACGTTTAATTACTGCTTACGTCACACATTCAATTACTACTTACGTTCAATGATGCCGATTGAAAGGATGTTCGGTGGCCTACGTTAATGGGTAAGAGTCAGTTCCAGGAAACCTCTTGTCTTGGGCTCTTTACTGTACATTCGGTTCACATTTCTAAACTCAACATTGATCCATCGAGGCAGTGTCGCTTTACGTCCGAACATGAGGAGAAGTACTGGTGAACAGCTTTGTTTAGAACTATTTATTGGTCCATTAATGCCAAGGTTGAACAGTGAAACATATCAAGGTAATGTGCTCCTCGTACCACTTACCTCCTGGCAGATCTGGAATAAAACACCTGACTTGAGCATCATCATTAGCCCAACTGATACAGCTCATGGAGTCTTATGACGAGTGGGTGATAGAAATCATCTCGGAGACGGCAAGATATACGGATTCCTCTTATGACAGAACCGATTTATGATGCGATTTGTCCACTATTTTAGCTTCGCATCTTATATATATTCAAGCTTCTATCGAGATGCCGAATCATTTGATTGAATCAGTCATTAAAGCCCACACATATGAAACTACATTGTTCAACACCAGAGAGATAGAGAAACGTGAGGTGCAGGGAGTGGGGGGCAATTAGGTAGATTGAGGACGAAGAAGGACAAATCAGGAAATCAGCCACAACTTTCAGATGTTGAGGTTGAATGATACTGGACTAAGTAGGTCGCTTAATTACCAGTATGTGTGTGTGTGTGTGTGATGCGGCTAATCTATGTGACAGGCTTGACATGCATACAAAACGTCTGGCCTGGGGTAACATCCACGTTCTCTATCCCCATTCCTTCTGCTAATTGCTGTCAAAACATCCACAGATGCACTAAAAATCAAGGCCGCTTTATAAGATGAATATTTATTTCTTACAGTTATATTGCATGGGCAGGTATTTTGGCAGGGAGTTGTAATCTAATCCTGTATGACAGAAACTGACACCAGTTGATACAGAAACAAAATCTTCGTTAATAACCAGAAACCTTTGGGTTGCTTGCCTCAAATGTATCATGCCCTTAATTTCAGGAACAAACAGTGAGAAAACCGGTATTCATAATGTGGAGGAAGCGAGGCATTGCAAGGAATGCATACTTTGGCCACAGCTGATATATTCACTCTTACTTAACTCTTCCCAAACGTAACGCATAACAAGCGTCGTGGGATTCAGGGTACAGACTAGCGAATGACGGTCATATAAGTCCATTTGGATTTTGTGTCGTGTTCGAATTGGGAATACAATTGTTCACGTACTCGCTGACGTCGCAACATTCAGAATACCATTCAAATAATGCCAACGCCATGAAGTTTTCAACTTACAGTGGGGCAATAATGAACGCAATATAATTTGATCCATGGACATTGTATCCACGTGGATGGACGATGTGAGTGAAACATCATGAATGTAGCGGTAAGGGGCACGTAGCATACCTCGAGTGGGGATAAGTGCTTGACTCGGTTGCACACAATAACCCCTCGGTTCTTAATGAAGCTCTTTGCAGTGTACTTCCTGGGCAATATATCTGGCAATCCTTGAAATACGTGGAGGAATCATCCGACATACTCGTAAGTATCTCTTTGTGAATTAGCCTGGCTTTACAGACAAGTATAATGGTTTAGTCGCTATGTACTCTAGTCAGTATCTGACAAAAATTAGGTAGTTGTATGTGTTTTAGCGAAATCTTAATCAGTATAAGCTGTTGACGATTGAAATTATGACGTACGGCATCATTGTTGCTTATAAAAGCTGCGTCACGATAAACACTTCATCAATACACCGACTGATTTTATAGTATTTGTTTTATTGATCATGTACGTATGAATCTATATTGATGATTTTTTATATGGAATGACAACATAAAGATACAACTAGTATTCAAGGAACATCAAATCATAAAGAAAGTATAAGTCAAGTGCAGAGCAAAAGATCAAAGTGCTCAGTATTATACAGACGCCACGAGGTATCCGGATTTATTTTGAAGTAATGTGTACCGAATGGTTTTGTTGAGCATTTTCGGTTGTTGATATCGTGTCGGTGCTCAGTGGGATCCCGTGGTTGAGTCAAGCTTCTTCAATCTGTACATTCTGCATGTCCCAACTGTATTCATTATGGCCCTAAAACTCTCAGTCGACTGAGGCATAGTTACATCATATATAGATTCGGGATCACATATATCATTGATTTTAACTCTTCGTTATAATTCTTTACCACTATTCACAGAAACCCTTTGAGACCAGAATTTCCTCCAACCAAAACAGAACAATGATTAACCAAGATTTGATGGATCGGTAATTTCATGAAGGCTTCTTTGTGAGACTCAGACCAAAAAGCTATATAAACGTAATCCAACCGCACAAAGTCGGATAATCTGCATCGCTCCCTGCTCATCATGTTCATCCTCATTATAAAACCTACATGGTATTGCATCGCACTCAAATTGCGCATTAAAGCTACAGATATGTCTATGGCGGGTAATGTTGTTTAACCGGTCTCTGACTGATAATGGCATGTGATATGATCGCCAATCATGCAGCAATAGCCCTCTCTTTGTGCTTGTCGTTAAACGATGAACCAGAAGCAGAAACTGAATGGCGCCATATACCATCTTGTCAGAATATTGCTGGCCAGCGGCAAGTTGAATGTCATTGCTTGGGCGTGTCACATCCGCAATATATCTCATCTTCGCCTCAATGGAAACGTGATAGGTCTACCTCGAAATCGACATTGGTCCTACTAATTACCTGATATGCAACTCCCTTGTGTTAGCATTCAGCTATAATCTCACATGCTTTCAGTCGTGACCCTTGATAGATATCTACGGGCATAGCATACGTAATAAGGTAGTGGGTGATTTCCTGATTTGTCCTTGTGAGTCCTCAAGCTACCTACTCGCCCCCCCCCCTCCCCGCACCTCACGTTTTTCTTTCTCTTTGGAGTTGAACACTGCAGATTCATATGTGTGGGCTTTATTGACTGATTCTAACAAATGATTCGGCATCTTGCTAGAAGCTTGAATATTTATTAGCTGTTAAGTCCCCAGAACTCAACGGGTGCAAAGCTAAAATAGTGGACAAATCCCATCATAAACCGGTCCTATTATCAGAGGAATCCGTGCATCTGGCCGTCTACGAGATAATTGCACCCACTCGTCATAAGACTCCATGAGCTGTATCGGTTGTGCTGATTCTGCTGCTCAGGTTAAGCACTGTATTGCGGATCTGCCAGGGGGGAAGCGGTACGAAGAGCACATTACCTTGATATGTTTCACTGTTCAACCTTGGCATTAGTGGACCAATAAATAGTTCTAAACAAAGCTGTTCACCAGCACTTTTGCTCATGTTCGGACGTAAAGCATCACGCCTCGATGGATCAATGTTGAGTTTAGAAATGTGAACCGAATGTACAGTGAAGAGCCCAAGAGAAGTGTTTCCCTGGAACTGACTCTTACCCATTAACGTAGGCAACCGAACATCCTTTCAATCGGCATAATTGAACTTAAGCAGTAATTGAATGTGTGACGTAAGCGGTAGTTGAGAGGTAAGCAGTAACATTACTGTTAATTAGAATCCATTCTTCTCATTATCATACAATAACTGTCTTCCTGATATTTGAAGCAGCAAACAAGTTCTCCTAATGGATGTATTTCTCGCGAATATAACCTTTATAAAAGAACATCCATTGGGTCTCTACTTCCCCAATTATCAATGTGTTATATATTTTATGCTAACAACAACATCCATATTTACTGTAAACTGCGTTGTTGCTGTTGTTATTCCTATTACAATTATTGTTGTTATAATTATTATTATCATTATTGTTATTATAATTATTAAATCGAATACATTGTGAATAACACAATCAGGGCATTCTATAAAGTTGTAGATTGAGAAGCTGTGATTAAGGCTGCGTAGTTTTGATAGGACTGATCTGACAAGTTCGATTCAACGTCTACCTTATGTTGTTGGATTCAAACTTCATTTCACTTACAAGACACTTTGTCTGTGTATTTGAATCATGGCTTTTTACCATGATTCTGACGCCGATTCTGATGCATCAGTAGTTGATGTTTTCCCTGATTCGATCATGAAAGTGTAAACCTGTCCGCATATTACTAGTCTAGTGAACTGTTCGCTTGCTGCAGGGCACAATGTCAATCAACCCACTTGTCAATGGCTGCAGGACGCTAGGTGCGACTTGTTGTAGTGGCATCTGAAGCTTTGCTGTGAGTGTGTCTGATAATAGTGTTGCCCAGTAGTCTTATGATAGATGAGCTGGCCAATGAGTTCTTCAGATGCAATTTCCTATGCTTAATCATTCGGTCTACAATTGCAGCAGAAACGCTGTGGTGTGTAGCGAATTGGACAGGAAGTTATGTTGGCCTTTAATGGGGTTATTTGTGGAAGTGGCCGAAGGCACATTTGAACTGGAATGGTAAGGTTTCTTATCTGCCGGTCAGTCACAGAGCTTTAAACATGTTACATACCAACAACAAGAGAGGTTATAAGATTGCTGAGAGGGGTTCCCTATGAGTTGTGTGAAACAGCGTCACACTTGGCAGCAATAAACATAGCACAAATACATGACTTTTGCGATTAATATGACATGTGCCATTCAATGCCAGTCGTTCACTTGTCGTATTTCTGGCAGTCACATCATATTCACTTGACTGGACGTAATAGATGTTATGAGGAATGTCTTTAATGTGTGAAGTCATGTCATCATAAATGATTTTGCAAAACCACAAATGCGATATCAATAACTGCTTCTGTGTTAATGAGATATGACTTTCGTGCAGGATAATAACCCTATGCCAGAATTACAAAAAGAGCAATCGGCAGATAAAATTTTTGAGTAAGGAAGATTATCGTTTACAAACAAACAAAACAAAATGATTGGTGAGTTAATTGTAAACCAGCAACCAGACGGCAATGTCGAAAAAGCTTAGACTTCATTAATTCTGCACGATAAAGTATCTATCGAACAAGAAAGACACTACCTTAGTAAGATTGCACAACTATTTCCCACTCAATATATTATTTCTTACGTGGTTTAACCAAGAGCATAACTCGATGCTTGGTTGATATCTTGTGTCTGATGCATTGATATCGTAACATAGAATGGAGGATGTTTTTTTTTTTTGCAAATACTCGCATAGAATACATGGCTTACCTCAGTGAATTCCTTCGCAGTTGCGTTGTTGCGTTTTCCGAACCTAAACTAATTCCTCACAAGTTTGTTTATTCCTCTTTGTTTACTTAACAGCCTTGAGGGAGTGTCTATATACTTGCCGTGTTTGTATGTTTGCACATAACCTTATTGGCAGTTTTCAAGAAACCATCTTACGACAGCGTACATCCTCTATAATGCATTCCATGAAATGCTTGTATTTTGCCAAGTCAAGTGCCTATTACTTTCAGCAGTTTTCGTAAGTGATTGAAAAGAATGTTTTGCTGCGGTTCTTTTACACTACACAATGTTTTTTAATATAGCGTGGGCTGGTTGATGGTGGGACCTAACTAATGCTAAGTTATTTGTGTTACAACACAAACGGGTGTTAGATTGCAAAGTATACCTTACAATGTACACTTAGCGGTTACAGCATATTGATGGCGCATTAGGAGCTGAAGAAAGGATATTGTTTTCGGTGTGTCAGTGTGTGGCTGCATAATTGTTTAAAGTACGAAACAATTCCTGTGATACACATTTGTAATACAATCTCCTGGATTCATCAAAACATAATAACGGTGCTACCAATGATCGTATGATGTTGTTCGTTCACTACTAATCGCGAGGGGCTAGCTGCGCAAACAAGAAATGTGTTTTTCATTGTATGAGCGCCGTACCGTCCATCAATGCATGCTAACTCATGTGTCATATTGAATGATAGCTGCAGCTAGCTTATTTTGCAAATGTGGATTATCATATAAGCACTTCGTGGCTTAACTGATTGTGGTTGATAATTCTACTCGCCCTCGACCGACCAACGGACTTCAGGACATTCACCAGTGCAACCCTTTATGAGACAGATATACGCGATGGTCAAGGGCTGAAATATCCCATTGTTTGGCAAACTTATAGTGGCTGCGTTAATCCAGAACATAGGTTAGCGAGGCGAGTTACATACTAAATCTGTGTTGCCTCAAAAGTTGTTGTTTGATAACGTTTGAGCGGATGAACCTGCGTGATGAACATGCATGATCGAGGCGTAGGGATCAAGAGAAAACGGTACGTGGAAGCAAACATTACCATCGAATAGAACAAATGTGAAGATCACAAAAGAACGAAAGAAAACGGGATATTTTCCCAGGAATGGATGGAAACCCGACTTCAAGTGAGTCTGTTTTGACGAGATATCAGATTTGTGAAATTTAGGTGGCTTCTGTTTTGTCCCTGAAGAATGTTATCACAAAAACATTAATAACGCGTCAATGGATGCACCTCTATTGTATTAACATATCTATAGCTATATGATCATATGATTCCGGCCTCTAGGTATCTACGTGAATTCGCATCGTAATTGCTGGATTGGTGGATTGTATGATTTATTGCGGTCCTTTAATTTATATGTGTACCCTCACATCCTCCTTTTCTTCTTGGTTAAACACTGCAGATATATTTGTGCGTGATCCGTTGAAGCACTAGGAAATGATCGCCATTTTGATGATGGATTTAAGTTACAAAATCTGTACAGTCCTAAACTCTAAATGAATGCCAAGCTGTAATGGTGGAGAAAATGACAACAGGGTGCAACAGTATTGAATGGGTTATCATGTATAAGAAGGCTTTGATAAATCTAGCCGGCCTCGAGAATAGTTCCATCACATCACCCGCTCATGTGAAGGGATCACTTAGCGATTATACAATTCATTTGTTTTGCGTTCCTTCTTATTGATGCACGAGAACACAAACGTGAACATCTTTTTAGCAATTCATTTCTCGTTGTATGCTCATCGGCAGATTTGCAGCCAAGAACCGAGATTTTGGGAAATATTAGAACAGTAAGTGACATTAATGGACACACAATTGTGAAAGTAATTTTGGCAATAACACCTACACCTACTACGCTAACGATTTAGGACTCTTTCATTGCGTCATTAAATAAACGTATTTCAAAGATCTGAGAATTCTTTTTATAAACCGTATAATATGTGAGGTAATAATATTGATACTCTCCTCTTCTATTTAGAAGATGTGTAAAATAATCAAGTTCGCCTTTCACAAAGTTCACTGTCATCTTTGTGCAATCACATATTCCCTGCAGTTGGATGTACTGTACTGCTTTTATGTGACAGCTTACCTATCCGTAATTATGAATATGGAAATATAACACAGCTAATGTGCTCCTGTCTCTGTATATATTTCAGACAGTGCACTTGCTGCATATATTGTTTTTAGCTATTGTACTGTCCTGTGTATTGTACACACAATGCTTTGATCAAATATAAACCCAAATCACTTGTATCAGTTATCAGATGATACAGGATTTTCACTATAAAACTCGTGGTAAGCTTAAATTTATCTGGCACCCATAATGTAAATCACAAATGATATTCTGTGGTTTACCACTTTTATACAGTGCAATAACGTAAATCGAGAGTTTTTCTGTCAGCAGAACTGTAGTATTTGACAAAATGCCAGCATTATTCTTTTCTAAATGAACCCGCTGGCTACCCAATGTTCCTTCGCAATCAGTGCATAATTCCTGCCACCTGTCCTGTCAACTGACCGTTATCTGCCAACAAAATTGATTAACACTATATCTTAATAGTAGAGAATGCTATTTGCGAGGCAAGCTATATATCAAATGGCAGGACGGGGATCTGCGTTTGTTGAAATGATGTACGGAATCCCACATCTGAATTGTAAGAGTCAATTGTTATTGCATGACAGGATTGAAAAGTATCGATCTTCATTAAAACTTCATTGAAATGATAATCATATCGAACAATATCTAACGCTTGATAGTTGATTCATAGGTGGTATAACCGAGTACATAACTTGCTGTCTCGCTCAAACATTTTGCTTGCCTCATGCATTAATATAGGCGCAATGAATTGATAATGTTGCTGCAGATGCTCGTTTGGGGCTGACCGAATACATTAATGAATTCCTTCGCTATTACGGATGTACCAACAAGTATGTTGCTCGAGGTGTAGTTTGCCTTGATTTGTTTTTTTGGTTTGCCCTTTACATAAGTAGAGCACTGAATAACTCAAAAACCCACCAATACTTCTCAATATTTATGTATGTAAAGTGACTCTGCTTCAATGGTTCAATGTTGAATGTAGAGGTGTGCACCTAATGTAAGTTGAAGAGGCCTAGCCAAGTGTTTCCATTCTGTCTGCACACTTCTAATCAGGACTGTTTTGTACAATTTTGCCTTTCCATTCATGGATGTTTTAGTGAAAAGTGATATTATATAAATGGCTCTTCGCCAATATAACATTGGCGCATATGTTGATGTCAGTCGTTAACTGGAACTAACTGTTACCTATACCTATATATAACAAGGTTGTTTCCGTTACTCATAAGCGATGGTCGCAACCCAATGAGACAGCAGCTTTCTGTTCGATCAAGACAACAACAAAATGAAAGCCTAAATTCGCTCATTCTCTCTCTCTCTCTTCCTCTCTCTCTCCCTCTCTCTCTCTCTCTCTCTCTCTCTCTCTCTCTCTCTCTCTCTCTTTCTCCCACACTCACACTCAAACACACACACACACGCGCGTGCGCGCACGCATACACATACACACAAGCTTATTTTCTAAGTCGCTGGCACATTCCACCCTAATGCGATTTCATCTCTCTTACACTTGATATTAAAATTCATAGGTTGCATAACCTAGAACATAATTTGCTGTCTCGTTATAACATTTTGCTTGCCTCATGCATTAATATCGGCTTAAGCAATCGATGAAGTTGGTGCAAATGCTCGTTTGGAGTAGATATAGTACATCAATAAATTCCAACTCTGTTGTTATCGAAATATATTTCCGCGTATCGCAAACCTGAACGAATACCACATGAGGTTTGCATGATACTTTTTGTTAACGATGAGGTGTGCTGTCTATGTACTTTATTTGTTTATTTACTCTTGCGCCACAGATGAACAAATTGGCTGTTTCCAAGAATGCATCACGATGACGTCATACGACTCCATAAAATATTCCATGAAATGTTTGCATCTTGCTGATTATCTCACCACAGCCTAAAGAGAATTGCGAGATCAAGTGCGTTCGGCCTATCTTATTCGACCAAGATACACAAAACGAAATGGATTCTGTAAGGATGTAAGTGAGGGAACAGAAATGTTTGCTGCGGTTTTTACCTTCATACAATGTTCTTACATCGCATGGGCTGGTTAAAGGTGGGAGGTTATTTGTGTATAAACAGATACACATGTTGAATTGCAAAAGCACTCACGGTCTGATAACCTATACTAACTATTCGTAACTCATTGATGATGCGCTATCATCGGTGTGTTGCTGTGTGGCTGCATAATTGTACAAAGTGCGAAACCATTCATGAGAGCAACATTCGATGATACAATGTCCTGTGTTCACCTTACAAAACCTGGCGGCCGTAAATCACTGGTTTTGGTTCACTGCTATTTGTGTAAGATTAGCCTCGAATGCAAGAAATATACGCTTCTACATTTCTCTATTTTTATCATAATTACACCCTAAGTGCACTATGCATCGAATATGCACCATCACACAATGCTTGAAAACTCATGTAGAATAATAAATGATGGTAGCAGCCAACCCGTAATGCGTGGTGTTTTTCGAAAATAGGAATTTCTATACCGGTATAGTTTAACATTTGATGATAGTTATATCCGCTTTTATTGAAATTTGTATGAGTTTTCTCGCTTTCAATGAGCGCAGGGGGTTGACATTCAGCATTGTATTTTGTATGAATTGTCATAGAAAATGTATAGCGGTTACTAAAGTCATTCTTACAATTCCGAACATAGACAAGCAAGACCAGATGTCTAGCTATTAGATTCGTGCATATTGGCAGGTAAAGAGTAGTCAAGGAGATTCAAGATTACTTGCATCATTTAACCACATTTCGTCTCTTTGTTATAAACTTTGCATGCTTAGATAAGCACATTTTAGTGTAATGAATTTGCTGTAATGATGTGACACCTGGCAGATTGTTGTGTGCTAGTTACCAGTTCTTCATCGGTAAGGCTGAAAGACGGCAATCATACACCTACTGATGCCCACTACGTGAATGCGGTCAGTGCTTGGGGCTAAAGCTACCTGAGCCACTGCCCTAATCGTACACGAATCATAATAACTGAGCAATGACATTTGCTTAAACAAATGTCTCTTGCTAGGATCACGCCAACTCTCAACAGCAACATTGCAACACACACATTTCTACTCAATCATTCATAGAGGCCACTTTAAAGTATTTATAATAAGGCAATCGTGCAGTCTTATATGTACAGCACACTCCAGTGATCATCAGTTAAAAAGAAAATTTGTCAATCGGTATTGATATATACCAGAAGTAATATCCGAGGTCTTACGACGCAGGTTCTTTAACCAAAGATCAACGCATCATCAGATAATACATTGCAGCAGTGCCAGTGCCAAGATAACCAACTCATGATTTGGAGCAGCTGCACTTACTTCATTTTAGAAAGGAGATGCTTAAAATTCACTTGTTATAATATTTTGAATTATTTTTATTAGTCATTTTGATCATAGTTTCTATTGTATATAAGTAAGATGTCAGATATGATCTCATGATAAAATAGAAAAGATATTATATTTCAGTTGTTTTTAACATGAAAATCTGCTGAAAGAATGTCATGATTAGTAAACAGTGGGTAAATGATGTTTACATGAACATTTCAAAGATGCAATAAGCCTCCCACAAACAGCCATGGTTCCAAAGAACAAAATGGACGCTAGTTACCATGTCTCAGCATCTTGCTCATCCACAGCCCCGGGCAAGTCCGCTCAATCGTTATTCACCTCGATGACGATTGAGTCAAGCACCACTCTTTCTATTTGAGGCAGTGTTGAGGTGAAGCACCAATGTTTATTATTCAAGCACTGGAACTCAACAGCAGTTGGCATCTCTTTACGCTACAGACATATGCACCAGTTTGTTGACCTTGTAGTTGACTTAGGGGTTACCTTCAATTAGTACCGTGGGCAACATTTTACTACAGACCGAACAAATTGGGGCTGTGTGTCCATAACATCTAGCAGCAACTGCTGCACCCCATTTACGCTGACGCTCCGCACAAAATCCTCAATTATCATTTCATTGAGTCCGATGTCTGCATTTGTATGCAAAATATACCCGTTAACTTGCCTTATATCCCATTAGAATACAGTGCTAAGGTTTCCATTTGGCTGGATAAGGGGCTTGTGGTCTTCGCATTGTGTCGCCTCTGTGACCAGGAGTGACGCTTCTAAATCCAGTTGGGATGTGTACAACTGAACTTATGATATAACTTCAATTCATATTTGTACAAACCTCATATGGGACTACTTTTTCACTTAATTGTTAAGTGTGTATGATAGGCAAAGAGAAGCTGATGGTATCATGCTCGAGAGAGGTTGAATTCCTCTCAACGTAAGAATAACAGTCTTCTTGGAGCTTAGAGGTGCATTTCATCAAAAAAGCACTCGATTTTTAAACGAAAAAAAAAGTTGTCAACTGCAAGAGTATCCTAAATGGTGCTGATATCCGGAGTCCCAAGTTGGAATGGCCTTATATAGTTCTTGATGTTCTTAAATAAACTTTCAATTCCTTATTTTTCACGTCCTGTCAAAAATAACCTTTATTTGGAAGCCATGAAAAATTAATTCCGGAAGCGCAGAAACGTCAGCGCTCTGTGCCGTTCGCCGCCGGCGGGTGTTTAGTTTGTACTATTTTCATTGCGATAATGGACGACCAAAGCAAGAAATGTAGAAAAGGTGGAGGGAGAAAGGAGCTATAAACAGATTCAACAACCAAAAGAAGAAAGCGTTTTGCTGGACATGTATGTAATTGTATATTATGAATGATCCTGCCGTTTAATCGGCTCCTCGAAGTAAACTTGTTGAGTATGTCACCGATTGAATCAAATGTTAGGGCCTATTTTGGGTCCTTTGCACTATATGAATTCGTTAATTGTAAAACGACTCGTAAACAGGTGAACGGATTTTCATTGGTATGGTGGTCAATCAAAATTTCAAAATGCTTTTATCAAATATGCCATGGGTTCCTTTGCAAGGTCTCACTTTGGGCATCTCAAGACTGTTGTTATTTTTGATATCTGTCAGATAGAAAGTTGTTGCGATTTTTATCATCCAAAAATGGCACATAATTTGGACAAGCACTTGACAAACTCCCTATTTCTCACATGAGGCAAGATTGTCATTGTATCTGTATTACAACATTATTGGGTAATGTTGCATATTAAATGGCATGTTAGAGGGCGCCTTAGATAACTTATAATCACATAACTTTATGGTTACATTTATTTTAGGTGTTACAGACAAAATGGTATTTTGTGTATTGGTCCATTTTTCTGATTATAGGCCTAATTTGATTACCCATTGCCAGTTGCATAAGAGCACCAAACGGCACAAAAATGGCTTGCCTAAACAAAAATCGGCGTGACGTTTGACCGCCCGATCATTGGCGGCACCGTAGTAGCATGGGAGTGTTCTGTGGGGAATGTTGACCTGTTGACTCAGTACATGTTTTCATCAGGTGGCAAATTATTTTATTGAATTACTTTAACAAATATTAATATAAACCTTCCAGGTACGACAATGACACGAGCAACAATAGTAAACTTTCTGCCCCACAACTCTCTCAGCAAGTCATAGTGACACCCCCCAAACTCGCACCCAAGGTGCTGTTTTCCACACCGAAGGACTCTACTGCCTCAAGTTAGATATATATATCTAAACGGAAAGTGGCCAAGACATACGCCTATATTCCTGATTGATGGAAGTCATCTTAAGGCGCAGGCATTGCTCTGCTGATGACCCCCACAACATCAGTCGGAACATTGCTCTTGTGCCAATGCCTTTTATCCAATATATAGTTGAGTTGCAGGTGTCTCGTTATATAAAGAATAAGATTTGGAAATTTGTTTTTGTTGAAATGTACATATCTTTTATTAGTCACATTCATATATGTGCAAATCCAAACTGTAATAGAACTCATATAATTGGCAAATAAATAATACATGAACCCATTTGTTAGAATTGTGGCCATGAAAAGTCAAATATGAATATAACATGTCATGACTAATTGTCAGTGGTAAACCTGGGTAATTAATTTATGCATCATATTTTGTTCTGTGTTTGTGAGACGACAATTTACTGATATATGAATGATCGTTACATAATATTCAAACTAATAGACATAAAAATGTTCATTGCAAATAATACTACACGTTTTGTGAGACTAGGCAATTTCAATACTGGAAAAACAATATAACAAGCAGAAGAATGAGATATTTCCTGATTTAAATTACAAATGAAAACATTTAAGCTAAGAATATTTCCCAAATCTACTTCGCTTAAAGCCAGTATACTGTCCATACTGGTCAGGGTAGAGGTCTCTGATCTTCCAGACACAACAGGAGGGAATAGCCCTCCTGTTGCCCCCAAAAAGCCATGAATCCAGAGAACAAATAGCCGATATACACCATGTCTAAGCATTTTATTTTGGTCCTCGACAACTCTTGGTCCGCACTAGTTATTTACCTCGATGACCGTCGGGTCGAGCGCAACTCTTTTTACATGAGGCAATGCAGATGTTTTGAAGTCTGGTCTGCTATTGCACCATTGCCACTTCACAAGGGTAGGCATCTTCCTACATAAAAGGCATGCACCAGTGTGCAAATCGCAATCTATGACCAAAATTGCATGAAGGTTTTTCGAGCAACTGAAGAGTGTTAACTGCTGAGTTATACAATACCTCAATTTCTCTTTCCGTGACAGCTCTAAAGATTTAGCAGCCACTCTACTCTGCTGTAGCGCCTGGTTAGTTCTTGGTGTGTTGCCAAGGAAGCCTCTGCGAACCGGGTTGACTCGCTTTCGGCCTGTCGAGGTCTACAACCCAATGAAAACAAGTAGAAATATAGCCCAACATGGTACCACCTATTTACTGAAAAAGTCAGCGATTCAATTAGGTAAAGCAAACCCGATGGTACCTTGTTTGAAGAAGGTGAGGCTCTTCTGCCACCTCTTTGGGCTGGTCTGCAACCTCGACATATTCCTTGCGTCTCGGACACCTGTCATGATGAACGATTTCAAAGCATCTAGCACATCCTTCCCAGTCCTAACAGATATACACAGTTCAATAAAATACCCGTGATAAGAATCTAATTAAATAATATAGGAAACCTCAGTTCCACACAGGTTGTCATAATCTGTACCACGGCCCCTACCCCGACCTCTTCTTGTACGTGATCCCATTCTTAGCGTATGGTTTTTCTTTAAATTTGGCTTAATTTAATCAATGAATGCACATGACATGAATAATTACATCAATAATGTTATAATTATAAGTGTTTGAGCCAAAAGCCTAAACAACTGATAATTGACAGACTCGGCCAAAACAATTTGTAAATTATACAGATTTAAGGTCATCTCAGACATCTGCCACTCCAATTTCACAACATTTATTCCAGCTATCCGAGGCTTCTACAACACCAGCATGGTGTTAAAGTGGACAATTACGGACGCACATTCCAAACCATAAGTAAAAGTCGCATCGAATGGGTTGCAATAAACTTAAAATGCATCAAATCAGAACCAAAACCTCCCCACCCCTCTACTGTCCCACCTTTCCCACACGATGATACGTGCCTTCGCTAACTCCTAGCACGGATGTCTCAGTTCATTGTAACTAGACGTCCTGAGGGCGACCCCAACCTCTTGATTTATAATACAATTTAACAGTTTGTTCAGGAAACTCCGAACAAGTGTCATCCGCTTTATATTCCAAAACGTGGTAGACTAGGCAAGACCATGGGCAGGGTTTGTCTGCATGTGTGACGCTTTTTATTGTTAAATTTACGGTGATCCATTGTAACGATAGTGTCCACTATATTCAGGCGGGTTCTTTTTTCATACAACCTCCAAAAACTCATCCACTCCAAAAGAAGACTCATCGAGAAATATAGGAATCAAAAGACTCACCATTTCGGCTACTCGCGTTTCCGCCTTCTGTCGAATCTGCACGGCTCATGACGTCACGTCTATGTGTTGTAAACAAATGACCCTTCCATACGCATGCGCCATTTTCCAATCGACATGTGCTCATTTTTGTTAACACGGGCGTGACCGACAAATTTCGATACGGTTTAACCAGTCCACAAAATGGTTTGTATGGGTTCCAAAAGAGTTGTTCTATTAAATGGATAAGAAAAAACGCATTACATTTTTTAGGGGGATAAATGCACCTTTAATGCTGTACTGTGTATTGAGTAGCAATCAAACTATAATAATATACAAAATATAAGTAGATATGTGAAGCACGGAATCGACACCACGCGAAGCTCATCAGAACAGAACCACTGTCCTTCAGCCCACAAACACCAACCCAACGCCTTATTGGTAGGACTTTTTCAGCTGAGGACTCATTCATATGTGTTCTTTTGAACTTTCATCGGACATGCGAATTGAATAGATTATTTCCAGTTCGTTTGTCTAAAAAAATCTCAAAAAAAGACAACTACAAGCGATGATTTTCCGTATCAGCGACATTATTAAATCAAATTCGCTAAGACCTAGTTTTCATATTTTGTCTCATGCCTTCCACTGATACTATTCACAAAACTTCATCCGCTCGTGCAAAAAAAACGATTCGATCGATAGTCATAATTTAAAAACTCACTAATTGGTAAATCGTTTTCCCGCCCCATTCATACTGCTTATGGTGTCACGACCTGTAAATGCGCATTGACCAGAGTCATAACAAATGAGACAACTGCCTCGAGCCTCTCTCCATGATTAGTTGGATATGGCATATTGTGCAATGAGGCTCGATCCTCGACAGTGAACCCAATCCATCTGTAACTAAATTTCAAAGGGACACATCAAAAGCTGCTGTAACAGTGTCTTAGTTTATTCACACTCTTTTAAGGCTTTGGTGAAAGCGATTGCTTCATTTTGTCCTGAGAACGCGCAACCAAAGATGCCGAGCTTATAGGTCTAAGCGATTTGATGCTTCCTCATCGTTATCACACAGAAATGTTCTGCTTGGCCGTCGCACAAAAAACTTGCGAACGCATGTGTTAGCATTAATGAGGGTAACAGCTCACATGTAATGGCTGGGATATTTTGTAAATCAGGATCGTTATATGAGTAAAGAGAGGCTACCCTTATAATGATGATAATTTCCGCTTCCGCTCTACCGACGCAGGGAATTAATCATACTCTATATAAGATGAGATATTTAGCAAAATTATAGCGATTGCTCAAGTCAATCAAACATTACCGAGCATAGGCGAGCAGGACTATTAACCTATGAGCCGTGATACTCCTAATGTTTGTGCTTGTTTTACATTAAACAGACAGGACAGCGTGATAATTAGTCGTGGTCGAGGCGAAGGTATCAAGGGATTGCAAATGAAATCAAAGAAAACAAAAAACGGCAGAACGACCGAATTTATGATCTGAGATAGAATAGAAACGCAACTTCAATTGGTAATGTTTGGATGGGATAGCAGGTTTGTGACATGAGCTATGCAATGATCGGTGTCCTGAGAATATTACAAGCATTAATAATTCGCCAAAGAAAGTGTAACAAGAGAAAAAATAATTTTAGTCACAAGTTGCTGCTCACGAATGAAGATTATGAACGCGGAGACCAGCATTTTCTAACAATGTTCACAATGTGTTTACAAAGCCATTATTATGAAACACATATTTCATATTTTAGTTATGCGTTTCGGACACTATCATTCATACATTACGCTCAATGAGGTTATATCAAGAAGGGTGTTATTCAATAGACCGATAAAAAAGTCTGTAACCGTTAAGCACGACAACAATATCTCCCAAATAATGGCTGCTTATAAACAAGCATTGCCTTATATGTAGGCAAACATTTTACCAAAATTCGTCTTCTTGTAATTCATTACCAGCTTAGATAAGTCACACGCCCCGCGCCGTGAATCTTCCTTTTAACAACAATATGGTACCACATTAACACGTCTTAAGCCAAATGTTGATGAATGTAATTGGACATAATGAAATATTCGCCCAAGTTTTGGTCAGGCATACACGACGTTTACTTCAGTTCCAGTTAATCTCTTCCACCCCATATGTTAGAAGTGTCTGTCTGTTCGTTAGCCATGCATCCACTACACCACACTTCTTCTGCATCCAATCATCATTAATTCTGCGCAATGCATTTCATCGCACTTCTTCGTTGTAATCTCAGCCGATGACAGGCATCATTGGCTAGCATGAGGTGTGAATGTGTTAACCCAACAAACGGCATCTTAACTGAACAGGTAAACAAGAACAGTTTATACGACAGCTGTACTGCACAACTTTCGATGGTTTGGTGGATATCTCATATTATACAATCGTAGACATATCTGTGAAATGGGACATCCCTATCCTTCTGTAATTAACGATACATCGACACATCCGTAGCTATAGTATTATATCTTTGCAGTCGATATTTTGTCCTCGGCGTATTCAAGGATTTCGTTTAGGTGCTCAAAGTACAATGCCGCCTTATCTTTGTCAGTCAGAAACCTTCTTCTTGACCTTTAGGGACGTTTGTCTTTTCATGCAATGTTAATAACTCCTTCATGAATAAATCGAAACGGCTCATTATCCTCCCTCTTGGTGTCTTTTTTCATCCATATTTACTATTCAATCTCACATTATTAACCGCCCAGTCTTTTGCTCTCTTTTCTTGTATATTCACTATTCCATCATTATTAACCGCCCAGTGTGTCAGAAAATAAGCTAATTGAATACGCTTGGGTCTGTGGCATAATGGTGCATTATCCGTCTGTAAAACATTGGCAATCTTATAAATTCAGTTAATCTTTCATTTGAGGTCCTTCACTGCTACACTTTGCGCCCACTTCATATTCTCATGCCCGCAATGTCCCTTCTTTTATCCCCACCCTGGAAATCAACCACCCCCCCCCCCCCCCCCCCCAGACGCATGGACTATCGTCATTGGTCACGACTGGTCACCTGGTTGGAGTGTAAATGAGTGATTGGTTCGGGGTTGGGGACGCCAGGTGGAACACGGGCGGCATCTGGAGATTAGCAAGCTAAGACCAATCCAACTATGTCCATTGTAATTAGTTAGTAAACACCCGGTATTAGTGTCAATTCGAATTAATTGTGGGGATTGCTCTAGACCAATGGGATTAAAAATGTTGTTGGTACCATCAGTTAAAAGTTTGTAAAGAATCTATAACATCAAAAGGGGTCAAAGGTCTGAATAGTTTACGTAATTTATGGAATATGGGCCTTGATATGGCAATTTTGAAATTAAAGTCATAACATACTCCCTCTCCTTAGGAAAGTTAAGCTTCCACTGCTTAACAACACAAAGGTGTGAAGGTGGGAGTAAAAAGACATTATTGAAGTAGAACATATACAAGCAAAATATGACAATAATGCCAACAGAAGTTTGTAAGTTATTAACGAATTGAATGACAAAAACAAATATCTTGTGGGGAAGTTGAAATATAGCAATTTAGAGAGAAAGGTTTTAGGGTACAAATGTAATTTAGTTTCATTATTGAATTAGTTAAACAATGACTATGACTAATCTAAAAATAGGCAATATATCAATTGGCTCGAATATACTGGATGTAAATGATGTAGTAGTTAACAAGTGTAAAAATATCATAATATGAAATATATCAAATCCGGTAGACATTACTCATAACGGTAAATGAATACATGAAATCTTATACCTTCACTAAATATCGTATTACACACATACGCATACATACAATTACATATATATATATTCAATCATAACAAGTGAGTTCAAGGCACATGTGTATGAAAATAATCGTAGGCCACCTTAATATAGTGAGATCGACACGGCACGGATGGTATCCAGGTTTAAAAAATATAAAATGAATATGAATATTGGTGCTAATGCCGGACATGTCAAAGGACACCAACAGCACAGACTGCCGTGTGAGATATAATAAATGAAAGGTAAATGGTATTTAGAAGATGGAAGAGGCAAGGGGTAAGGGAATTATTATGGCGTATTAGACTCATGCGAAGATTGTTTGGATAAACATGATGCTGTGTGAGGAAATGAATGAATGAATGTACGTTGAGCTAGTTGGACAATATAAGCGGTAAATATTTCGCTTATTCACTAAGAGTGCGAGCATGTCGGCATTTGCTAAATAAATATACCCTTGTTATTACTTATATACAACAAGAAGACGACCCTTGGATACACTGATCATACTCTCAGGTAATTGCTGGTCTAATTAACTTCTTGACAAACAACTCAGGACAGTCTAAAATTTAAAGACTATACAGTAATGCTAACAAGTGTTTAGCTACAAAAGTCTTATAATTTGACTGTAACAACAATACCAAAAACATAAACGATGCACAACCATATAGTTGGACTAAACTATGCAGCAGTAACAAAAGTTGTGCGAACGATCAATAAATAGAAGAAAATGTCCTTTTAATTAAAGTAACCTTCCTCACCTAGTGTTGTAAGTTAATGTGAATGAAGTTTCGTAGCGTAGTCAGCCGAACTATTTCTACGTATTAGTTGATTTCTCCCCTTATAAAGATTAGTTGGAGTGACCACTACTGCCCAAGCGTACAGTGATTTAACTGCTGTGTGCGTTAAATTGGAGGGTTATTTTGCCTGAAACCGAATGACAGTGACCGGGTCCGCGGCCAACGAAAGTTCTTTTGTTATACTCCTGACCGCATGAATGGGCCTAATTAAAGGGATCTGAGCCATCGGATTGGATAGTCAGCGTCAAAAGTGGTTTAGGCGTAATTGAACCCTCATATGAGTGTATTGTGTCTTGAGTCACATGAGATATATTGCGGGAGATAGGGCTGCATTGTTGTAAAACCTTTTAGTTTATGATCCACCATTGCTTGATTATACTTCCAACCAAGTTCTGCTGTAATGTGCTTTTATGTCAGAGATACGTGAATCCACACTATTGGCAATGAATGAAAGTAACGTAGCTAATGGCGGGGGATCACTAATGACGTCTCAGATACCTGTATGGAAGAAGAAAAAACGGAAGTTCGGTTAACATGCTTGCTGAGATTTTTACAGATGCTCCATGGTTTTATGGATTTTTTAAACCATGAAACCATGTCAATACAAACTGTATATTAAACCGGCAATTATTTTCAACCACTCGTGGTTGGGGACGCCAGGTGGAACACGGGCGGTATTTCGAAATTAGCAAGCTGAGACCAATCAAACCGTGTCCATTGTAATTAGATACCCGGTATTAGTGTTAATTCGAATTAATTGTGGGGATTGCTCTAGATCAAAGTGATAAGAAATGTTGTTGTTATCATCAGATAGATAAAAGGGATAGGGTTTGTAAAGAATGTATACCATCAAAAGGGGTCAAAAGTCTGAATAATATACGTGTGGAATAAGGGCCTCGTCACCGTGCCTAGTCCATTCACATTTATATCATTCAACACGAGAGAAGAGAACAAACTAAGGACGCATCACTCAGAACATCACAGCAGAAAGTGGAAGAATAAAATCAGAATGGATGGGTTATTCATCACAAAGGCATAGTATATATATTGTTGTTGTTCAATCGTCAAGAATATCGCAGAGAATATTGTGCTCAGAGTAATGCAAGACAAATTCTCCGTATATATATGAAAATTATTGACAAAAACACTTATTCGGATATTGGCAAACGACAGCACGTCACTATTCCTACACTTGTCGGGCCATTGACAAGGCTGTTCTGAATGGTTAGGTGCATCTGTGGTAAATAAGATTGCGTAGAATGCAAAGCTAGAGCACTGGGTGAAAATATATAGACCAATTTGAGAAGATTCGCGGTAGACCTGAGCAGTATGTGAGTTTGGCATTACAACTGACATTGCGATTCAGTTAATTCGTCACATTACATCTCACGATCAAGTCAGCGTCCACTTTAGCGTGTTCATTTTAAACTTTATTTAACTTGCAAGGCGCTTGGTCTGTAACTGGTGTTCGCTGTTTGCAGGTAGGAAACGTCGACGATTCCATTCAAGCTCTACTACCGATAATTGCGTGATAAATATGCCTTTATTACAATCGAAATGATTCTGATATCGTTCCAACTATTCCCGATCAAGTGAACAATCAGGCAGGTAGAGTGAAGTAATCAAAATATACTTTAGCAGTTGCAATGCATAATCATTCAATTGTTTGCCTGATCAGGTTAGATAATCCCTGCCTGCACGCCACTAGACGGGACTGGTAACTGGCTGCAAAGCACATAATCAATTAGCTCACATGTGGATGGCTGCAGGTAGCAATGTGCGACTTGTTTTAGCGGCACTTGAAATGCAGCTGAGAGTGCACCCTATGATAGTGTTGTATAAATAGCTGTCACTCGGTTACCCAATGATTGGTGAACTGTCTAATGAGTACACGATATTGTTAAAGAACAGACCGATTGCACGATTTCCTAAACAAGGTCCTCCATGTTTATAGTTGTTGTGGGAATGGTGTGCTGTGGTCTGGAGCAGATGGGGTGATTTCCTCCTGGCTACCACTGAGTTGTGCAGGAAGTTTCGTTAGCATTATCTTCGGTGTTCGTTGGAAGTGGCTTGTGGCGCATTTGTCCTTGAATGGTTGGGCTTCTTAGTCGCGGGTCGGTCAGCCATGGTGTCTGAAACAAATTCAAAAGCACCACCAGGAGAACCGGTAAAGATTATTACAAAGGGTGTCCTATGAGGTGGTTAGAATAGTATGACACTAAACATCGAGGAACGTCAACAACCATTGAATAAAGGTAACATTGGATTATGCATAATGAAGGTGTCGTAAGACTATGCATAATGAAGGTGCAACTGGACTATGAATGATAAAGGTGCCATTGGACTATGCATAATGAAGGTGCCATAGGACTATGCATAATGAAGGTGACATTGGACTTAATATGCATAAGCCAATAGGTGGTTTTATCACAGTTGTATGCAGTGTTCCTATCCATCACACTTTGTTAATGAAACAAGGATACTTCGGTTGTGCCGTAAGTTAGCGTACATTGCCTCAGTTGCCAGAAACGGCTTGGATTAGAAAATATAGTCAGCTATAAAAAACAATATTTGCACAAACGGTACTAAGAGAAGCTATGTGAGAAAGGTTATCTTTCGCTAAAAATAGAACTCATATTGTTTAGCTCATATTTACAGCAATTTGTATTTGAGAGTATTGAAAACCTATAAGCAAACGGCCATGTCAAAATATGTCTATTTTCATTTACGTTGCATGATTATCAAATAAATCACTACCTTAACAATAACAAGATTCACATCAATCTGTAAATTCAACTTTTTTACTGATGCAGTACAACGTAACTCAAATATTGTGCTTGTCTCAAACATTTATATCGTCGCAAATGCTACCGTGGTGTATATTAGTACATCAGTGAATTCCTCTCCGGTTATGGGTTTCCGCGTTTTGCAATCCTAACGTATACAACACAAGTTGGTTTATTTAACTTTATTTACTTAACAACCTTGAGGTAGTGTCTATATACTTGCTTTGTTTGTGTGTTTGTGTGTTTGTTTACACAGAAGCCACATTTGTATTGATTACTTGGTTTACCATGATTAACATGCCGTTGTGGGTCGCTTTACACCTGCAGCAGACGGCATTTCGACAGAATTTCCCATGTCTGCTGAAGCTCTTCAAGCACCATGCCATGAGGATGAAGGTATTATGTTTATTCAATGAACAACATTATTGGCTAGCAAGAGTTGGTAAGGTATTGTTGTTGAAAACCGGATGGGTTATGCATAAGTTAAGTAAGGGAGACATCTGAAGTCAACTGCATTGAGCTTCTATTGGTGGTTGTTTGGATATCTCATATTTTACAATCAGAAGGGATCATGGACACTGTGACATTGAAAATGAATAACCCTTTTCTTCTGTAACTTGTGTAACATAGGTCAGACACATCGCTGCTGTTGTTTAGTGCAGTCACTAATGCATATAATTAGTACTCGTTCAATGTTTCCATAAAAGTGATTACTTACTTGCTTTGTGTCTGGAAACATAAGCACGATTCCGAGATAAACACGATTCAAAGCGCTATAATGACACTATAATTCGGTACAATGCCACCTTTTTGTTATCAGAGAGAAATTTACTCCTTGAGTTATAGAGACGTTTGTGTTTCCATGCAAGGTAAATAACTCCTCCATGCATATATCAGAACGCCTCATTGCCTTTCGTCTTTGTGTCCTTTCTGTTACATATTCATTACACCAGTTCACATTATTAACCTCCCCGAAAAGCAAATCCGCATGGGCCTGTGGCATTATCCAACTCTGATGAATGAACTCAAAGACCCAATTTGCCAAAATGGTGCATGATCTATCGGCAACACATTGGCAATCTCAGAAATCCATTATCATATGAGCTCCATGGCCGCTACACTGTCAGTTCATTAAGCAAAGAATGCATTCGCTTACTGTTGCATCCCTGATGGAATATAATGCAACACACCACACGCACTCAAGGCCTCGTCATCCTGTCTAGTCCATTAACATATATAGAGTGAATAACCATCATCCAGAGAGAAGAGGAAACGATTGTGCTACTGCAAGTTGAGCTCAGAATGGCATTATCAATCAAGTACAGACAGGCCGATGGGTAAAGCATAGACGTCGAAAAGGTCCTGGTTATTAAGCCCTACTCGCTGCTTCGTGTCAGTCGGTCGGTCGCATGTCGTTACAACGTATGCATCACTCCGAAAATCATAGTAGAAAGTAGAAGGATAGAATCAGAATTGATTGAGGCAATCTACCACCAAGGCGCACGGTGTATATATTTTCATTCTATCTTAAGGAGTGTCGCACCCTGAATAACACAAACGATATTCTCCGACATTTCGTGTTGGTTGTTGACAAACAAACACTTGCGCTTATTCAAATATTGGCAAACGCCAGCATGACACTATTGATGCACCGTCCATACTTGTTGTAGCATTTACAAGGATGTAGTTCTATAAGTGACATAGCATTATCCGATTTTGTTTGGTCTCATGCTCCTTATAATATAACCAACAATAATATTCAGGTATGCTGAGCTACAGCAAATCATTCTGCATTATGACGGTGTGGCATTACAACCCCCTGACATAATCAACCATTGAGATTCCTTTAATTCGCCATGTTGAGTCTCACAAATGACCAGGTAAAGCGATCCCGTAAATGCTACGCGTTTAATTAAATGAGGCCTTAGAACCAACAGTTACACAAGCTACCATTAGGGTCAATTATCATTAGCTACAACACCTGGAACATCGCCGCGAATCAGAGTATCCGCCTTTAGTTCGTTGATATATTTGATATTTACAAATAGACATAAAGTTTACGAAATCACTTGGTATGTAAGCTTCAGCTTGCTACAGAAACTGGTATATTTTTCATTCCTGCTACATTTGAGATCAAAAGCGTAATTATCATGGTAAAATATCGAGGTGTGGAGCCTGTTTACTCTTAAGTGTGCTAACTTTGTGACTAGGAGTCTTAAAAACCTCGTATGGTAACAATTACTGTTCAGTGTGAATGTTAGGTATAGACAAGCTGATGGTACCATGCTCGAGAGAGGTTGAATTCCTCTCCCTCTGCCCCACACCTCCGCTCTTTCTTGCATCTCTGACACCTACTTAAGATCGAGGAAGGAATTTTTCAAATTAAACATCATTGTGCTGCGTATTAAATTGGAATCAAATTATAATAATTTCAAGTTGGCTAGAAGCTATACCACAACCCCTGTTTCTAGAGACATGTAATGGCTGGTGTGTTTCTCAAACATGGATTGTTATATAAGTATTGGGAGGCATAACTTTTGATGATGATAATTTCAGCTTCCACTCTACCGACGCAGGGGTTTCACATTCATCATAATATATATTTGATGATTTGTTTTGCTTAAGTGAATCTCATATCAGCGAGCATAGGCAAGCTAGACAATAAAATATGCTCCCGATGCTTTTACTTGCTTTACACAAATAAATCAGCATGATAATCGATCGTGGTCGAGGTGTATCAACGGAGGGCGATCTGGGGAAGCAAATCAAATCAAGGAACAGAATTTATTTTTCGGAGATTGGTTTGGACGAGATGACAGGTTTGTGACATCATTTCTGACTGATCGTTATCCTGAGAATATTACAGACATTAATCATTCTCCAAACAAAAGTGTAACAAGGGTAAAAACAATTTAAATCACAATTGGAAACAAGTTGCTGCTGACGAATGAAGAGTGTGAACGCAGAGACCAGCATTGTCGCGCATCGTTCACAATGTGTTAACGAAGCCACTATTAAGAAGCACATATTTCATACTTTAGTTGTGCGTGTGGGACACTATCAATCATACATAACGATCGATGATGTTATATCAAGAAGGGTGTTTTTCAATAGACCAAAACAACGTCAATGCCATGCATGGTACTTCTTCGTTGTAATTTCAGTCGATGACAGGAATAATTAGCTAGCAAGAGGTGTGAATGGGTTATTCTAACAAACGATTTCTTAACTGAACGAATAAACAAGTTAGGTTGGTCATTCGACAGCTGTGGTCGGCTGAACCAAACAACTTTCGATGGTTTGATGGATATATCATATTATACAATCGTGGACATATGTCAGCTGACATGGGATATTCCTTTCCTTCTGTAACTAACGATACATGGAACACATCATTAGCTTCTATGATATTACTTCCTTGCAGTCAGTATTCTATCATGATTTATTTAAGGCTTTTAAGGCTTTCGTGTCTTGCAATATCTGTGTGAGGCTCAGAGCGCAATGCCTCCTTATCTTTGTCAGTCAGAATCGTTCTCCTTCACCTTTAGGGACATTTGTCTTTCATGCAATGTAAATATCTCCGCCGTGACTAAATCGAAACGGCTCATTACCCTACCGATTGGTTTTCTTTCTTATACATTCATTATTCCATGTCACATTATTAACCACCAAGTCTGTCAGAAAATAAGCAAATTGAATACGCTTGGGCCTGTGTCATAAGGGTGTATTATCTGTCGGCCACATATTGGCAATCTCAGAAATTCAATTAATCTTTCATTAGAGGTCCTTCATTGCTACACTTTGTGCCCACTTCATATTAAGCAAAGAATGGATTCGTTTACTGTTGCATTCCTGATAGAAGGTTTCATTGATAATGCAATTCACTCCAATCACACATGACCTCGTCATCCCGTCTAGTGCATTAACATTTATAGATTGGATATCCTTGAATCTGAGAGAAGAGAAAAAACTTAGTTCAGTATTAGTCACTCAGCCGCAAGTCATTGCAACGAATGCATCAATGCAGAATGTGAAAGAATAAAATCACAATGGATGTGGCAATTCATCACATAGGCACACAGTGCAGGTACTGTTGTTCAATCGTCAAGAATGTCGCAGAGAATATTGTCCCCAGAACAATACAAGGCATAATTTCCATGAATTTATGTAAGTTGTTGACAAAACAATCTTTAGATATCGACAAACGACCGCACGTCACCATTCCTACATTTGTAGCGGATCCGTCAATACTTGTAGCATCACTGACAAGATTATCATTCTAAATATAAAACCAAGTAACTTCCATGCTGCTTTCAATAGCTATGTGTGTTAATTGAGAATGCGTAGCATGCACATCCTGAACAGTGGACCAAAATATATCGGCCAATTTGAGCCGATTTGCAATGAGCTAAGTTCACCACCAAGAGAAATACCGTGCTTTAATTTTATGAAGAGACAATAATCAAGACTACAATACACGTTATCTTAACAAAGCGCTACGAGAAATTGCTATTTATTGGAATTGTTAAAGATACGCAATAATTGTCCGATATTGTGGTTATGGAGAATGGATAATGTTTCAATCAGGTTTAATTTATTCTTAGAATAATTAACAAATTAGTGTCAGAATATTTTGTTCGGCCTCATGCTGCTTTCAATATAACCAACAATAACATTCAGGATGCTGAGCTACAGCAAATCATGGCGGCTTATTGCGGGTCTACCGTTTTGTGTGACCGATAGATTTCTCGCTTTAAACATAAACGCGAGTCGTCTGGTAGGAAGCACTAAACAGCAGCAGGCTCAATAACGTAAACGATAACCTTGTTAAATCAGGAATCACTGAGAAATGCCACTCATAAGGCATGTCCCAAATCACACCTACATTATTGATTTAATATGATTTCACGAGCAAAGCCCCTGCATTCTGTGGGTGTGACATTGCCACCCCCTGACTCAACCATAGCGATTCCTTTAATCAGTCAAAATGACATCTCACTAATAACCAGGTTAGTATCTGATATTAATGGCAAGCAATCCCTTAAGTGCTACGCGTTTCATTAAATGAGACCTTAGAACTGACAGCTACACCATCAATAACGACAGAAATTGTTAATCAAACTACTTCGCTAGAACTGATCCCATGATTGTCAACCAGTCCATATCATTACCATAGTTATCTCTGAACTTTGAAGCGGCAAATGAGTATTCATCAACATTAAAATGTATTGTTGTTATTATTATTATAATCATTATTTTTATTACACCCTGTAGATAGCTATGCGCTAATACTGTATATGATTAAATGAGTTGATAATGAGGGCTGTCCGCATAACGACTAAGCACATTGTAACTTCATGTGGGTTTTAGAAATGATCAAGACAATGTGCATTAATCTGTTTGTGTGTTTGTTATTATAACAAAACAAGCAACAGAAAGTGATTATACATAAACATGTGGGTACTTCGAACCACCATAAACAGCAAATAGAATATTTGGAGAGGCCTTGTTGAACCAATGAACTTATTCGGATATCGTTCCAAGCTATTTTGAATCAAGTGAATAATATGGCTTCAGCAGTTGCGATTCATTATTATTCAATTGTCTTCCTGATTAGATCAAGTTAGATCATGATTGCCTGCCCACTGCACTGGACGCTGGCGGCATAGTACATTATCAATCAACTCACTTGTGGATTGAAGCTGGTAAGAGGGTGTAACTTGTTTGAGCGGCACTTGAAGCGTTGTTGCGAATGCGCCTAATGGTGGTGTTGCCCGAATGCCGTCACTCGGTAGCCCTATGCTTGATGAGCTGACTAATGTGTGCACAATACTGTTAAAGAACTGACCGATTGCTTGATATGGTCGATTTTGTCATCCAAGGGCTGTAATCTCGAGTTGATGGGGTGATTTCCTCGTGGCTACTACTGAGTCGGCCAAGAAATGTCGTGGGAATCATTTTCGGTTGTCGTTCAAGGTGGCTCGTGGCGCATTTGTCCTTGAATGGTAGGGCTTCTTAGTCGCAGGTCGGTCAGCCATGATGCATGAAACAAACTGAATAAAACCATCAGCAAAACTGATAAGATTGTTAGGAAGTAGTTGGAATAGTATGACACAAGACATCTAGGTACGTAAAACAACCGTTGAATGTGCACAATGAAGGTGTCATTGGACTATGCATAAGGATGATGTCTTTGGACTATACATAATGTAGTGGTCTTTGGACTATACATAATGAAGATGTCATTGGACTATGTATAATGAAGGTGCCATTGGACTATGCATAATGAAGGTGCCATTGGACTATGCATAATGAAGGTGTAATTTGACTATGTATAATTAAGGTGCCATTGGACTATGCATAATGAAGGTGTAATTTGACTATGTATAATTAAGGTACCATTGAACTATGCAGAACGAAAGTGCCATTGGACTATGCATAATAAAGATATCATTGCACTATGCATAATGAAGGTGCCATTAGACTATGCATAATGAAGGTGTCTGTGGACTATGCACAAGTCCATGGGTGTTTTTTCACAGTTGTATACAGGGGTTTTTTCTCTATTAATATGTGTTGAGTTAAAACAAACATTTTCAGCGACTCTTCGTTAATGAAAAAAGGTATTTCCTTTGTGCCGTAAATTGCCTCAGTAGCCAGGAGAGGCTTGAATTAGAAAAAATAGTCAGCTGCAACAACCTTTGCGGCAAGGGGCGATGGTGATCGTTCACTTGTCGTATACTTGGTGGTCACATCACTTTCACTTCACTGAACAAAAACCGATCTAATGTGGAACTTCTACATGTGAAGCCGCATAAACATTAAGGATTCACAAAGTCACGAATGCATTATCAATACATGCCTGTGTGTTAATGATACATAACTTGACTCCGATCTAAAGAGGAATTTCTATGATCTGCTCGCATGACAATATTCCGGCCAGAATTTAGCAAAATATAAAAGTAAATTTGGCACAAATGATACTTAGAGAAGATTTGTGAGCAAAATATAAATTTATCTTTGAATTCGTTTTAATTGCAATTTGGAGTTGAGAGGATTGAAAACCTGAAGGCCATGGCTAGAAATTTAATTCTCATGATCATCATTGGATCCACTGCAATAATAAGATTGCACAAAAATCTGTAAATTCAAATTTTCATGATTATGCAATACTATTTAGAACATAATTCGTTGTTCAATTCAATTATTGTGCTTTCCTCAAGCATTTATATGATCACAAGGAATGAAAGATGTTGTCCCAAATAATACTGTGGAGTATTTGAGTACATCAGTGAATTCCTCTGCGGTTATGTGTTTCCGCGTTTTGCAATCATGAAGGATAGAACATAAGTTGGTTTATTTATCTTTATTTACTTTTATTACCTCGGGGTTGTGCCTTTATACTTGCTTTGTTTGTGTGTTTGTTTACACATAAGCCACATTTGTATTGATTACTTGGTTTTCTATGATTAACATGCAGTTCTGGGTCGCTTGACACCTCCAGCAGACGCCACTTTTACAGACGTTTTAATGTCTGCTGAAGCTCACAGAACACCACGACAATATGTAATCAGAAAACAATTTAAAGAAAGTGGCACATGCAGAAAACATTTCTTACAATTACACATGAGTGTCTACTGAGAAATGAACGAACGTGGAGACCAACATTTAGGAAGACTGGAAGATATTACTTGCTTTCATTACTGAGCAATGTACGCTATGAGTTTACAAAAGCAATATAACGAAGCACAAAATTCATACTTACGTCATGCTTGTAGGTCACCACCGACCATACATTAGGATCGATGATGTTTTGTCAAGGAGAGTGTTGTTCATCAGACCGACATTAATATTTCTGCAGCCGTATGGCGCGAGATCATTACCTCTTAATTTATGGTTGCATGTTAAAAGGGTGTTGCCTTATAGCTTATGTTAGAGGATTGTGTTTGATCACAACCCGCATGTTCTGCTTTCAAAATATATTTCGAGATGTTCTGGACTATGTCATGTAGGTACTTCTTTGGTATTACTTTATTCAATGAACAATATTGATGTATTGTTGTTACAAACAGCGTCGTGTCTGCATGGGTTAACCGGAAGGGTAGGAGGGGAGACATCTGACGTCGACTGCATTGAGCTGCTATTGCTGGTTGGGATGATATCTCTTATTTTACAATCCCACAGGATCTTGGACATTTACGACATTGAAAGGGAATAACCTTTTTCTTCTGTAACTTGCGTAACATGGAACAGATCCATACCTGTTGTAATATTCCTTTAACGTAGTAACTGCTACATTTGTGTAATACTCTTTCAACATTTCTCTGAAAGCGATTATTTGCTTGCTTTGTGTCTGGAAACATAAGAAAGATTCCGAGATTAACAGGTCTGTTTAATGCTCACGTTCAATTCAAAGCGCAAAAATGACACTTTAAGTCGGTACAATGTCACATTATCATTGTCAGACAGAATTGTTCTCCTTGAGCCTTGGGGACGTTTGTCTTTTGGACTATAATGAAAAGTCTCATTGCCTTCCGTCTTTGTGTCCTTTCTTTCGCATATTCATTACTTCAGTTCACATTATTAACCACCCAGTGTGTGAGCAAATAAGCGAATCCGCTTGGGCGTGTGGCATTAACCGACTCTGATTAGTGATTTCAAAGGCCCAAATTGCCATAATGGTGCATTATCTGTCGACAAAACATTCGCAACCCCACAAATACAATTTACCTTTCATTTGAGGTCCTTCTCTGTCACACTTTGTGCCCTCTTCATATAAAGCAATGAATGCATTCGTTTACTGTTGCATCCCTGATGGAATATAATGCAACACACCACACGCACTCAAGGCCTCGTCACCCTGTCTAGTCCATTGACGTTTATAGATTGGATATCCATCAACCATAGAGAAGGGGAAAAACTTATTCTATTGCTAGCTGAGTTCGGAATGGCATATCAATCAAGTACAGAGAGACCGATGGCATGAAGCATAGACGTCGAAAAGGTCCTGGTTATTAAGCCCTACTCGCTATTCCGTGTTAGTCGGTCGGTCGCATGTCGTTACAACGTATGCATCACTCCAAAAATCATAATAGAATGTAGAGGGATAGGATCAGAATTGATGAGGCAATCTACCACCAAGGCGTACGGTGTATTTATTTTCGTTCTATCTTAAAGAGTGTCGCAGAGAGGATTGTGCTTTTGAATAACACAAACGATATTCTCCGACATTTTGTGTCGGTGGTTGACAAAACAACACTTGCGCTTATTCAAATATTGGCAAACGCCAGTACGACACTATTGATGCACTTGTAACAGAACTGTCCATACTTGTTGTAACACTTACAAGGATATAGTTCTATAAGTGAAACAAAGTCATTGATATAGGATTATCTGAGTTGAAATGCTGCTCTGAATGGCTTGGTGCGTGCGTGATGATAAAGATTACGTAGCATGCGAAGCCAAGAGGCTGGAACAAAAGTAATCCTTCCATTTAAACGGATATGCAACGGCGAACATCGCCATGGAGCTGCTGATAACATCAGTAACAACCACCAAGACCAGGTAAATTGAATTAAAGTGGAAAATATCGCGCTATGGAAGGAAATAGACCACAATACTGAATTAAACATCATCTTCACAAAACGGTGCTAGAAATTTTGTTGTTGTGGCTGGTGCATTTCGCAAATATGAATTGTTATATTAGTATAACTTTTGATGATGATAGTATCCGCTTCCACCCTACCGACGCAGGAGATTCATATTCATCATAATAAATATTTGATGATTTATTTTGCTTAAGTCAATCACACATCACCGAGCATAGGCAAGCAAGACGATAAATCCTTTAGAGCGGTGATGCTCCCGATGATTTTGCTTGCTTTACTTTTACACAAATAAATCACCATGATAATCGGTCGTGGTCGAGGTGTAGGTATCAAGGGAGGGCGACTTGGGGTAGCAAATCAAATCAAAGAACAGAATTTAATTTCTGAGATTTGTTTGGACGAGATAACAGGTTTGAGACATCATTTCTGACTGGTCGGTATCATTACGATCGATGATGTTATATCAAGAAGGGTGTTTTTCAATAGACAGATAAAAACGTCTGTAACCGATAGGCACAACAACAATATCTCCCAATTAATCGCTGCATATTAAACGAGCATTTCCCAATATCTTGTATCAGATGCTTGTCCTTGTTTCACACCGTAACCCATGACTACACAAAATGTTTGTATGCAAACATTTGTTTATTAACATATTGATTATCTCAATTTTAACAAAACTCGTCTTCTTGTAATTCATTACCAGCATCACGCCTAGCGAAGTGAATCATCCATTGAACAACAATATGGTACCACATTAACACGGCTGATGCCAAATGAGGATGAATGTAATTAGACATAACGAAATATTCGCCCAAGTTTTGGTCAGGCAAACACAAAGATTACTTCAGTTCAGTTAATCTCTCCTTTCTGTGTTAGAGTGTCTGTCTGTTCGTTGCCGGGCATCCATCGCACCACGCCCCTCCTGAATACAATCATCATTAGTTCTGCACAATGCCATTCATGGTACTTCTTCGTTGTAATTTCAGCAAGAGGTGTGAATGGGTTATTCTAACCAACGTCTAAAAGGGTAAACAAATACAGTTGGTCATGAGACAGGTTTCCTTTCTTATACATTCACCATTCCATATCACATTATTAACCACCCATTATTAACCAACTGAATACGCTTGGGCCTGTGGCATAAGGGTGTATTATCTGTCGGCCACATATTGGCAATCTCAGAATTTCAATTAATCTTTCATTAGAGGTCCTTCATTTCTACACTTTGTGCCCACTTCATATAAAGCAAAGAATGCAGTCGTTTACTGTTGCATTCCTGATGGCACTATTACTCAATCACCAAGAATGTCACAGAGAATATTGTGCCCAGAACAATACAATCTCCATGAATTTATGAAAATTGTTGACAAACAATCATTAGATATCGACAAACGACAGCTCGTAACCATTCCTACATATGTAGCGGATGCGTCAATACTTGTAGCATCACTGACAAGATTATCGATCTAAATATGAAATCAAGTCACTTCCACGCTGAATGGCTAGATGTGGTATTTAAAAATGCGTAGCAAGCGAACCTAGAGCACTGAACAAAAATAAATCGGCCAATTTTAGCGGATTTGCAATTAGCTAAGTTCACCACCAAGAGAAATATCGCACTAAAATTTTATGAAGAGACAATAATCAAGGCTACAATACCGCATTACACGTTATCTTAACAAAGTGCTACGAGAAATGGCTCTTTATTGGAATTATAAAATATATACACTAATTGTCCGATATTGTGGTTATGGCGAATTGATAATGTTTTAATCACAATTAATTTATTCTTGGAGTAATTAACAAATTGGTGTCAGAATATTTTGTTCGGCCTCATGCTGCTTTCAATATAACCAACAATAACATTCAGGATGCTGAGCTACAGCAAATCATGGCGGCTTATTGTGGTTCTACCGTTTTGTGTGACCGATTGATTTGTCGCTTAAAACATAAACGTGAGTCGTCTGGTAGGAAGCGCTAAGCAGCAGCAGTCTCAATAACGTAAACGATAACCTTGTTATATCAGGGATCACGCATCTTAATTGAGCATCTACAGCTAAATAACTTCCAGAGAAATGCCACTCATAAGGCATGTCCAAAAGCACATCTATATTATTGATTTAATATGATTTCACGAGGAAAGCCCCTGCATTCTGTGGGTGTGACATTGCAACCCCCTAGATCATGATTGCCTGCACACAACTGGACGCTGACGGCATAGCACATTATCAATCAAATCACTTGTGGATTGTAGCTGGTAAGAAGGTGTGACTTGTTTTTTAGCTGCACTTGAAGCGTTGTTGCGAATGCGTCTTATGTTGGTGCTGCCCAAATTGCCGTCACTCGGTAGCCCTATGCTTGATGAGCTGATGTGTGCACAATACTGTTAAAGAACTGACCGATTGCTTGAGATGGTCGATTTCGTCATCCAAGTCCTCCATGTTTATAGTTGTCCGACGAATGATGGGTTGTTGTCTGGAGTTGATGAGGGGATTTCATTCTGGCTACCACTGAGTTGGCCAAGATATTTCGTGGGAATCATTTTCGGTTGTCGTTGAAGTTGGCTCGGGGCGTATTCGGTTGGCCTTCTTAGTCGCAGGTCGGTCAGCCATGGTGTCTGAAACAAACTGAATAATACCATCAGCAAAACTGATAAGATTGTTTCAAGGTGGTTGGAATAGTATGGCACTAGACATCTAGGTACGTAAAACAACCGCTGAAAGTAAGTGTCATTGGAGTATGTATAACGAAGGTGTCATTGGACTATGCTTATTGAAAGGTGCCATTGGACTTGGCATAAAGATGGTACCATTGTATTATACTTAATGAAGATGTCTTTGAACTATGCATACTGAAGGTGTCATTGGACTATGCATAAGTCAGTTGTATGCAGTTTTCAATGACTCTTCGTTAATGAAAAAAGGATGCTTCCGTTGTGCCGTAAATTGCCTCAGTAGCCAGAAACGGTTTGGATTAGAAAACTTAATGTGTTAATGATACATTACTTGACTCAACAAAAACCGATCTGACAAGGTATTTCTATGATATGCTCGCATGACAATATTCCGGCCAGAATTTAGCAAAACATATAAGTACATTTGGCACAAATGATACTTTGAGAAGATTTGTGAGCAAAATATAAAATTTTCTTGAACTCATTTTAACTGCAATTTGTAGTTGAGAGCATTGAAGACCTGGAGGCCATGTCGAAAAATTTAATTTTCATGATCATCATTGGATCCACTGCCATAATAAGATTGCACAACAATCTGTAAATTCAAATTGTCATGATTATGCAATACTATCTAGAACATAACTCTTTGTGCAGTTCAAAAATTGTGCTTGCCTCAAGCATTGATATGGTCACAAGAAATAAAAGATTTTGTCCCAAATGCTACTGTGGAGTATATCAATGAATTCCTCTGCGTTATGTGTTCCGCGTTTTGCAATCCTGAAGAATTCAACATAAGTTGGTTTATATATCTCTATTTTCTTCGCAACCTTGAGGTTTTGTCTATATACTTGCTTTGTTTGTGTGTTTGTTTACACATAAGCCACATTGGTATTGATTACTTGGTTTTCTATGATTAACATGCAGTTCTCGTTCGCGTGACACCTCCAGCAGACGCCATTTTCACAAACATTTTCATATCTGCTGAAGCTCACAGAAAACCACGACAATATGTAATCAGAAAACAATTTTAAAAAAGTGGTACATGCAGAAAACATTTATTACAATTACACATGAGTGCCTACTGAGAAATGAACGAACGTGGAGACCAACATTTAGGAAAACTGGAAGTTATTACTTGCTTTCATTACTGACCAATGTACACTATGAGTTTACAAAAGCAATATATCGAAGCACATATTTCAAATTTACGCTATGCGTGTAGGACACCACTGCCCATGCATAAGGATTGATGATGTTTTGTCAAAAAGAGTGTTGTTCATCAGACCGACATTAATATGCAGCCGTATGGCGCGAGATGAATACCTAGTAAATTATGGTTGCATGTTAAAAGGGTGTTGCCTATAGCTTGTGTGGGAGGAATGTGTTCGATCCCACCCCGCATATTCTGCTTTCATAGCATATTTCTAGAAGTTCTGAACCATGCCTTGTAGGTACTTCTTTGGTATAACTTTATTCAAAGAACAATATTACAAGAGGTGGCAATGTATTGTTATTACAAACAGCGTCGTGTCTGCATGGGTTAACTTGAAGGGTAGGAGGGGAGACATCTGACGTCAACTGCATTGAGCTGCTATTGCTGGTTTGGATGATATCTCTTATTTTACAATCCGACAGGATCTTGGATATTTACGACATTGAAAGGGAATAACTCTTTTCTTCTGTAACTTGCGTAACATGGAACAGATTCATAGCTGTTGTAATATTCCTTTAACGTAGTCACTGCTGCATTGGTGTAGTACTCTTTCAACATTTCTCTGAAAGAGATTATTTGCTTGCTTTGTGTCTGGAAACATTAGCGATTCCGAGATTAACAGGTCTGTTTGATGCTCACGTTCAATTCAACGCGCTATAATGACATGCGGTACAATGTCACCTTATCATTGTCAGACAGAATTGTTCTCCTTGAGCCTTGGGGACGTTTGTCTTTTGGACTATAATGAAAAGTCTCATTGCCTTCCGTCTTTGTGTCCTTTCTTTCGCATATTCATTACTTCAGTTCACATTATTAACCACCCATTGTGTGAGCAAATAAGCGAATCCGCTTGGGCGTGTGGCATTAACCGACTCTGATTAGTGATTTCAAAGGCCCAAATTGCCATAATGGTGCATTATCTGTCGACAAAACATTCGCAACCCCACAAATACAATTTACCTTTCATTTGAGGTCCTTCTCTGTCACACTTTGTGCCCTCTTCATATAAAGCAATGAATGTATTCGTTTAGTGTTGCATCCCTGATGGAATATAATGCAACACACCACACACGCACTCAAGGCCTCGTCACCCTGTCTAGTCCATTGACGTTTATAGATTGGATATCCATCAACCATAGAGAAGGGGAAAAACTTATTCTATTGCTAGTTGAGTTCAGAATGGCATATCAATCAAGTACAGAGAGACCGATGGCATGAAGCATAGACGTCGAAAAGGTCCTGGTTATTAAGCCCTACTCGCTATTCCGTGTTAGTCGGTCGGTCGCATGTCGTTACAACGTATGCATCACTCCAAAAATCATAATAGAATGTAGAGGAATAGGATCAGAACTGATGAGGCAATCTACCACCAAGGCGTATGGTGTATTTATTTTCGTTCTATCTTAAAGAGTGTCGCAGAGAGGATTGCGCTCTGAATAACACAAACGATATTCTCCGACATTTTGTGTCGGTGGTTGACAAAACAACACTTGCGCTTATTCAAATATTGGCAAAAGCCAGTACGACACTATTGATGCACTTGTAACAGAACTGACCATACTTGTTGTAACACTTACAATGATATAGTTCTATAAGTGAAACAAAGTCATTGATATAGGATTATCTGAGTTGAAATGCTGCTCTGAATGGCTTGGTGCGAGTGTGGTAATAAAGATTACGTAGCATGCGAAGCCAAGAGGCTGGAACAAAAGTAATCCTTCAATTTAAACAGATATGCAACGGCGAACGTCGCCATGGAGCTGCTGATAACATCAGTAACAACTGCCAAGACCAGGTAAATTGAATTAAAGTGGAGAATATCGCGCTATAGAAGGAAATAGACCACAATACTGAATTACACGTCATCTTCACAAAACGGTGCTAGAAATTTCGTTGTTGTGGCTGGTGCATTTCCCAAATATGAATTGTTATATTAGTATAACTTTTGATGATGATAATATCCGCTTCCACTCTACCGACGCAGGAGATTCATATTCATCATAATAAATATTTGATGATTTATTTTGCTTAAGTCAATCACACATCACCGAGCATAGGCAAGCAAGACGATAAATCTTTTAGAGCGGTGATGCTCCCGATGATTTTGCTTGCTTTACTTTTACACAAATAAATCACCATGATAATCGGTCGTGCTCGAGGTGTAGGTATCAAGGGAGGGCGACTTGGGGTAGCAAATCAAATCAAAGAACAGAATTTAATTTCTGGGATTTGTTTGGACGAGATAACAGGTTTGAGACATCATTTCTGACTGGTCGGTATCATTACGATCGATGATGTTATATCAAGAAGGGTTTTTTTTCAATAGACAGATAAAAACGTCTGTAACCGGTAGGCACGACAACAATATCTCCCAATTAATTGCTGCATATTAAACGAGCATTTCCCAATATCTTGTATCAGATGCTTGTCCTTGTTTCACACCGTAACCCATGACTACACAAAATGTTTGTATGCAAACACTCGTTTATTAACATATTGATTATCTCAATTTAACAAGACTCGTCTTCTTGTAATTCATTACCAGCATCACGCCTAGCGAAGTGAATCATCCCTTGGACAACAATATGCTACCACACTAACACGTCTGAGGCCAAATGATGATGAATGTTATTAGACATAACGAAATATTCGCCCAAGTTTTGGTCGGGCAAAGAAGAAGTTTTTACTTCAGTTCAGTTAATCTCTCCCTTCTGTGTTAGAGTGTCTGTCTGTTCGTTTGCCGGGCATCCATCGCACCACTCTCCTCCTGAATACAATCATCATTAGTTCTGCACAATGCCATTCATGGTACTTCGTTGTAATTTCAGTCACAGAGAAAGAGGTGTGAATGGGTTATTCTAACCAACGACTAAAAGGGTAAACAAATACAGATGGTCATGCGACAACTGTGGTCAGCTGTACCGAGCAACTTTCGATGGTTTGATGGATATATCATATTATACAGTCGTAGACATATGTACCTGTGACATGGGATATCCCTCTCCTTCTGTAACTAACGATACATGGAACACATCCATAGCTTCAAAATGTTACTTTTTTTGCAGTCGGTATTTTATGAATGGTGAATTCATTTAAGGCTTTCGTGTCTTGAAAGATTTGTTTGATGCTAAAAGCGCAATGCTTCCTTATCTTTGTCTGTCAGAATCGTTCTACTTCACCTTAAGGGACATTTGTCCTTTCATGCAATGTAAATATCTCCGCCGTGACTAAATCGACTCATTACCCTACCGATTGGTTTCCTTTCTTATACATTCACTATTCCATATCACATTATTAACCACCCAGTCTGTCAGAAAATAAGCTAATTGAATACGATTGGGCCTGTGGCATAATGGTGTATTATCTGTCGGCCACATATTGGCAATCTCTTTCATTTGAGGTCCTTCATTGCTACACTTTGTGCCCACTTCATATAAAGCAAAGAAGGCATTCGTTTACTGTTGCATTCCTGATGGCACTATTGCTCAATCACCAAGAATGTCACAGAGAATATTGTGCCCAGAACATACATACAATCTCCATGAATTTATGAAAATTGTTGACAAAACAATCATTAGATATCGACAAACGACAGCACGTAACCATTCCTACATATGTAGCGGATCCGTCAATACTTGTAGCATCACTGACAAGATTATCGATCTAAATATGAAATCAAGTCACTTCCACGCTGAATGGCTAGATGTGGTATTTAAAAATGCGCAGCAAGCGAACCTAGAGCACTGGACAAAAATAAATCGGCCAATTTTACCGGATTTGCAATTAGCTAAGTTCACCCACAAGAGAAATATCGCGCTAAAATTTTATGAAGAGACAATAATCAAGACTACAATACCGCATTACACGTTATCTTAACAAAGTGCTACGAGAAATGGCTCTTTATTGGAATTATAAAATATATACACTAATTGTCCGATATTGTGGTTATGGCGAATTGATAATGTTTTAATAACAATTAATTTATTCTTGGAATAATAAACAAATTGATTCAGAATATTTTGTTCGGCCTCATGCTGCTTTCAATATAACCAACAATAACATTCAGGTATGCTGAGCTACAGCAAATCATGGCGGCTTATTGTGGTTCTACCGTTTTGTGTGACCGATTGATTTGTCGCTTAAAACATAAACGTGAGTCGTCTGGTAGGAAGCACTTAGCAGCAGCAGTCTCAATAACGTAAACGATAACCTTGTTATATCAGGGATCACGCATCTTAATTGAGCATCTACAGCTAAATAACTTCCAGAGAAATGCCACTCATAAGGCATGTCCAAAAGCACATCTATATTATTGATTTAATATGATTTCACGAGGAAAGCCCCTGCATTCTGTGGGTGTGACATTGCAACCCCCTAGATCATGATTGCCTGCACACAACTGGACGCTGACGGCATAGCACATTATCAATCAAATCACTTGTGGATTGTAGCTGGTAAGAAGGTGTGACTTGTTTTAGCTGCACTTGAAGCGTTGTTGCGAATGCGTCTTATGTTGGTGCTGCCCAAATTGCCGTCACTCGGGAGCCCTATGCTTGATGAGCTGACTAATGTGTGCACAATACTGTTAAAGAACTGACCGATTGCTTGAGATGGTCGATTTCGTCATCCAAGTCCTCCATGTTTATAGTTGTCCGACGAATGATGGGTTGTTGTCTGGAGTTGATGAGGGGATTTCATTCTGGCTACCACTGAGTTGGCCAAGATATATCGTGGGAATCATTTTCGGTTGTCGTTGAAGTTGGCTCGGGGCGTATTCGGTTGGCCTTCTTAGTCGCAGGTCGGTCAGCCATGGTGTCTGAAACAAACTGAATAATACCATCAGCAAAACTGATAAGATTGTTTCAAGGTGGTTGGAATAGTATGACACTAGACATCTAGGTACGTAAAACAACCGCTGAAAGTAAGTGTCATTGGAGTATGTATAACGAAGGTGTCATTGGACTATGCTTATTGAAAGGTGCCATTGGACTTGGCATAAAGATGGTACCATTGTATTATACTTAATGAAGATGTCTTTCTTTGAACTATGCATACTGAAGGTGTCATTGGACTATGCATAAGTCAGTTGTATGCAGTTTTCAATGACTCTTCGTTAATGAAAAAAGGATGCTTCCGTTGTGCCGTAAATTGCCTCAGTAGCCAGAAACGGTTTGGATTAGAAAACTTAATGTGTTAATGATACATTACTTGACTCAACAAAAAAAACCGATCTGACAAGGTATTTCTATGATATGCTCGCATGACAATATTCCGGCCAGAATTTAGCAAAACATATAAGTACATTTGGCACAAATGATACTTTGAGAAGATTTGTGAGCAAAATATAAAATTTTCTTGAACTCATTTTAACTGCAATTTGTAGTTGAGAGCATTGAAGACCTGGAGGCCATGTCGAAAAATTTAATTTTCATGATCATCATTGGATCCACTGCCATAATAAGATTGCACAACAATCTGTAAATTCAAATTGTCATGATTATGCAATACTATCTAGAACATAACTCTTTGTGCAGTTCAAAAATTGTGCTTGCCTCAAGCATTGATATGGTCACAAGAAATAAAAGATTTTGTCCCAAATGCTACTGTGGAGTATATCAATGAATTCCTCTGCGTTATGTGTTCCGCGTTTTGCAATCCTGAAGAATTCAACATAAGTTGGTTTATATATCTCTATTTTCTTCGCAACCTTGAGGTTTTGTCTATATACTTGCTTTGTTTGTGTGTTTGTTTACACATAAGCCACATTGGTATTGATTACTTGGTTTTCTATGATTAACATGCAGTTCTCGTTCGCGTGACACCTCCAGCAGACGCCATTTTCACAAACATTTTCATATCTGCTGAAGCTCACAGAAAACCACGACAATATGTAATCAGAAAACAATTTTAAAAAAGTGGTACATGCAGAAAACATTTATTACAATTACACATGAGTGCCTACTGAGAAATGAACGAACGTGGAGACCAACATTTAGGAAAACTGGAAGTTATTACTTGCTTTCATTACTGACCAATGTACACTATGAGTTTACAAAAGCAATATATCGAAGCACATATTTCAAATTTACGCTATGCGTGTAGGACACCACTGCCCATGCATAAGGATTGATGATGTTTTGTCAAAAAGAGTGTTGTTCATCAGACCGACATTAATATGCAGCCGTATGGCGCGAGATGAATACCTAGTAAATTATGGTTGCATGTTAAAAGGGTGTTGCCTATAGCTTGTGTGGGAGGAATGTGTTCGATCCCACCCCGCATATTCTGCTTTCATAGCATATTTCTAGAAGTTCTGAACCATGCCTTGTAGGTACTTCTTTGGTATAACTTTATTCAAAGAACAATATTACAAGAGGTGGCAATGTATTGTTATTACAAACAGCGTCGTGTCTGCATGGGTTAACTTGAAGGGTAGGAGGGGAGACATCTGACGTCAACTGCATTGAGCTGTTATTGCTGGTTTGGATGATATCTCTTATTTTACAATCCGACAGGATCTTGGATATTTACGACATTGAAAGGGAATAACTCTTTTCTTCTGTAACTTGCGTAACATGGAACAGATTCATAGCTGTTGTAATATTCCTTTAACGTAGTCACTGCTGCATTGGTGTAGTACTCTTTCAACATTTCTCTGAAAGAGATTATTTGCTTGCTTTGTGTCTGGAAACATTAGCGATTCCGAGATTAACAGGTCTGTTTGATGCTCACGTTCAATTCAACGCGCTATAATGACATGCGGTACAATGTCACCTTATCATTGTCAGACAGAATTGTTCTCCTTGAGCCTTGGGGACGTTTGTCTTTTGGACTATAATGAAAAGTCTCATTGCCTTCCGTCTTTGTGTCCTTTCTTTCGCATATTCATTACTTCAGTTCACATTATTAACCACCCATTGTGTGAGCAAATAAGCGAATCCGCTTGGGCGTGTGGCATTAACCGACTCTGATTAGTGATTTCAAAGGCCCAAATTGCCATAATGGTGCATTATCTGTCGACAAAACATTCGCAACCCCACAAATACAATTTACCTTTCATTTGAGGTCCTTCTCTGTCACACTTTGTGCCCTCTTCATATAAAGCAATGAATGTATTCGTTTAGTGTTGCATCCCTGATGGAATATAATGCAACACACCACACGCACTCAAGGCCTCGTCACCCTGTCTAGTCCATTGACGTTTATAGATTGGATATCCATCAACCATAGAGAAGGGGAAAAACTTATTCTATTGCTAGTTGAGTTCAGAATGGCATATCAATCAAGTACAGAGAGACCGATGGCATGAAGCATAGACGTCGAAAAGGTCCTGGTTATTAAGCCCTACTCGCTATTCCGTGTTAGTCGGTCGGTCGCATGTCGTTACAACGTATGCATCACTCCAAAAATCATAATAGAATGTAGAGGAATAGGATCAGAACTGATGAGGCAATCTACCACCAAGGCGTATGGTGTATTTATTTTCGTTCTATCTTAAAGAGTGTCGCAGAGAGGATTGCGCTCTGAATAACACAAACGATATTCTCCGACATTTTGTGTCGGTGGTTGACAAAACAACACTTGCGCTTATTCAAATATTGGCAAAAGCCAGTACGACACTATTGATGCACTTGTAACAGAACTGACCATACTTGTTGTAACACTTACAATGATATAGTTCTATAAGTGAAACAAAGTCATTGATATAGGATTATCTGAGTTGAAATGCTGCTCTGAATGGCTTGGTGCGAGTGTGGTAATAAAGATTACGTAGCATGCGAAGCCAAGAGGCTGGAACAAAAGTAATCCTTCAATTTAAACAGATATGCAACGGCGAACGTCGCCATGGAGCTGCTGATAACATCAGTAACAACTGCCAAGACCAGGTAAATTGAATTAAAGTGGAGAATATCGCGCTATAGAAGGAAATAGACCACAATACTGAATTACACGTCATCTTCACAAAACGGTGCTAGAAATTTCGTTGTTGTGGCTGGTGCATTTCCCAAATATGAATTGTTATATTAGTATAACTTTTGATGATGATAATATCCGCTTCCACTCTACCGACGCAGGAGATTCATATTCATCATAATAAATATTTGATGATTTATTTTGCTTAAGTCAATCACACATCACCGAGCATAGCATAGCAATCGATAAATCTTTTAGAGCGGTGATGCTCCCGATGATTTTGCTTGCTTTACTTTTACACAAATAAATCACCATGATAATCGGTCGTGCTCGAGGTGTAGGTATCAAGGGAGGGCGACTTGGGGTAGCAAATCAAATCAAAGAACAGAATTTAATTTCTGGGATTTGTTTGGACGAGATAACAGGTTTGAGACATCATTTCTGACTGGTCGGTATCATTACGATCGATGATGTTATATCAAGAAGGGTTTTTTTCAATAGACAGATAAAAGCGTCTGTAACCGATAGGCACGACAACAATATCTCCCAATTAATTGCTGCATATTAAACGAGCATTTCCCAATATCTTGTATCAGATGCTTGTCCTTGTTTCACACCGTAACCCATGACTACACAAAATGTTTGTATGCAAACACTCGTTTATTAACATATTGATTATCTCAATTTAACAAGACTCGTCTTCTTGTAATTCATTACCAGCATCACGCCTAGCGAAGTGAATCATCCCTTGGACAACAATATGCTACCACACTAACACGTCTGAGGCCAAATGATGATGAATGTTATTAGACATAACGAAATATTCGCCCAAGTTTTGGTCGGGCAAAGAAGAAGTTTACTTCAGTTCAGTTAATCTCTCCCTTCTGTGTTAGAGTGTCTGTCTGTTCGTTTGCCGGGCATCCATCGCACCACTCTCCTCCTGAATACAATCATCATTAGTTCTGCACAATGCCATTCATGGTACTTCGTTGTAATTTCAGAAGAGGTGTGAATGGGTTATTCTAACCAACGACTAAAAGGGTAAACAAATACAGATGGTCATGCGACAACTGTGGTCAGCTGTACCGAGCAACTTTCGATGGTTTGATGGATATATCATATTATACAGTCGTAGACATATGTACCTGTGACATGGGATATCCCTCTCCTTCTGTAACTAACGATACATGGAACACATCCATAGCTTCAAAATGTTACTTTTTTGCAGTCGGTATTTTATGAATGGTGAATTCATTTAAGGCTTTCGTGTCTTGAAAGATCTGTTTGATGCTAAAAGCGCAATGCCTCCTTATCTTTGTCAGTCAGAATCGTACTACTTCACCTTTAGGGACATTTGTCCTTTCATGCAATGTAAATATCTCAGCCGTGACTAAATCGACTCATTACCCTACCGATTGGTTTCCTTTCTTATACATTCACTATTCCATATCACATTATTAACCACCCAGTCTGTCAGAAAATAAGCTAATTGAATACGATTGGGCCTGTGGCATAATGGTGTATTATCTGTCGGCCACATATTGGCAATCTCTTTCATTTGAGGTCCTTCATTGCTACACTTTGTGCCCACTTCATATAAAGCAAAGAAGGCATTCGTTTACTGTTGCATTCCTGATGGCACTATTGCTCAATCACCAAGAATGTCACAGAGAATATTGTGCCCAGAACAATACAATCTCCATGAATTTATGAAAATTGTTGACAAAACAATCATTAGATATCGACAAACGACAGCACGTAACCATTCCTACATATGTAGCGGATGCGTCAATACTTGTAGCATCACTGACAAGATTATCGATCTAAATATGAAATCAAGTCACTTCCACGCTGAATGGCTAGATGTGGTATTTAAAAATGCGCAGCAAGCGAACCTAGAGCACTGGACAAAAATAAATCGGCCAATTTTACCGGATTTGCAATTAGCTAAGTTCACCACCAAGAGAAATATCGCACTAAAATTTTATGAAGAGACAATAATCAAGACTACAATACCGCATTACACGTTATCTTAACAAAGTGCTACGAGAAATAGCTCTTTATTGGAATTATAAATATATACACTAATTGTGCGATATTGTGGTTATGGCGAATTGATAATGTTTTAATCACGATAAATTTATTCTTGGAATAATTAACAAATTGGTGTCAGAATATTTTGTTCGGCCTCATGCTGCTTTCAATATAACCAACAATAACATTCAGGTATGCTGAGCTACAGCAAATCATGGCGGCTTATTATGGGTCTACTGTGTTGTGTGACCGATAGATTTGTCGCTCAAAACATAAACGCAAGTCGTCTGATAGGGAGCGCTAAGCAGCAGCAGTCTCAATAACGTAAACGATAACCTTGTTATATCAGGGATCACGCATCTTAATTGAGCATCTACAGCTTAATCATTTCCAGAGGAATGCCACCCATTAGGAATGTCCCAAAGCACACCTACATTATTGATTTAATATGATTTCACGAGCAAAGCCCCTGCATTCTGTGGGTGTGACATTGCCACCCCTGACTCAACCATAGCGATTGCTTTAATCAGTCAAAATACATCTCACTAATAACCAGGTTAGTATCTGATATTAATGGCAAGCGATCCCTTAAGTGCTACGCGTTTCATTAAATGAGGCCTTAGAACTGACAGCTACACTATCAATAACGACTGAAATTATTAATCAAACTATTCCGCAAGAATTGATCCCTCGTTTGTCAACCAGTCCATGCTATTACCATAGTTATCTCTGAACTTTGAAGCGGCAAATGAGTATTCATCAACATTAAAATATATTGTTGTTGTTTTTTTATTATTATCATTTTTATTACACCCTGTAGATAGCTAGGCGCTGATGCTGTATATATGACTTAATGAGTTGATAATGAGAGCTGTTGTGACCGCTTAACGACTAAGCACATTGTAACTCCATGTGGGTTTTAGAAATGATCAAGACAATGTGCATTAATCTATTTGTGTTTTTGCTATTATAACAAACAAGGAATAGAAAGTGATATCCAATATGACAATCTACTACGTGATGGGATATCCAGAGTCGCATCAACGATTACATTTGCATTTAATAGTAATATGCTGACTTTGTGATTATACATAAACATGTGGGTACTTCGCACCACCAGAAACAGCAAATAGAATACGAGAGGTATATATTTCTCCATCGTATATTGAAGCTTGGTAGCCAGTATGTTTTTGAGATGATTTACCGGACAAGCAAGAGTATGCGTTTACTTTACCGTGTTCATTTTAAACTTTGTTTAACTTGCACATCTTGGTCTTTTGACTGGCGTTCGCTGTTTGCAGCTAGCAAACGTCGACGATTCAATTCATACTCTACTACCCTTGCAAACGTATCCTGACAAATGCGTTTTGGGGCGGCCTTGTTGAACCATTGAACTTATTCGGATATCGTTCCAAACTATTTTGGATCAAGTGAATAATATGGCTTCATTAGTTGCGATGCATTATTATTCAATTGTCTTCCTGATTAGATCAAGTTAGATCATGATTGCCTGACCACCACTGGACGCTGGCGGCATAGTACATTATCAATCAACTCACTTGTGGATTGAAGCTGGTAAGAGGGTGTAGCTTGTTTTAGCGTCACTTGAAGCGTTGTTGCGAATACGTCTAATGGTGGTGTTGCCCAAATTGCCGTCACTCGGTAGTCCTATGATGAGCTGACTAATGAGTGCACAATACTGTTAAAGAACTGACCAATTGCTTGAGATGGTCGATTTTGTCATCCAAGGGCTGTTGTCTAGAGTTGAATGGGTGATTTCCTCGTGGCTACAACTGAGTTAGCCAAGAAATTTATTGGGAATCATTTTCGGTTGTCGTTGAAGGTGGCTCGTGGCGCATTTGTCCTTGAATGGTAGGGCTTCTTAGTCGCAGGTCGGTCAGCCATGGTGTATGAAACAAATTGAATAAAACCATCAGCAAAACTGATAAGATTGCTACGAGGTGGTTGGAATAGTATGACACAAGACATCTAGGTACGTAAAACAACCGTTGAATGTGCACAATGAAGGTGTCATTGGACTATGCATAAGGAAGATGTCTTTGGACTATACATAATGAAGATGTCTTTGAACTATACATAATGAAGGTGTCATTGGACTATGCATAATGAAGGTGCCATTGGACTATGCATAATGAAGGTGCCATTGGACTATGCATAATGAAGGTGTAATTTGACTATGCATAACGAAGGTAACATTGGACTATGCAGAATGACGATGTCATTGAACTATGCAGAACGAAAGTGCCATCGGACTAAGCATAATGAAGATATCATTGCACTATGCACAATGAAGGTGCCATTAGACTATGCATAATGAATGTGTCTGTGGACTATGCACAAGTCCATGGGTGTTTTGTCACAGTTGTATACAGGGGTTTTTTCTCCATTAATACGTGTTGAGTTAAAACAAACTCTTCGTTAATGAAAAAAGGTACTTCCTTTGTGCCGTAAATTGCCTCAGTAGTCAGGAAAGGCTTGAATTAGAAAAATAGTCAGCTACATCAACCTTTGCGGCAAGGGGCGATGGCGATCGTTCACTTGTTGTATACTTGCTGGTCACATCACTTTCACTTCACAAAACAAAAACCGATCTAATGTGGAACTTCTACATGTGACGCCGCATAAACATTAAGGATTCACAAAGCCACAAATGCATTATCAATACATGCCTGTGTGTTAATGACACATGAATTGACTCCGATCTAAAGAGGAATTTCTATGATATGCTCGCATGACAATATTCCGGCCAGAATTTAGCACAATATAAAAGTAAATTTGACACAAATGATACTTAGAGAAGATTTGTGAGCAAGATATAAAATTATCTTTGAATTCATTTTAATTGCAATTTGGAGTTAAGAGCATTGAATACCTGAAAGCCATGTCTAAAAATTTAATTCTCATGATCATCATTGGATTCACTGCCATAATAAGATTGCATAACAATCTGTAAATTCACATTTTCATGATTATGCAATATTATTTAGAACATAATTCGTTGTTCAATTTAATTTTTGTGCTTTCCTCAAGCATTTATATGGTCACAAGGAATGAAAGATGTTGTCCCAAATGCTACTGTGGAGTATTTGTGTACATCAGTGAATTCCTCGGTGGTTATGTGTTTCCGGGTTCTGCAATCCTGAAGAATACGACATAAGTTGGTTTATTCATCTTTATTTACTTCACAACCTTGAGGTTGTGTTTATATACTTGCTTTGTTTGTGTGTTTGTTAACACATAAGCCACATTTGTATTGATTACTTGGTTTTCTATGATTAACATGCAGTTCTGGTTCGCTTGACACCTTCAGCAGACGCCATTTTCACAGACGTTTTAATGTCTGTTGAAGTTCACAGAAAACTACGACAATATGTAGTCAGAAAATAATTCAAAGAAAGTGGTACATGCAGAAAACATTTATTACAATTACACATGAGTGTCTACTGAGAAATGAGCGAGCGTGGAGACAAACATCAGGAAAATACGAAGTTATTACTTGCTTTCTTTACTGAGCAATGTACATTAATCTCTATGCTGCCGTATGGCACGATATCAATACCTACCAATTGATGGTTGCATGTTTAAAGGGTGTTGCCTTATAGCTTGTGTACGAGGATTGTGTTCGATTACAACCCGCATGTTCTGATTTCACAATATATTTCCAGATGTTCTGGACTATGTCATGTAGGTACTTCTTTGGTATTACTTTATTCAATGAACAATATTGCATGAGGAGTAATGTATTGTTGTTACAAACAATGTCGTGTCTGCATGGGTTAACTTGAAGGGTAGGAGGGGAGACATCTGACGTTGACTGCATTGAGCTGCTATTGCTGGTTGGGATGATATCTCTTATTTTACAATCCCACAGGATCTTGGACATTTACGACATTGAAAGGGAATAACCCTTTTCTTCTGTAACTTGCGTAACATGGAACAGATCCATACCTGTTGTAATATTCCTTTAATGTAGTCACTGCTGCATTTGTGTAGTACTCTTTCAACATTTCTCTGAAAGCGATTATTTGCTTGCTTTGTGTCTGGAAACATAAGAAAGATTCCGAGATTAACAGGTCTGTTTGATGCTCACGTTCAATTCAACGCGCTATAATGACACTTTAAGTCGGTACAATGTCACATTATCATTGTCAGACAGAATTGTTCTCCTTGAGCCTTGGGGACGTTTGTCTTTTGGACTATATTAGCACGGCTCATTGCCTTCCGTCTTTGTTACCTTTCTTTCGCATATTCATTACTCCAGTTCACATTATTAACCACCCAGTGTGTGAGCAAATAAGCGAATCCGTTTGGGCGTGTGGCATTAACCGACTTTGATGAGTGATTTCAAAGGCCCAAATTGCCATAATGGTGCATTATCTGTCGACAAAACATTCGCAACCTCAGAAGTACAATTAACCTTTCATTTGAGGTCCTTCGCTGTCACACTTTCTGCCCTCTTCATATAAAGCAAAGCATTCGTTTAGTGTTGCATCCCTGATGGAATATAATGCAACACACCACACGCACTCAAGGCCTCGTCACCTTGTCTAGTCCATTGACGTTTATAGATTGTATATCCATCAACCAGAGAGAAGGGGAAAAACTTATTCTACTGCTAGTTGAGTTCAGAATGGCAATATCAATCAAGTACAGACAGGCTGATGGCATGAAGCATAGACGTCGAAAAGGTCCTGGTTATTAAGCCCTACTCACTGTTCCGTGTTAGTCGGTCGGTCGCATGTCGTTACAACGCATGCATCACTCCGAAAATAATAATAGAATGAAGAAGGATAGAATCAGAATTGATGAGGCAATCTACCACCAAGGCGTACGGTGTATTTATTTTCGTTCTATCGGAAAGAGTGTCGCAAAGAATATTGCGCTCTGAATAACACAAACGATATTCTCCGAAATATCATGTCAGTAGTTGACAAAAAACACTTTTTCACATATTGGCAAAAGACAGTCCATACTTGTTGCACCACTGACCATGATATAGTTCTATAAGTGAAACAAAGGCAATGACGTGAGTATCCAAGTTGAAATTCCTTGGTGCGTGCGTTGTAATCAAGATTACGTAGCACGCGAAGCCAAGAGGCTGGACCAAAAGGAATCCTTCAATTTAAACGGATATGCAAGACCAGGTAAATTGAATTAAATTGGAAAATATCGCGCTATGAAAGGAAATAGACCACAATACTGAATTACACGTCATCTTCACAAAACGGTGCTAGAAATCTCATTGTTGTGGTTAATTGATTATGTTTCTAAGAATAATTCACAAATTAGTGTCAGAATATTTTGTTACTGCTGCTTTCAATATAAACAACAATAACATTCGGGTATGCTGAGCTACAACAAATCATAGCGGTTGATTGTGGGTCTACCGTTCAGTGTGACCGATAGATTTGTCCTTTAAAACATAGACGCGAGTCAATAAGCAACAGCAGCCACAATTACGTAAACGATAACCTTGTTAAATCAGGTATCGCTTATCATTGTTGAATATCTACAACAAAGAGGAATGCCACTCTTAAAGGATGTCCCAAAGCACACCTAGATTATTGATCTAATATAAATCCATGAGCAAAGTCCCTAAATTCTGCAGGTGTGGCATTACAACCCTGTCTCAATCAACCATTGTGATTCCTTTAATTCGTCACTTTACATCTCACAAATGACCAGGTTGATATCTGATATCTACGGAGAGCGATCCCGTAAATGCAACACGTTTCATTCAATGGGGCCTTAGAAACAACTTAGAGCTACAGAGGCTCCCATCACAGTCAAACATCATTAGCATCATTGTACATCTACCACATCACCATGAATCAGGGTATCTACCGTTAGTTCGTTTTTCTATTTGATATTTACAAGAGCATCTTCAAAGCTTTAAATTATAGATAATAAAAAAACTAGATTATCATGGTACAATTTCTTCCTCTAACGATTTTATGTATCATTTTATTATGTAATGTTAGCACAAAGCTCAATTCTGAGCTTATTAGATAGGAATCACAACACAATAAACTAGCTCTTTGAGATCTTAGACTTTTATGACAAGGATGATGTTACTTTATTTTAGTTTAGTGCTCCTACAATCGGTATTGTTCACGAGGCCATCAGGTTCAGGAAGCCAGACGAAGCACCTGACCACATGCCAGTGTCAAGACAAAAGTAAATCAGTGGGTGCAGCCTGTGGGAGCGAAGGGATGGCCTATAAAGATATGCAAGTTTTCGGCTGGCATATTTCTACATTCGAAAATAGGAGGGACTTAATTATCAACAATGGTTTGTCTTGGTTGTCTATCCAAACTCATGACGCAAAGAGACTCATCAGACATGTGTCCGATATTAATTCGAGCAGCTCAAACAATGAGTTGTCTCCACGAATGTTGGGGGTTCATTACTGTGTCGGAGTATTCTCTCTCGGAAGAAAGCGGTCTGTGTCTTGGGTGTGTAGTTTTGTCGACGTTTTGCAACCTGCGATGAATACCTCGTTCGCGGCCACTACAGCTCGTTAACGTTATTAAAAGAAGCAACATTTTCATAAGCTAACTGTGCATCTGGAACATCAACATCCATCACTTAGTCCCCTGGTGATGCTTTATCAAGTGTAATTCTTCAGACGGAAAAAACATGTTGACACACTGCGATGGTGCAACTTAGCTCGACAACTTATCATCGCAAAGGGTTCGTTGTTAATGTGCAGTTGCATGACATTAACAGATCTACAACATGACATTCACTTTGCATAGGCACATCAAGATACCAGTGCTAATACACTTCTCTCAATGGCAACGATGACAAGTTGATGATAAAATGTACATCTTCTTAATTCAACGTGCAACAAAATTGCTTAAGGATGATACATGCATTTATTTACTTTCCTTGTGAATGAAATTGTTATCGGGCATCGGCTATATTTTCCGTCGACTTTAAGCAGAAGCCGCTTTCTTGTTAATTTAGTCACTTAGATATAGCGGCTATCTTTAAGCCGCAAAGTTTGCATACTGCTAACTACCAGTCAAATAAGAGAATAGTTGTAAGTGACATAAAGTAAACAGCTAAAATATCCAAGCAAAAGCTCAATCTTACTCGCATGCTTCTATGCGCTTCTTCTTGTAACCGCTATAATTTGCAGCTTGAAAAAAAGGTAAATATCGTTGTCTGAAATTTACGCTTCCGAGATCCGGATGCATAAAAAAAAAGAATAAATGATCTGTATTTATCAGCTGACGAAATGTGGAATGTGTTCTTACTTAGTCCATATTTGTTTTGTTTTTTTATCATTTAAGTTTACGGCTGAACTGCTAGTCTCCTAGATTGAGGATGGGAAGTTTAGTCAACTTATACCTAGTTCACATGATACTTGCTGTCTTTCTACAGGCTGTCTACGGACCCCGTATGGTCCAAAAGTAGGACTTCGCCCAGGATTTTGATCAAATAGAATAATATAGAGCGCTTGGCTCTAAAGGACTTTATTTATGTGTACATTGTAATTTACCACATATTACGTCTGTCTATTTACATAATTACGTATGTTGTCGGTGTATGTAATAAACGAAGAATCAATTAGGGTACTTTTGGTTTTTCTTTTGTCTATGAAATAAGTATTATATACTAAAAACCGTCTGAGGATGCTTTAATAAATAAAAACAAGCATGGAGTACACAATATATGAATCAAAGCCATTCGATAATACTAAGGAATTATATAACTGAACTGGGCCACTTTCAAAAAAGGCACACTTGTCAGAATGAATAATATTTTAATATATCAAAGAAACTTTGAAGAGAATATAAACAACCAATAGAACGCCCGCAGACCACCCGCAAAGCAGGTGACCACAACATCGTACGGGGGATGATTTCTTTCGGGTTCCCTACGGGCCCTCAAGGCCGTACGGGGCACGTAAGCTCCTGTAGGTCTCATATGACCTAAGTATTAGTCATTTTCGAGTTGCGGCTTAGGCTTTGCGGATCGGGCTAGCCGTTTCTGGAAGCGGCTTGGGCTAGCAGATTTAGCCGCTCTGAGTGTTAGTGGACTAAATAGCCGACGACGGCGTTATGCAAGCGGCCCCTGGTGTGTCCTGCGGTAATCAACGTTACGAACCACGTGAAGACATGGAGCTAGGCAAAAAATTTATTTGCTATGGTGAAAGCTAAGTATTAATTAAGAATAACTGTCCTGTTAAAGAAGGACAAATTGCAAATTAGTGTCATAATGTAGTTATATAAAGGAAATGTTGCGAATGTGTGTATTCCGCTTCTCTCGCTAAGACGAACGCATTTCAGTCGTAAGAGCATATAGTAAGAGGGCTCACTTGCGGCTCTGCCGGACAACACTTGTGAACACGCTACCTGTGTGTAGCACGCTGCTTGTCATAACGTATTGCTTTTAAATTGCTTACTGAATTAGATATGACCGGACATGTATGCATGACATACATTTCCAACGCTCGTGTATGCTCGCTTCTAATTGTTCAACGGCGGCATTCTTGATATAATCTTTTTCTGGCTATTATCTCATGAGAAGGCCAGAGACTTATTAACCCATCATAGCGTTTTTCCATGCTCAAGTTAACATTATCATAACGTCTTACATAAATATATGCATGACGTTAAAATCAATAACTACCCGTGCCATGACTCTCCGCTACCAATAAAAGTCAAGATGGGGTTCGAGGTCGAATCCTTTGTTAGCCCGGCAAAGTATGTGCTAGCCACCGAAAACCCGCTGAGATCAGAGTAGAAGATAAAAGGTCTAATTTCCCCTTTAACATATACAAGAGTCGTCTGGTCGGCACCTAGCCACAGTTGCCTTACAAATTTGGCACTGAATTGAGCTACTGTGGGCATCTTCTTCAAAATTCAATATTACCCAGGTGCACTCTCCGTTGCGAGCCCGGTGTTAAGTCCGCCAGCAACCCTCACATGGACTCAGCCACATCGCCATTTGCCGCAAGATATTAGTACGCTTTTTGTAAAATAATTAATTTTGATTGTGACATGCAATTATTATGAGAGATTTTACCCCAATTTATGCACCTACAACAATACCCTAAGCCCCAAATGACCACTGTCCTGAAAATATTTTCTTGGGACAATTAAGCACAAGCGTCTGAGACACTGCTCGAGAGTGCGCTTCGGTCAAGTATAGCCAATGTGACATATATACGACCACTTAAATTTCAAGCAGGTCCTAACTTTTGTTCAAAACACAAACACGTACTAAAAGGCTCGTTTATTTGCCAAATTACACCTCATAAAACTCAGGGCGGTAGTTCTTATTGAAACTAAAAGTGATCCCTCAAACAGCATGCGTGTTATTGAATGAAGCCTCAACACCAGCAGGTATATGTAACACACGTTCCACCACTGTAAAACCCTCTTAGCCTATCACACCGAATCGTCCTGGTTGAGAAAATCTCAGACTGCCCCTGTGATTAATCAACTATGTTAATTAACTATTATTATAAATTCCAACCTCTGCAAACATTATGTTCGGAGTTATGACAAAATAAAGAAACCTTGCTTGAATATAAATTTTGCTCAAACACAGAAAACATCCAAAAAATTAACATGGGAAAAATATTGTTTCATTAAAATAAAACAGGGCTCGAAATAATTTGGTAGCAACCACAATGGCACCTGAGGAACTGAAATAAAATGCCGAAAGTAAAACCCCAACAGATCTATCACAGCCAGTCGTAACAATCTGGTATGCTTAGCACTGCATACATTGCAGCTCGCCATGTCTGCCCAGTGTAAATGATCCTTAGCAAGCTACTGTATATACAACATTACATCTTCCCAAAGAGACATACACCACACACAGCCATGTTAGTTAGTTAATAATGCTTCATTTTTTAAATAGAAAATGGATCATGATTCTTGTCAAGTACCTGTTGATCGACTGCCAAGCATTTGACAAGCTGACATAGCAGGTCTCATATTCTAACTATTGACTCCCTTTTAGGTATAAATCTCAGCATTTGTTCATAGTCTTTTGTTAAACGTAAGCACAAGTTATTGCATCAGGCCAACAACAGTTTGCTACAGAAACTGATTATATTTGCTAGAGCAAACTCAAGGCTTCAATTACAGACAAAAACCCTGATATTCAGAGTATACTCTCTCCTTATAAGATTCTTCCTGAGATTATCAAGGATTTGCAAGGAATTACATGAAGATCAACCGAATGACATCTTCTCAATCACTATTGACAACCCGCCATGTATCTGTGGACACCTCCATGTAATATACCTCGTGATATCACATTATTACCCCCGGTCAATTAGCCTCCTGCCACCCACCTACCCCCGACTAACACCCCAAGTACTTCTTTCAGTGGAACAAAGTTCAATAAAAGGTTCAATTTCCAGACTGCTTTTTTTTTAAACATTTCACACAGAAACAAATAATTCTCAGGGACTCTGGGCAGGGATCAACAATTGTCAAAGGTTTTAAAAACACACTGCAATCAAAAGAGCTGAATAATTGAGTCTCGGTCCTTGCCAACACCAATCCATTTCACTGTACGGCAACAAAAACAAACATGCCAAAGATGTCATTTACAGAAAGTAAGAAAAAGAATTTAAATGAGATTCAAAAGCTCACAACCAAAGCAGCTTTGCTTATTGAGTGTGTTCACTTACCTGGCACCCCAACGTGTTTTTCGATGCTTCTGACGAAGCTCTGGGCATTGGCAGGTAGCTCAGAGAATTGACGAGCGCTGGTGGTTGAGGATTTCCATCCAGGTAAGGTCAGGTATTCCACTTCAATGTCGTCGAACTCACGTTGGCAAGCTGCAACACGTAATAAACATTGCTGGCCTACATGTACAAGTAATGCCTCGTTAAAGTGTCGCCCAAGGTAATTGAGAACCATTGTCATTGACCAGCATCCAAGTTTTGCCCAAGGTAATTGAGAACCATTGTCATTGACCAGAATCCAAGTGTTGCCCAAGGAAAGTGAGAACCCTTTGTCATCGACCACAGAATATGGATAGCACCTCATTATTGCTAGAAATTCATGTTATGCATTGACCCAGTGGTAATCCATAGCCAACTCACCTGGGTAGTAATCTATAACCTTGCCATCTTTCTTGTATGCTATCCCAATCTTCACTTCATCAAATGAGTCAAGGATATCAAGCTTGGTGAGTGCAATTCTGTCACGATCAGAATATAAATTCAGATGTCAACATGTTATCTATGAAAATGGAGCATCTGAATTGAAATCCCTTAATTAATGGTTAATTTGAACAAGTTAAATTTGAGAAAAAAGGAACCATAAATCTATTCATGTTGGGTGTGAATACTGATGCAACATAATAAACCTTGAGTTATACAAGTACAAAATACTTAGCCAGGCAGCCAATGAGCCGTCATTATGACACCCAATCAAATAAGTCTTTTTTTCATAAAGGTGTGTTGTTTTGGTTATATTTTAGATTTAGAGTGTCGTATCAAACATTATGCTGTACGCAGGGCACGAAATTGGCAAATATGTGAATTGGCCCTCCATTTTTTTTCAACTGGCCCTTCAACAAAATGAACTGGCCCTGCCAGTATTTAACTGGTCCTCTCAATGGTCTTGTTATTCACAATGCCGAAAATGAAGTGAAAAAGCTGAGTGAAGGTGGACTTTTTTCTAGTTCATCACCGTCGCATTTAGGTAAACGTTTGACAAACTGGTCCATTGTTAAACTTGGGAAAAATAATTTGCGCGAAGTATCAAAATCAGCTATGCATAGGAGACTTGTAACGCCGGGAAAATTCGACACTCATATGCATTGTGCACGTGACATAGACTAACCAATACCAAACGAGTTATACGATCTCATTGATAATCGTGTGTTTCCGTCGATACGGAAATAACCGAAGTACTCTGGATGAAAGCTGAGGTCAAGTCAATTGGGTCAGTTCACAATTTCAAACGATCGAGCGATTGTCAACATGTTTATCTTTTGACGTCGAGCATGGTTACAGAATAGTCATCGGCCTGGCGGACCGACTGCTTTGACAAATGAGTCGGCGGAATAAACATTTAGTCGGCGCGCGCCGACTAGAAATAGCCAATTTCGTGCCCTGTGTACGGTCACAATGGTATATTTACTTCGTTATGAAACGAAATATCATTGGTCGAGGGCGTGACCAATGTTTTCACGCAGTCGAGCGAGTTTCAACGTTAAAGTTACGAGATAGGGCGTGATTTTAGTTGGTTTGCTATCTAGTAGCCAGTGTTGGAAACTTCGACACCAACTTTGAAATTTCTGGCTTACCCACTTATGAGTACAATAGAAAACCTTGTGAATAGTTTGCCAAGACAATACAAATAACTGGAACTAACTGGTAACATCACACACAGCAAAGGTTGGGGGATTAACAACCACCCAACATGAAAAGGTTGGATGCTTATCAAACTACAAACAAATAGACATTTCGAAAACTAGTGGAGGGTGAGATAGGGGTCCGAGCAGCGAGAGGAAGTGTTTATCACTCCTCTAAACAAAATGAGTAATTCAAAAGTCATGTGACCAACACGCAGGGCAGTCACTGCGACCATGTGAACAAATATGAATAAACCACATGAGAATGCCATAAACATTATGATATTTCAAAAACATTATGACTTGCAACGATATAAGAAAGATATGGAACGGCCAAAAGAAAGCGAGATAAACATCAACAAACGTGACCCCCATCACAACGACAATTTAGTTCTATGCATCTGGAATTGGCATTTGCTGAGACGGCCTAGGTTTGATTTCAATAATTTAAATTTCATCTACACAATTTTCAGCTGTTCAATCTATAAGAAAAGTGAAACATTTCACTCACCCTGAGAAGCCATTGATCATGTGTCCATACTGCAACATGGGAATGTCAATCCAGCCACATCGCCTGGGACGCCCAGTCGTCACACCAAACTCACCACCTCTCGTCCTCAACAGCTCATCCAACTCCTGTCACATACAGAAGCAGCAACAACATAGAAATCCATCGAGTAATGACACGGTGAGTGGTCAAAGGCGTGGAGGATAGCTAACAACAAAAACTACCAACAAAATCGCAGATTGGTACGAGGTTTGATAACATGAAACTCCTTACAAGTTTATGAAATACATGAACAAAACTGGGTCTAAAGGGTGAAAGCGTTTAAAACATATATTATATATAAAATGAAATAGGAGTGGAATATTAAACATTTCGCACCCCAAAAAATAACAAAGCTGGTACACAATACAAACAGATGTAACATACAGGGTCAGCTTCTGTGGGGAAGCAGCCGGCTCCAACACGAGTGAGATAGGCCTTGGTCACACCATACACCTCACCCACATTCCTGGGAGGGACACCGAGGCCAGTGCATACACTCCCCACGGTACAGTTGCTTGAGGTGACCATTGGGTACGTGCCTACATACAGATATTCACATAGGGTCACAGTGCATTTATATCACAGTCCAAAGGACTCTTTTGAAGGTTCAATCAGTTCGTAAAGCACATTTTCCTTCAGTTCATGGATGTTTTGCCATTATATATATGAATGTACACTCTTACTGACATCCAAGATCAGCACCAAAACTGGCTAAGTGCCAGATAACAGTCAACTACATCTACTTTAGCTGGCGTGTTTATCGCTCAATCATGACCCCTAAAATGCTAAAACCTTACCAAAGTCTATATCTAACATGGTGGCATTGGCTCCTTCAACCAGGATGAACTTGGAGGAATCCTGCAGCTGTTTGTTCATGAACCCAACGGTGTCAACAACCATGGGTCTGACAATCTCGGCATATTCCTGGCCACAGCATACACACTCTTACGTTAATGAGATCCAACTGATGATGACAAAGATGACTGGCATCACATTTAACAAAACCCAGCCCTCTATTTCCTCATCTGGGGATCATCACTTTATTGTGATTACATTTTCAATACACTTCAGTACTTAAAATGTACACCTATTGTCTATCATATGACAATGATTATTCCAGCAGGATAGGACTTGGAAGCATGAGTCACCTTGTATTTGACAAGCTCCTCCTCCACGTTGATAGCTAATTCTGGGTAACGCTTGATGAAGTAGTTGGCCAGGTTTGTAAACTTCTCCGTAAACACGGCAAAATCTTGCACCAGATCGCCAATACGAACACCATTCCTTGTAGCCTGTACAAATAAAAAAAACCATGTTCATCGTAAAATGAACTGTGATAACTAGATTTAATATAAGAGCTTATCATTATCAACACAACAGATGAGGTGTTGTTATTTTTATAAGAAATGTGGAAAAGACATAAGCTGTTCACCTTAGATGAGTAGCATGGGCCGATGCCTTTCTTTGTGGTTCCAATCAGCTGCTTTCCACGATTTGACTCTTGCAAACCATCAGCCTGTTGGTGAAAGTCGAACACTGCAATAAAAGTTGAACGATTAAGAGTATTCAAGTAAAAGAGGAATCCGACATGTTGGGTGGGGGTACAGAGGGTACTGACCCCATTACAACTCTACTGAAGGACATGCCTTGAGATGGGGTGTCTGGGATCAATCATTGAACACTACACAACAATGACCTAAATGGGCTCTGGGGGAGATGATGAGGCGTTTCTCCCATCCTGTCATCCCCTTCTCCACGTTCTTCTGAATTTCCTGGAAGAGGTTAGGCAGATGGATGACCACACCATTACCTGTAATCAACACACACCATAATGTGATAGTGAAGAAAGATATCAAAGGTCACTAAGTGGTGGAAATGAAGATGGTTGCGATGGCCATTAACTAGTTCTTCCTACTCAGCACTACCTCTTCCCATAATTGTGCTTCAAACCTACTCTCGAGAGCATCAACTTTGCAGGTTTTGTTTTGAAACTACATCCTCGAATTAAAGAGTTAAAATAAGCAGCTTACCAAGAACTGAGATGCAGTTCTCGTGAATGACTCCGCTGGGGAGGAGATGGAAGTCATAGGCAACGTCACCAACAACCACAGTGTGGCCGGCATTGTTACCACCCTGTAAATACAAACCAAACATGTATACCATTGTATAAGCTAAATGCATTGTAGCAACACTCAGATACAGGGTAGTTCACAAACAGACAACAGACTTATGTACCAATGTATCATATATTGTCAATGAGAGGCTTCATATGTTAGGAACGAACTTGACAGTTCGGGGGCCTCGACTGAAATGAAAGACTTTGTACAGCTTTTAACATTTCAAACAAGTAAAAGACAGCATGTGCAAGCTTGAAAATTTTTAATTTCCATGATATGCACAGTTAATTGAACTGTGTATTTCTGTGAAATGTATTTCTTTGGCACTGATAGATGCATACAATGTAACCAGGTCATTTATCATATAATCCACCATGCAGAGTCATGTGGGAACAATTACTCAAGTACAAGTGCTCGTGATTCATTATATATCAGTAAAGGTTATCAGCAGTCTATCTACATCCTGCTTTACTTCACACACCTTCCCTTCACAGCCTCAACACTAGGTTGCATATGACCCAGGATGTGAGGGTAGGGGCTAGGAGTCCAAGATAAGATAAGGCAGGTTAGGGCAGCTAAGACTTATCAGCATGAAAGCCACTTAGGCCCATATATATATATTTACTATTTGTCTATGTCACACTGGAACAGAATTTGTTTCTCTTTATATGCATAACCCTTAGCTCCCTTACACATCCGGGCAGATGTTCACTGCCCATAAGCATGGTAGGCATGAATTCAAAATGACTGTATAATGGCTAGGTTCAAGCTTTATAGAGAAGAAAAGTTATTAGGCAATAACATTAAGCTATGCCTCAATGCAACAAATTCCTCAGTAGACTGCCATAAATGACACTAGATGAAGACCCCTAACTTCTCTCTCAAGAAAGTCAAAGTAGGTAAGATAAGTGCACTTGGTGAGAATATTCATTTTAGTCACCCTGACAGTAACTTCCTAATCTGATCTACCTATAAAGTATAAAGACCTAGATTAGTACCAGAGAACCAGATCTGACCGATCCGCTTGTAATTGATCAATGTGTAATGACACTTAGTCCGATATATGAGTACAAGATTGAATTACATTTGGATAATAGCTAACCCGAGGCAATCACATAAATGATTGGATTCGGTGATGTGTGGATTAATGCCAACGTGACACTGGGCGATAATGCATGCAGTGGACCGAGCAGCTGCGAACATGACAACAGTTGCGACTGAACATAAATAAAGCACTGTCAAAAATAACAGTGAGATGACTAAATAAAAGATATAGCTTCTTTTCTCCAAATGATTCAAGTAGCTTAACAAAATATATACCGCAGGTTCAAACTCGTACAGTATAGATATGTTGGCAGCTCGTATTACAACGGGTCAACAAACGACAAATATCGATTATATCAATCGACCCGATGTTCACAACAAATTCACTCACCTGGCAACGACATACTACATCAGCTTTTGTTGCTAATAAGTCGACGATCTTTCCTTTACCTTCGTCTCCCCATTGTGCTCCTAACACCACAGATACGGTGTTAAATCGCCCTTCTTTGGGTCGATTGACTGGCGCATCGCCATTCATAACAGTGGTCGCCATGTTGAAAGAACTTTCGCGGGATTTTCAGAACGAGATTATGTACTCTCAGCGTTATGTGAGGCCTTTTACTAAAATACCACCAGAGGGATCAGAAACAATCTTCAGCTGATGAAAACGTCCTTAACCAGTTTGAGTAGAGGTCACCGAACGATATGATTACATTCTTGTTGTGGTTTTAAAGAGAAAATTGATATACCAGCTTAATATTAGATAGGGGCAGGACATACATGCCCCCATCAGACACCCACACGTACCCCCTTGTGTCGCGTAACCTGTAGCTCTGCTTCTCCGATTCGGTAGTTGTAGGAATGCGGGTCAGAGCACCTCATGCTCGAGGTACAAGATGTAAGATGACTATGTTCCATGAGCAGTGAATGTTAAGCAATGCCGCGTATCAGTGATTGTCAGTGATGCCCAATACCATGGGCAGTTGGTTCAAATTATGTTAACTAATACTGTATGTTATACTATAGAGTTATATTTATGCATGTGTGAGCTTTTACTTCATATTCCTCTACTAACTTCGCATTCTTGTTTTATTTCACTGGTTTGTTTTTATGAATGTTTTATGAATGTTGAATAAAGAGCCCGAGTTGTATTGAGTTATATGTATTTGTATGTGCGCTTTAAGTTCGTATTCCTCTATGTAATGTCAGGGCTCGAAACTAACGCTCGCCAGCCAGCCAATGGCGAGTCAAAATCGCCTCGGGCGGGTTGAAATTACGAAACTGGTCGCCCGGTTGGCGAGTGAACAATTAGCCTGTATTAGGTATTTATGATGCACCTGCAAGAAACAGCAAACAGCTGAGCGCCTGAGCTTTAATTTAA
>CM067346.1:30887358-31072358 GCA_034190875.2 Urechis unicinctus
ATATTGCAATAGCAGTGATATATCAATGGTAGGTGATGAAATTAAAATATATTAAATTTATATTAAGTTAATTACCTGGACAAAACCAAATGGGAAACTGGGCTTTGTTTCCATTTGGCTGCCTTGATACCACTTGCAACGCCAGTCAGATATCATGGATGGGAACGTACAGTTGTAGAGGTCCCGGTCATGGTTAATGTTGGCTTCGCCTGTCCGTTATTGAACATCAAGTTTTTGTTTGTATTTGAAACAATAAGTATTGAATGATACCATTTTTAGCTGATAATGGCTGTTGTATGATACTCTAAAGATGGAAATAACCAGCACATACATGGACTCATTGCCAACCATGAAAAGTTATTTTGTGATTATCTTTAAGGGAACTTGTCATGATCATCATATGTAAATTCAGCAAAGGAAAAATAGGTAATTGCATCTCAACCTTGGTACCAGAGCACTCCATAGATGGTCATGTTCAGTAGCGGGTGTATCATAGCATTCCACAGGACATGGTGTTGAGTGGGAGGACTGGGCCCCATCCATGATTGCCATTCAATGGAACGAGACACTGAATCACTGGAGAGGAGGGAATAACAGAATCGGATATAATTCCACAGTGACATTTTTATACCTCCCTCATTGAAATGGTTTCATGGACTGTAATCTATTGAATTGATCATTACCTCAACAGGAAACAATAACAGGATATACAATGTATTACGTTACAGTATTACACCACTGTGAATGACTGTAATGGATGAATGTCTAACTTGTAAGTCCTTGTTGAGTTAAGATGACATCGTTCTAATGCCTCAGGAGAGGACCACGCTTCTATAGGAGTCCCTCCCCAAACAGATAAAATCATTCCCATGGGGTTCCGCATCTTGGTATAGATGTGTCGCGCGTAGAGCCAGCACACTGCTGAGAATCGCTCCAATGTATCTGCACATCAATCAAAAATTACATTAATGGCTCATTCATCTTTTAATAAGCACAAACCCATGACTCACATTGAGTTTTTAAAAATTAAATGTTTGCAATGCAAGATATATCTCAAACAATGTATTAGGGCTCTGAATCTACATAACCTTCCCTTCTGTGGCAACAGCAGCATCCCCGATATACACGGCGCAGTAAATGCATAAACCAGATTCATGATAATTAAATAGATAGGTGGTGTATCCCATTACCTTTACTTGGGGGAGACCATCTCATAACATACGCCTGGACGTCGTAAAATGGTTTGGTTGACATTTCTTCTGAGAGGTGAAGGAGACGCACTTCTGGGAAGTGCGAGGCCATGGCATACTCTTCAGAGTAATTGAACATCTGAAACAATAAACAACTTTCTAAAGCCCCACAAGCCCAACAATAAATATAGATTGATATTGAAAAAGCGATTGTGGGCGTATTCACCTCTTGGACCATAAAGGCCATGTTGCTCTGCCCCGAGCACACCCAGACATCACCAAAGAGCACATCAGACACATTGATGGGGCTGTGGGAACCAAGTGATGCTTGTATGGTGTGGGGAGTTGATGAGGCGGGGTAAGCGTTCAGCTTAACACTCCAAGTAACAAGGCCAACTGCTGGACCTAGTCAAAATGAACCACATGTAATTGATCATCACAGTACCTCTCTAGTTAAATAATAGTGAATTACATATATAATATACATGGCTATTACTAGTTAAAGAAACTTTGCCTGTTATGGCATCTGCTCCGTCATGTTCATTACAGTGACAAAAACTATCAGGGGTCAGCCCAAAACAGCAACAAGATGGGCGACTCGCCGCATTGCCTATGGCACTTCCGTTATGCAAGCGATTGGTGCGCCACCAGGCGGTTGGCGTTCAACTTAAGCCGCCCCGCTGTGGCTAGAGTGACGGGCTGTGCAGCTTGACGAAAGAACGTAGCTAATAAACTTCTAAAGTTAGATTCAATTGATGCGAACTTAGTGCTTGTTCTTTCTTTTAACCTTTCTCGCGTTTACTATTTGCGATATATCAAGAAATCAATGAACACTGGTAAATGTTCAGTGAAATAAGGCGCGGAATCGTAACAGCACTGATATGAATCGGCGTAAGTATTGCTCATAATCTGGGTCAAAACTATGAAGGCTAACGAAACATGACACACTCTGGGTGGTTTCAGAATTTATTTAGCCACTTGTGGCAGGCAATCGTCATAAACCACACATCATCACAAGCACCTAGGCAGAACTATCAGGCCCCGAATTCGAATTCATGACCAGCAATCCCTCAGTGCAATTTGCTGATGTGGTCTATTCAATTGTAACGACCTTATGGGAGGGTGTCGGCGCTCAAAACCTGTGCCAAACTGTACGCAAAGCTCATATTTACCGATCAGCGCACAATAAATTGAAGATAATTTTTTTTTTATTCGATCTGTGCATAAAACGAAATCACCATTGAAAACCATTGTGTTCAAAGGAGATTTTAATTGCGAATTCGTTTTTATCTATAAATCAAATAAAAACACTTCAAATTAAAAATCCATTGTGTGCGGATCGGTAGATATGAGATGTGCGTAGTTAGGCATAGGTTTTGAGCGACTAACACCTTACACCAAGGCGCCATTACAATTAAATTGACCTCTCCAACAAAGTGCACAGAGGGACCTCTGTCCCATAATCCAGATACAGGGCCTGATATATCTGGCTAGGAAGAATCAACAAAATGCTGTTTGAGCAAATACAAAACTCATATGTGACTGAATTTCATTGTTTTCCTGTTTTTCCGCACCCCTTTGCATGACAGGTCTCTTGAACCTAACTTTAAAGTGAAATGAAGTCTCATAGTCACAAAGAGATTGACCACCATTATTGCACTGCGCATTGGGGCAGAGTTATGAAGGGTTTGACTGTTGAAACAGTTGAACAGCTTATCCATATTTTCAATGAAGTTTGCTGTATGTTGTGCTTCTTCAGGGAGGGCACCTAGGCTGACCATTGTGGTGATGCCTGCTGCCACTGAATGACTGAAGACTTGTGTTGCATACTTAACGCGGAGTGTGGAAAAGGGAGGAAGCTCAATATGCTTTGCTGTCAACTTAGGAGCCATCCTGATTGGCAGCTTACTGTCCTTTCCAAAGAATGTGACAATATATTCCCAAGAGACGCGTTTGCCATCAATAACTTTGCTGTCAATCCTCCTTTTTTCACGTTGTTGCAGACACTTTTCACCAGATGGGGTGGATCATACATGACAAAAATTTTGTTATTGTTGTGTAGGAACCAAGTCTCCTTTTGGGTGGCTCCCATGTGCACCTGCAACATGTTCCTGTTGTTCGAGCCTTGGTCTCCAATGACAACTTTCACTGTAAGACCAGAATCTTCTACTTTTGAAAGGCATTCCCTTAATAGAACAGACATACTTTCACCTACCATTGGTCCACTTGATAGGAAATACCCAAGGGGCTGTTTCCATTTATCAAACAGACCTCTTACCAGAAAGGTAATTGCATGGTTAGCAATGTATTTTGTGCGGCCCATGTTTCCAAAATCTTCAAAACCCTCCACCTCGTCTCTCCCAGGGTTGTAGGAAACACCTTCCTTGATTGCCATCTCATCCAGTATTATGGCACACACCTTGGACTTGGCCTGCATAGATCTCACTTTGAGCTTGAGAGCTTCAAAGACTTCTCTGTTGAACCCCGGGTAGATCTGTCAGCAATAGAAAAGCAGACAGAAAGAAGTTTAGATCAATACAGCCTAACAACAAATACATTTCAAGTTTATATTTTAGTACAACTCCTAGATACATATAATCTGTGGTCAACATTTCACAGTGCATTTAACTGCAAAATAAGGGTGTGCCTTTTCCATCACACCTTTATCTGGGTTATTTCTTTCCGCAGAGTTGAAACAGAAGGCAGCTTAAATAACTTCTGTAATAATCGATACGTCTTGGGACTTGAGTGCAGAAGCGAAATGGCAAGGGATTTATCACAAGGTGTCCATCTTCTGCCTTTTGCCTTTTTCGTCCCCTGACGTATCTGGCACATGATAAAGTCAAGAGCTGGTTTTTCTATGTAATCAGCAAGCTCATCTTTCAGTTTCGTTAGTCTGGCCTCAGTGTGCTTCACCTAGAATGTAAAGAAAGAAACTTTGAATGATGTTTCGTTTTACAAATGGCAATATGCAGCAAGCTTTTCCACTTAGATTGGAGAAAAAAATTGCAAAAACCCACTGAAAAGTAAGTTAATCCAAAATCTCATTCAATAACAACAAAACATGACATTTTAAACTTACTGTTCTGACTTTTACTTGCATAGGTGTGGTCTGCTGTAACACAGCAAGTTTGCCTCTGAGTCTGCAGTTGGCCATTTTCATTTTTTGAATTTCCCTCTTCATCTGAAGCTTCTTTGGAGACAAAGCAACTGGTGTTTGTGGTGACGTAAGTGACATCCCTGGTGTTGACAAGACAGGGTCTACAATAACCACAAATAAACCATCTACACTTAGTTGTAAGGAAACAAGAGTAGCAAAGTTCAAATATATTACTAGTATAACCACTAGAAAAACATACAGAACACTGAAAATATAATAATCAATTTAATGCAAGCCATTAGCGATAAGCACTAAAAAGCAATAATATATATATATAAATATACAAATATAAATATATATACATATATATATATATATATATAGTGGTTTTTTTTTGCAGTATTGGTGAAGCAGCCTAGTTGATTAGATGTGCCATTCTTGGGAAATGATAGACATTACACATAGGCATTATATACAATGTCAATGTAAAAAGCCCATAACCATAAGTTTTACAAAAGAAGCACCAACATTGATTAATGTGATCATATATACACCCATTAATTCCATACTTACCTTGCCACTGTGATCAAAATACACAAGAACAAAAATACACTCTTGAAACATATTGTTGAAGGAATCAGTCAATCATGCTATACACATAGAATCAACTTGTTTGTTTTTGAATGCCCATGTAAACTTAGTTACATTGTCTATTATTATGAAAGATGATGTTTAAATATATTTTGCAATATCAAAATAATTTAAATTAAACGAATTCTCAAGAGGCAATTTAAAAAACAAAAAATAATTCACTTACAGTCAGCGTTTGCTCCAGATCCATTGGTGATAGTTTGTGGCTGTTTGTTTAGCAGAGGCATTCTTGGCTTAGGAGGTGGTCTCTTTGATTGAATACTCTGTGGAGGGTTTGGAACATTAAATTTTGTTGGTACTGCTTTCCAGATGAGCTTTTGCTTATTGAGAGGATTCATAAATTGGTTGTCTTCAAAGTGGAGTGAGCATAACCGACAATTGTCATAAAGATACTTAGCGCTTCTTTTGTCCAAATCTTGACGTCGACAATTAACAACCCATCGCTTGCACCTGAAAAATAAGACCCATGGAAATGACGACTTGCACATCCATTGGCAATGCAATAAACTGATACTAAAGTGATAGACGGACACTACCAGTCACCTTCAATTCATCATATATTGAGTGTGATATTTACTATATTACTTATCCGGTTGCCAAACTTTACCCATATAATATGATCCTATGATACCATAGATATAGTTTCCCACAGAAGCGACTGACTTAACACTATTTTAATGGCAAATTGTTCAAAGAATGGCTCTACGACTTCGAAATCATTACTGCAAAATACCGAAACATCTGCAAAACACACATATTATCGTCCATCAGTAGGATTTCAAAAAGACATCAAAATCTATAATTTGACAATGTTCCATAAAAACCATCAAAGTTTCGAATGTACTTACCTTTCCTCGTCCTTAGGAAACCTAAAAAATGACAGGTCAGGCCGAGCAGAGTGTTTATTCGAGCATCCAAAAGCAGCGCAAAACGCGGAACCTTTCCTGGCCATGTTTACTTGACCGAAAAACACCGTCCGCTAGATGGCGCTGTGAGAATACGATAACCACAGGGTGGCTGCGAGTCGCCTATCTTGTCAATTCTATAATCTTTGATACTACTCTCGATCTTTCATGTCCGCCCTGTAGCGGTATGCCTATTAGAATAAAAGATCGTCAACCATCAGGGTCGAGGGAGCTTGCGCAACGTGATAGTAAATTATACTGTGATTTGTCGTGAAAACAGGCACCTCGCTGAAGGACGTTGTATATTACCGTCCGACCGGGGCTCAAGCCAAAGACTTTGGCTTGAGCCCCGGTCGGACGGCAATATACTTTGGCAAAGTCAAGGACAAGGTGTGATTATCATTTCATATCTACAGTGCTGACATCGAGATCGAGAACAAAGCTAACCCTACAGAACACCCGTAAATGACACATACACGCAAAGCATACGTAAGTTCAGTCCCGGTCTACGGTGATATACATATAAACCAATATGTCAATCATTGAAAAAGACGTCCTGCAGTGCTAGCGTAATTCGTAGGTATTCAACCTCTGAATTATCCGGAACTCAGCTACAAACGTAAAATATCACAACACAGCTCGACTTACCTTGACTGTGAATTAAGAAAGAGGACAAGCATAGCACCAACCCCAGCGTGCAAACCACTTTATTTAGTGCCGACATTGTCACAATGCCCCAATGGATATGGCAAACCCGAAGAATCCACTGAGTAAGGAAAACAACAAAATCACATGACACGAGTCACATGAAGAAGCGAATTGGTCACATGACGTTACAACCGTTTCTCGTCAGGTGGTGCTTTCCTCTACTAGCTTTCCTCCGGCGTAAGGATCTTTGTAGCTTCTCTGGTCTCATAACTAAAAACACTATTTCGAATCATCTAAATGAAAGCCAGGTCCGACAAAGTGGTGACAGTAAAATCGTTAGAGACAAAGTTGGTGTTTACAGTCACCTAGATTTGGTGGTCAGGATAGCTTCCATTTCGGTTGGTTCATTGGGATGGGGTGTGGCTGTTGTGCATGGGATTGTAATCTCGGGGTGATAAAAAGGTCGCTCTGAGGAAGCTTTTATCAAACTTAATAAGGCACATGCTTGGCCCCGTCTGGAATCTATGTTATTCAGACGTGGCTATAACCACATCATAAACATGACATGGACATATTAGAAAGGCCTTCGAAAAAAGCTACGATGCTCGTTTAAGGTCTATCAGGTCGAACCTTCAAACATAGTTTACACTTAGAACAATACGTGCTCATGTTAGTATATATGATGTTCAGTATATTACATAACATTATTTTTGATGGGTTTCTTCGGGTTCGCAGCACGGAAATCTCGAAACTTCGCGGACTATAGCTAGGGCAGAACCATGACGAAACAAGTGATCGCATCAAGTAGCAACCCCATGAAACAATTTACCAGTCAAGACGATTTCAACCAGCTCACTTAAATAAAAACCCACCTGGATGGACTTGTATTAACCATTGTGCATTGTGTGATTCTTTATAGATAATTCAATATTTTTACGGATTTCAATCAGATACCGCGCGGAATAGATAAATCACCTATAATCTGATTATTTTTCTCACGGAATAATTCTACGCTTTTCTTACCAATGTCGCACAGCCCATGTGTTGCGTGGGCTAATATAGTTATTCGCTGACGAATAAGCACGCTGAAAGTTATTACAATCGTCTCACATTTGCTAATAGGTTGATTCAATCATATAGCGAGATTATTCCGAGTGTATAGGGCTATAAAGTGATGTCATAATCCGATCCGACCCCACGCTGCGCCTTCAAGAAGGTGGCAAAATAACCAGACTTGTTCCAACAAGATGGGGTCCATATAACACTGAAGGCTATAGGCAGCCACAATATCACTACACAGTGTTTGCGTGTCCTTACTGTTCATATCGAGGAAAAAGAAAAGAATTATTTTGTCTGACACTATGCTGTTATATAGAAAGGATCAAAAATAAGTTGTAAGATATAGCCACACTTAAATGACTTGAAAAAAGGCGTATTCAACATCTCCTTAAAGTCATGCTTGATCATGTACTCTGGTAATTGCACACTCAATTTCTTTCTGACAACCTGTTCCGGTACAATATGCTCCGATCAAGTGGTGTGTGGAACTTTTTCATCGTGTCATCTCAACCAATCAGAACTCGATCGCCTTTTCTCCCTTTTCTCCATTTTCGCCCGAAATGTGGCGCGCTCTCTCGCACTGTAAGGGACAGGAAGCGGCCCCTTGCGGGAGAAAATGGGGGCCTTTCTCGCGGCAAGCGCATAGTTTCGGTTTCATTGTGGATATTTGGCAGCTAAGTGTGTACATCGCATATTCTGTGTGAACCCGTCCCGAGGTGCTTTTTGAATTAATCGTTAAAAACTGTAAATTTTCAATAGGTCCACATCATTGATATTTGGTTGTGATAATGCTATAAGTTCACAAATGGAGATAAAATCACGCTGGTTATATTCACATGTTACAAATATGATGAATTCAGCGGCAAAAAGAAAAACCCGTCCCTCCGGGATGTGGCAGAGATTGAAGCGGTGGCGCTCTCTCCGAAGAGAATCTTGCAACGGAGGTCGCCTGAAATCAAGCGGTTCGTACTCTTCCATGGCAGGATGGTTGTGCTCGGTGGGGAACTTTCTCAAACCGAGATACTACAGGGTTTTGATGAGACACGATACATGGTGATCTTGAGGCGGAATGGGATGAAGACCGAGCTTTTTCTCGAGCTTCTACAGGCTGAGAGGAGGTTGCCATGCGATAAATGGAATTAAGAATAGTATATGATGTCTGTCGAGATCTATATGGTGGTTATCACTATTTAAGTCCATTAATATCTTGACCTGGAAGTCCCTTACATTGAATTCTGAACTAACTGTAAAGTGCCCCGGACACCCAGACCGTGATTTAAGACCACGAGCTAAACCTTCAATATTTAATGGTCTTGACAGTCTCAAAAATGGAATTTGATCTTAGAAATGAGAATGCAGAAAAAAACATGCACATCGAACACCACCCCTCCCCCACCCCACCCCACGCCACTAACCATATTCAAACCTTATCTAAACCAGAAGCGACCAAGGAGGGTTTTTTTCCCACCGCAAATCGCATATTCAAGGGTAAGAGAACATCACAATATTAAACCATTAAAAATTTACGATACATGTTTTAAGAATTGGCAACATAAAATAACTGGAGTATAACTTGCAAATACAGTTTAATGGTCAACGAAGTAATTAGGACATTGAGCGGTGACAAAGTCTATATTTTGCTAACCCACTTTCTATATGTTACCATGCTTTGTATGATTCATATTAATCGCGATAGTTCAATAGATGTGATGTTTCACATTGTTTGCATTATCGCATGAGTGATTGGGGTAGGATGTTCAAGCCCATCGCTAACTGGTACACGGGCAACCATTCCGCGACCGTATTTGGTGCGCATGCGCCAGATTTGTGTCACTCATTCGGAAGCACTTGCATGGAAATCACAGGGTTGAGCGCATGTGAACTGGTGTATTCAAACCTGAACAGTTACAATCTCAGGTGGTCTGTCTTTTTCCACTCATCGTTTTGTTATGACTGTCTAGTATCAAATACTCAACAGATAGCAGGTTAATTGGAAAGCGATTGGGCATATTACATGATATAACACACACACACACACACTCGATAAGTGTTGATGAAGTGGTTCAGAGCTGTCGCCAAGAAGTTCCTATTCGCAAGTGATAAACCTGTGCCACGAGGTGTTGATAACATAATGTACCCCTTCTCTAACACACCTTTAAATGAAGTTTAACTCTGGAAAAAAAAGGTCTTGAGAATGTCACGAGAAGAGTTTTATTGACTGAAAAAGTGTTGCAAGTTTATGTGTCGGGCAAACATCTATAGGATGAGAAGTGGAAATGATATTGAATGCATTGGTTACTATACAATAAGCATGAATGCATGGTTATTTTTCTGAATGTGATAGATTAATATATAATTTCATATAGTTACACACAATGGTTGAGAAAACTGTTGACGTCTGGATGGCTCACGTAAGATGGACGTTGACTTCAAGATAAAATCACGCGATGCTCGAGTGCTGATGTGGAGGGTACCATGACAATGGCGACCGAACTCCAAGTGAGCTCTCGTTTATCAGTGTGAATCAGATTGTGCAATATACAGGTAAACAAAGTTATATTATGGAGTCGATCTCACGTTTAATCATTTGAACAAGCGACCAGTGTTTTGGTACAGGGACACAATAGAGTACAACGTGCCTTTAATGAGAATTCAGGGGACTGATGTGCGGTGTCGACAGGTGCCCGCCAACGGCAGTTGCCTTCCCTGGGTAAAAATAAACTACTGGAAATTCGAAATGTGTGTTTTTACGAACTGGTGTCCTTTACATTCAGGCGTATTGGACAGTTTTCATTCTTTCAGGACGTCAGAATTACGGCCATTAGGTATCTTGTATATTTCACCCGTTGGGAACGGTGAGCACCTACAACACAAACACACACAAACACACACACACACACACACACACACACACACACACACACACACACACACACACACACACACACACACACACACACACACACACATAGTGACATACACACAAACACACATACATAGTGACATACTCGCAGGCATGCACACACGCGGAGTGTAACTGATCCTTGAATGTAGGTTGATTCAGTGAAATTATGGGGTGAACGTCCTTTATCCATATCGGGTCATATCGAGCCACTTGAATATGCAATTCATTGCGAATACACCAACACTTCAAGGAGGCACATCCCACTTCGCAAACTCACGCCACACCACCAGCTTCGAGTTGAATTCTTCACCTGCGCGCCATATCGGCTCATATATGGGTTGAGGTGGGTTTCTAGGGTATGAGAGGAGAGAGGGTAAGTATTGGGCGGAGGATGAGAAAGGCTACGAATGGTTTATTGATCACATAACACTGAATCGACCCGCCCTGACTGTTAGAGCTGCACAGCGTGCTCAAACACGCCACTATGTAAAAGTCCAGAGCCCCGTTACGAATTCTTATGACATAGCTTGGCGTGGCTTTAAATCAGACCACCCAGCGTCGAACCCGCGCGACGTAACAATCCTCGTTACCGAGTCGGTTCTTGGAGTTGTTTGGCTAAAGGTGTGGCGGGGGCAGTTTAGAAAGACTCTTCGCATCATTTATCAAGTGTAACTACAACATTACAGGACACCCTGTTTGATTATCTGTGATTCTTACCCTCTCATTAGTGACACAGAAAAGCATATTCAGCCGCTCAATAATTTTGGTGCAGGTGTCAAAGCGGTTCAAAATTTTACCTTATTAAGTCAATCCCAGAGTAAACACGTAAAGCGCCCCGCTCCACCTAATCTAATCACGTGGTTGGCACGGACCATGAGCTGAGATATCTATCTCTGTCTTACACGAGGAGTCCAGATCCTCAATGTCCATTGTGGTGGTGATTTTAGGGGATTTTTTTTCCCCAAAAGTGGGACTGGGTCACTGAGTGCTAATGTACTGATCCGAACAATAACCAGCCGATATCATAAAAGGCCGACCACAGGAACAGAGTTCGCAAATAGTGACTAACATAGTTTTAGGCGAGCGGCCTCGTTGATATATCAGAAGCGAAGCCTGTCACTGGACATTCATTCTCGTCAAGCGAGCGTGGCATCACGTACCATCACCATGTATCATCCGAGGGACGCGCAGCATATCAAGGAATTCGATCATGTTATTCCTTATGATGCGCCTGTGTTTGAATTTGAGGAGGATTTTAATCGGAATTCGGACGATGCTTTGCTGTGGTTTAGCGCCAACTGGTCTTGGTCCATTTGGATATCAGCTATCTACGTCACCCTCGTATTTACCGGAAAATGGTATATGTCTCATCGGGAAAAATTCGACTTGAGAAAACCGCTGGCAATATGGAGCGCTATATTGGCAGTTTTCAGCATAGCCGGAATGATTCGAACAGTTCCCGAACTGGTGTACATCTTACGCCATTATGGACTTCAGATGTCGGTTTGCAACCCATCGTACCTCTGGGGACCCTGCTCAATTTGGACCTTCTTTTTTATCGCTTCGAAGGCGTTTGAGTTAGGTGATACGGCGTTCATTGTTTTGCGCAAGCAAAAACTCATCTTTCTCCATTGGTATCATCACATTACCGTCATGATGTATTGCTGGTACACCTACGGTGACATTACAGCACCTGGGCGCTGGTTCATGGCAATGAACTACATGGTTCACTCTGCCATGTACACATACTACACCCTCCGTGCATGCCGGGTCAAAGTACCCAAGTTCGTCAACATGGTGATAACCAGCATGCAGTTGTTACAGATGGCGGTTGGCCTATCAGCTGCGGTGTTCGCTTTGGTCGTCCGACTGAGGGGCGAGGTATGCATCATGTCAGACAATAATTTGAGCTCATGCATCCTCATGTACGCCAGCTACTTCTTCTTATTTGCTCAATTCTTCAAAAACGCATACTTGACACCGAAGAAGCCCCAGGCGATCGATTCAAAGACACAGCCCAGTAATGGAAATGGAGTCGCTACCAAAAAGACCGCTTAGTGGCTTTTCATATGATAACTTACATTGATTTACACAGCCCAATGGTTACCACATAGTCGCTACATTGTTATTATTTTATAACATTCCATAATCGTCATTTTTGACTGTTTTTTTGACAATAGAATGATGGAAATTTGTGTTTAAGGATAAAAAAAACTTAGAAAACAGCGTTTGAAGTGTTCGATAATGACGCTCGTTAATTGAATAGTTAATATATAAGACATCATATACACAATGGAAGAAAGTGTTGTGGTCATACAAGATTTTAAAACCTACCCCAGATACACGAATGAATACTCGTCTTAGAAGCAAGGACACACTCGTCATGAAAAGCTAAGGAAGAATTTCGTTGTCGGTACTTATTCCCTAACTATGTGAACAGAACGTCCATTTAATCTGATAAGATTTGGCCGATTATTAATTGAGGAGAAGTACCAGGCTAACCTAGCTTAGCAGCAGCAAACTACGACATATACCTGTAGGTTCTAAAACCAGATAAACATTGTCGACTTCAGATATCGGACACTAAACTGATACGGTACTTTCATGGCGGTAAGATGATAATTTATATTAGGTGTACGGACACCATGTGCTCGAATCCATGACTTTCTTAATGATGACTCAAACTTGTCTGTTTCTCTCAACAAGGAGAGTGGGCTACTCCGGGAAGTACTGCAATAATAGGCTAACCCAGAGGAAGAAGGAGCAAGCTCAAGAATCTTCCTGTTAGTTCAACAATCAGATATCGTCGACCCTTGCTAGAGGTCATATCAGATATTAAGCTGATATGAACAGATAATACACTATGATCTTGGTGATAAACCGAGAAGCGATAGAATTGCACTTTTGCTGACCATTTAAGATGTTCAATAATTAACTGAAATTCGTGCGCCTACACCATATTTACATCCACTAAGCCATTATGATACACATTACACTCAATTATGGCAACACATCATAGCGTTAGTGTAAGACCACTCATTCTCTTGTTGTGTGTTTAATATTCAAGCATTTAATGTCGTTGTGTTGTATTGCAGTATTTCTACTCTACTTATGGAAAGACAACAAATGACATTAAGTCACCATTGACAAAGAAATCTAATTAAGCACAGTGTCCCTACGTATGTATTCATCATATTCCACAACTTTGTTCACTGTCAACGGTATTCATTTGCAATAATTGCATAGTGTTAGAAAACAAGCAATTTATATTTGAATACCATATGTCTAATTGTCAATGGATATTCAATGCTTGAATATTAAACATACATCAAGAGAATCAGTGGTCTTACACAAACGCCATGATTTGTTGTCATAATGGAATAATATGTGCATCATAAAGGCTTTATGGGATTGAACGTGGTACATGTGAAACGATCACTTTACGTTTTGACATATATGAAGTAGGCACCTGAATTTCAGTTAATTATTGAACATGTTAAATGGTGAGCTGGATGGGTTCCATAAACTCTTTAAGAAATGCACTGCGTAGAATGAGAACGGTTCCACTGGGCGCTGTCGCACTTTATACCGATGGTAAAAGTTAGGAAAAGTTTGAAAAGGGAAATACCAGAAGGAGCTGAAATACAATCCATTGGGTTCGAACATTCCAGAATAAGCAGCATGGAACATACCGCAATAATGGTAGGGTACGTCATTATCATGTATGATGGCCAAAAAGAAAATCTGCCACATTTTCTTGAAGGGATCGTGGATGGGGAGAAAGTTGACATGTTGTGCACCATACAAGGACGCCAACCTGTTTGTGTCAAATGTAGAAAATTGGGACATCAAAATGTGAATCTGTAGTGTATTTTAAATGTGGTGACTGTTCTAATAGTGAGTAATCACGTCACATGTTGGCGTGTACTCATGTGCACGCTAGTTCAACAGTTCTAAAATAAAAGACAACAAAATAAAACATGGTGACCCCGACGCGATGAATATTCTTCAAAATAACCACATAAGCAATGTCGAATGGGCAAATAGAGTCACTGCTTCATCTAATATACACACTCGAGTGCTTGTTTTAAAGAAACTGTGTGCTGTATGTGCTCACGAAGCTGTGAAAACGCCGATCAAGTTGCCACCACATGAGTAAAGTTGAAGTTGAACATGGCGGTCTGTTACTCCAGAGTATAAGCCCCAGAGTATAGTTGACTGGAGCACATTAAAAATGCGTTTGACCTGTCAAATTTATCAGTAAGTCTCTCAGTCCAGCTGAAATGAACTACTCCAACATCGAACGAGAACTATTGGCTGGTCTTTTTGCCTGTGAGTAGTTACACATCTACATATATGGACGACCAGTGACCGTACACACTGACCATAAGCCTCTGGAATCAATTTTCAGAAGCAGATATATGACATTCAGCTCAAATATGTTGGATTCAAGAATGTCCCACTAGCTGACACACTCTCAAGACTGATTGTATCAGGGGCTGAGCCCACTTTTCCTCAACTTGATGTAGAGATTGCTCAAGTCCTCAAAATCAGACCAACTCACCTGGAATCATTCCAGAATGAGACTGATCCAACACTCTCGCAACTTCGTAATCTTGTCATCAATGGATGGCCCGAGGGCATGCATGACTTACCGGGCAACCTTAAACAATACTGGTGCTTTCGGGATGAACTGGTAAATTCTCGATGGTCTGGTCATGAAGGGTCGTCGAGTAGTAGTACCATCAGCCCTGCGTGCAGAGACTAGTCCGTCTACATGACGGGCATCAAGGCCTCACTGCTACTCTCCAGCGTGCCCACTGGCCCAAGTTGCAGGATGATGTGAACTCCATGATCCTACACGGCACTGACTGCCAGGCGCATGCCAAAAAGAAGCCACGAACCCCATAGAAACAAGTGTCTGCTTCCCATCCCGTAAAAGTGATTGGCATAGACCTGATGGAATTCAAGGGCCAGTACGCTCTTATCTCTGTTGACTACTTATCAATATACATTATGGTGGATCGTGTCACCTCCCAGACGTCCGATCAAATAATCACACTAGTGACCGTGTTGTTTCCAATAATGGACCGTGCTACCAATCTGAGAAATTTCTGCCTCAGCAATGAGATCAAGCACACAACATCTAGCCCACACTATTAGGAGAGCAATGGGAGAGCTGAAATGGCAATTCAGACAGTAAAGCAGATGATGAAAAAGTGCAAGACTGTCAATGAGCTGATTATGGCATTGCTGGTACCCCAATTAGCACTGACTTGCCATTACCAGGAGAACTATTCTTCAACAGAAGGATCAACAGTCGGCTTGGTCTTATGTACCAGTCCACAATGCTGTCTCACAACCAAACCTGTTTTATGCCGTCCAGAATTCGATCTCTCGCGTCGTCATCCCTGTCGCAATCGTCGGTGGATTCATCCACCCAAATGATCCATGAAGAAGATGTGATACTAGAAAACCAAGAAGAATAACGAAAACAATAATAAGTATATTAGCTAATGTTGTACAATGTTAGACAAATTAAAGATAGCTTCAATTAATGTTAATTAGAGATAAGTTTTTGAGTATTGTAAAATCCACAATGTTGATGTTATTTTTTAAAGGAAACTCATTAAACCAACATAAAAGAAGCCAAAATATGGGGTATAGAATGGGGTGGGAAATGTTTTTGGAGTTTTGGAAATAACACAGGAAAAGGGGTTGGGATTTTATTCAAAAAACAAATCGGACATAGAAACAAACTTGTTTCCTTTAGATGCCAATGATAGATTTCTAATTTTGGATTGTTATATAAGATCAGTGCCATTTAGTTTTCTTAAAACTTGCTCCACAAGATGAATTCGTCCAGCATGAAGGCCTCGCCCACATCATAGAGATTCAATGCCGAGATGTGAGGGGCAAAACTCTGGGACAAGCCAGTAATAAAACTTGGCACGTGGAAAGATGCAAGAGACTGTAGTCCTCCCATTTTGTCAGGCTATGCAAAGCCACAAACAAACCGGACATGGTCCGAATGGCAAATTCACTCTTCCGCGTCTATCAGATTCGTGTCAAAGCCATAAACCACCATTCTCCACAGCGAGGCTTGTCATTCCTGAAGTGAAGATACCTGGCGGACGTAACGCCGGGTTCGCGACGGAGAGTGATGAACCACAACATCCATAATGAGCCTGTGGCTCTTAGGAAATATGCCGAAGTCGAACCATGTCGGATGTGGTGTCCCTAACTCAACTTGCCTAGCATGCTCACCAGATGGTGTTGTGTCTGATGACCAGATTGCTGAGGTCAAGTGCCCTAACAGTACCAGGGACAAACCTGTCACTCCCGTCTCGGTGCCATACCTGATCAATGTGAACATTCAGCTGACCCTCAACAGCCAACATGACTACTTTTACTAGATTCAGGGCCAGTTGTTTTGTGCAAACAGTCGACTTTGTCACCTCGTGGAGATTGTTCCAGCGACACGTGACAATGACTTTATCTCTGCTATGGTTGCAAAGTTAGAGGTTTTTTTTCAGGGACTCCTTCAAAGATGCTGCGCTCGAATCCATGTATTTTCACAATTTCTGTTACTGAGTTTGTGCAGTCTTGTGCACCAATTTCCTATTTCTTTAAATAATTATGCACCTGTACCTTTATTGCATTGATACTTGATTACTATTATATTTATATGATGTGCTGTCGAGCTTGGGACCTCAATACTATTTGCAGCGACATCTTGGACAAAACGGCAACAATGCCCTTACGTATATATTCATCATATCCCACTGCTTTATTCACCGTCAACGATAAATAAATCAGTTGCAATAACTGCATGGTGTGAGAAAATAACCAATTGGCATCCTGAATGCCATATATCCGAAGGTCAATGGTTGAATATTAAACATACAACAGGAGACGCAACGGTGTAACACAAAACGCTATGATTTGTTGACATTTTGGAATGAAATGTGAATCATACAGGCTTCGTGAGATTAAACCAAGAATGGTATACGTAAAACGTTCACTTTACGTTTTTACATATATGGTGCAGGCACCTGAATTTCATTTCATTATTGAATGTCTTAAAGGATGAGCAACCGTGGAAAGCTATCGCTTCTCGGCTTATCGCCAAGATCAAAGTGTAGTATCTGTTCTTATCAGCTTAATATCTGATATGACCTCTATCAAGGGTCGGCGATATTAATTTGATTTTTGAACTTGCAGGACGATACTGGAGCTTGCTCCTCCTTCCTCTGGGTTAATCTGGTATTGCAGTATTTCCAGGAGAAGCCCACCCTCCATATGGAGAGGCAACAAACAAAATTAAGTCTTCAATGACAGATACATCTAAACGAACACAAGGTGTCCGAACATATGTATTCATCACATTCCACCAGTTTGTGCAATGTCAACAATGAATGACCAATCAGTTGCAATAACTGCATAGTGAGAGAAAACACCCAAATGGCATCTTGCATACCATATATCGTAATATCAATGGACATTCAATGCTAGGCTAGTACACATAGATCTAGAGAAACAATGGTTTTATAGTAATTGTGTGATTGATTGCCGTATTGGAATGAAATGTGATTCACAAAGGGTTTGTGGGATTGAATCCAAGAATAGTATATGTAAAACGTCCCCTTTTCGTTTCGACATATATGATGTTAGAACATGACGTTCATTTAATCATTGAGCAACTTAAATGGTGATTAGCAGTGCAATGCGTTCATTTCTCTGCATTTCGCCATGATCAAAGTGTAGCATCTGTTCTTATCAGCTTAATATTTGATACGCACTCTATCAAGTGTCGACGATATTAATCTGATCTTTGTAGCTGCAGAAAGATGCAAAGGCTTTCTCCTCCTTCACCTGGGTTAGCCTTGTATTGCAGAAATACCTGGTGTAGCCCACTCTACTAATGGAAATACAACAAAACAACATTAAATCATCATTGACAAAGACATCTAAGTGTTCTTACGTATATATTCATCATATCCCACTGTTTTATTCACTGTCAATGGTAAATAACAATTCAATTGCACTAACTGCATGGTGTGGCATCTTGAATGCCATATATCCGAAGGTCAATAGTTAAATATTAAACATACAATAGGAGACGCAACGGTGTAACACAAAACACTATGATTTGTTGACATTTTGGAATGAAATGTGAATCATACAGGCATCGTGGGATTTAATCCAAGAATGGTATACTTAAAAACGTTCACTTTACGTTTTTACATATATAATGCAGGCACCTGAATTTCATTTCATTATTGAATGTCTCAAAGGATGAGCAACCGTGGAAAGCTATCGCTTCTCGGCTTATCGCCAAGATCAAAGTGTAGTATCTGTTCTTATAAGCTTAATATCTGATATGACCTCTATCAAGGGTCGACGATATTAATTTGATTTTTGAACTTGCAGGAAGATACTGGAGCTTGCTCCTCCTTCCTCTGGGTTAACCTGGTATTGCAGTATTTCCAGGAGAAGCCCACCCTCCATATGGAGAGGCAACAAACAAAATTAAGTCTTCAATGACAGAGACATATAAACGAACACAAGGTGTCCGTACATATGTATTCATCACATTCCACCAGTTTGTGCAATGTCAACAATGAATGACCAATCAGTTGCAATAACTGCATAGTGAGAGAAAACACCCAAATGGCACCTTGCTTACCATATATCGTAATATCAATGGACATTCAATGCTAGGCTAGTACACATAGATCTAGAGAAACAATGGTTTTATAGTAATTGTGTGATTGATTGCCGTATTGGAATGAAATGTGAATCATAAAGGCTTTGTGGGATTGAATCCAAGAATAGTATATGTAAAACGTCCCCTTTTCGTTTCGACATATATGATGTTAGAACATGACTTTCATTTAATTATTGAGCAACTTAAATGGTGATTAGCAGTGCAATGCGTTCATTTCTCTGCATTTCGCCATGATCAAAGTGTAGCATCTGTTCTTATCAGCTTAATATTTGATACGCACTCTATCAAGTGTCGACGATATTAATCTGATCTTTGTAGCTGCAGAAAGATGCAAAGGCTTTCTCCTCCTTCACCTGGGTTAGCCTTGTATTGCAGAAATTCCTGGTGTAGCCCACTCTACTAATGGAAATACAACAAACAACATTAAATCATCATTGACAAAGACATCTAAGTGTTCTTACGTATATAGTCATCATATCCCACTGTTTTATTCACTGTCAATGGTAAATAACAATTCAATTGCACTAACTGCATGGTGTGGCATCTTGAATGCCATATATCCGAAGGTCAATAGTTAAATATTAAACATACAATAGGAGACGCAACGGTGTAACACAAAACGCTATGATTTGTTGACATTTTGGAATGAAATGTGAATCATACAGGCTTCGTGGGATTAAACCAAGAATGGTATACGTAAAACGTTCACTTTACGTTTTTACATATATGATGCAGGCACCTGAATTTCATTTCATTATTGAATGTCTTAAAGGATGAGCAACCGTGGAAAGCTATCGCTTCTCGGCTTATCGCCAAGATCAAAGTGTAGTATCTGTTCTTATCAGCTTAATATCTGATATGACCTCTATCAAGGGTCGACGATATTAATTTGATTTTTGAACTTGCAGGAAGATACTGGAGCTTGCTCCTCCTTCCTCTGGGTTAACCTGGTATTGCAGTATTTCCAGGAGAAGCCCACCCTCCATATGGAGAGGCAACAAACAAAATTAAGTCTTCAATGACAAGACATATAAACGAACACAAGGTGTCCGTACATATGTATTCATCACATTCCACCAGTTTGTGCAATGTCAACAATGAATGACCAATCAGTTGCAATAACTGCATAGTGAGAGAAAAACACCCAAATGGCACCTTGCTTACCATATATCGTAATATCAATGGACATTCAATGCTAGGCTAGTACACATAGATCTAGAGAAACAATGGTTTTATAGTAATTGTGTGATTGATTGCCGTATTGGAATGAAATGTGAATCATAAAGGCTTTGTGGGATTGAATCCAAGAATAGTATATGTAAAACGTCCCCTTTTCGTTTCGACATATATGATGTTAGAACATGACTTTCATTTAATTATTGAGCAACTTAAATGGTGATTAGCAGTGCAATGCGTTCATTTCTCTGCATTTCGCCATGATCAAAGTGTAGCATCTGTTCTTATCAGCTTAATATTTGATACGCACTCTATCAAGTGTCGACGATATTAATCTGATCTTTGTAGCTGCAGAAAGATGCAAAGGCTTTCTCCTCCTTCACCTGGGTTAGCCTTGTATTGCAGAAATTCCTGGTGTAGCCCACTCTACTAATGGAAATACAACAAACAACATTAAATCATCATTGACAAAGACATCTAAGTGTTCTTACGTATATAGTCATCATATCCCACTGTTTTATTCACTGTCAATGGTAAATAACAATTCAATTGCACTAACTGCATGGTGTGGCATCTTGAATGCCATATATCCGAAGGTCAATAGTTAAATATTAAACATACAATAGGAGACGCAACGGTGTAACACAAAACGCTATGATTTGTTGACATTTTGGAATGAAATGTGAATCATACAGGCTTCGTGGGATTAAACCAAGAATGGTATACGTAAAACGTTCACTTTACGTTTTTACATATATGATGCAGGCACCTGAATTTCATTTCATTATTGAATGTCTTAAAGGATGAGCAACCGTGGAAAGCTATCGCTTCTCGGCTTATCGCCAAGATCAAAGTGTAGTATCTGTTCTTATCAGCTTAATATCTGATATGACCTCTATCAAGGGTCGACGATATTAATTTGATTTTTGAACTTGCAGGAAGATACTGGAGCTTGCTCCTCCTTCCTCTGGGTTAACCTGGTATTGCAGTATTTCCAGGAGAAGCCCACCCTCCATATGGAGAGGCAACAAACAAAAAATAAGTCTTCAATGACAGAGACATATAAACGAACACAAGGTGTCCGTACATATGTATTCATCACATTCCACCAGTTTGTGCAATGTCAACAATGAATGACCAATCAGTTGCAATAACTGCATAGTGAGAGAAAACACCCAAATGGCACCTTGCATACCATATATCGTAATATCAATGGACATTCAATGCTAGGCTAGTACACATAGATCTAGAGAAACAATGGTTTTATAGTAATTGTGTGATTGATTGCCGTATTGGAATGAAATGTGAATCATAAAGGCTTTGTGGGATTGAATCCAAGAATAGTATATGTAAAACGTCCCCTTTTCGTTTCGACATATATGATGTTAGAACATGACTTTCATTTAATTATTGAGCAACTTAAATGGTGATTAGCAGTGCAATGCGTTCATTTCTCTGCATTTCGCCATGATCAAAGTGTAGCATCTGTTCTTATCAGCTTAATATTTGATACGCACTCTATCAAGTGTCGACGATATTAATCTGATCTTTGTAGCTGCAGAAAGATGCAAAGGCTTTCTCCTCCTTCACCTGGGTTAGCCTTGTATTGCAGAAATTCCTGGTGTAGCCCACTCTACTAATGGAAATACAACAAAAACAACATTAAATCATCATTGACAAAGACATCTAAGTGTTCTTACGTATATATTCATCATATCCCACTGTTTTATTCACTGTCAATGGTAAATAACAATTCAATTGCACTAACTGCATGGTGTGGCATCTTGAATGCCATATATCCGAAGGTCAATAGTTAAATATTAAACATACAATAGGAGACGCAACGGTGTAACACAAAACGCTATGATTTGTTGACATTTTGGAATGAAATGTGAATCATACAGGCTTCGTGGGATTAAACCAAGAATGGTATACGTAAAAACGTTCACTTTACGTTTTTACATATATGGTGCAGGCACCTGAATTTCATTTCATTATTGAATGTCTTAAAGGATGAGCAACCGTGGAAAGCTATCGCTTCTCGGCTTATCGCCAAGATCAAAGTGTAGTATCTGTTCTTATCAGCTTAATATCTGATATGACCTCTATCAAGGGTCGACGATATTAATTTGATTTTTGAACTTGCAGGAAGATACTGGAGCTTGCTCCTCCTTCCTCTGGGTTAACCTGGTATTGCAGTATTTCCAGGAGAAGCCCACCCTCCATATGGAGAGGCAACAAACAAAATTAAGTCTTCAATGACAGATACATCTAAACGAACACAAGGTGTCCGTACATATGTATTCATCACATTCCACCAGTTTGTGCAATGTCAACAATGAATGACCAATCAGTTGCAATAACTGCATAGTGAGAGAAAACACCCAAATGGCACCTTGCATACCATATATCGTAATATCAATGGACATTCAATGCTAGGCTAGTACACATAGATCTAGAGAAACAATGGTTTTATAGTAATTGTGTGATTGATTGCCGTATTGGAATGAAATGTGAATCATAAAGGCTTTGTGGGATTGAATCCAAGAATAGTATATGTAAAACGTCCCCTTTTCGTTTCGACATATATGATGTTAGAACATGACTTTCATTTAATTATTGAGCAACTTAAATGGTGATTAGCAGTGCAATGCGTTCATTTCTCTGCATTTCGCCATGATCAAAGTGTAGCATCTGTTCTTATCAGCTTAATATTTGATACGCACTCTATCAAGTGTCGACGATATTAATCTGATCTTTGTAGCTGCAGAAAGATGCAAAGGCTTTCTCCTCCTTCACCTGGGTTAGCCTTGTATTGCAGAAATACCTGGTGTAGCCCACTCTACTAATGGAAATACAACAAAACAACATTAAATCATCATTGACAAAGACATCTAAGTGTTCTTACGTATATATATTCATCATATCCCACTGTTTTATTCACTGTCAATGGTAAATAACAATTCAATTGCACTAACTGCATGGTGTGGCATCTTGAATGCCATATATCCGAAGGTCAATAGTTAAATATTAAACATACAATAGGAGACGCAACGGTGTAACACAAAACACTATGATTTGTTGACATTTTGGAATGAAATGTGAATCATACAGGCATCGTGGGATTAAATCAAGAATGGTATACTTAAAAACGTTCACTTTACGTTTTTACATATATAATGCAGGCACCTGAATTTCATTTCATTATTGAATGTCTCAAAGGATGAGCAACCGTGGAAAGCTATCGCTTCTCGGCTTATCGCCAAGATCAAAGTGTAGTATCTGTTCTTATCAGCTTAATATCTGATATGACCTCTATCAAGGGTCGACGATATTAATTTGATTTTTGAACTTGCAGGAAGATACTGGAGCTTGCTCCTCCTTCCTCTGGGTTAACCTGGTATTGCAGTATTTCCAGGAGAAGCCCACCCTCCATATGGAGAGGCAACAAACAAAATTAAGTCTTCAATGACAGAGACATATAAACGAACACAAGGTGTCCGTACATATGTATTCATCACATTCCACCAGTTTGTGCAATGTCAACAATGAATGACCAATCAGTTGCAATAACTGCATAGTGAGAGAAAACACACCAAATGGCACCTTGCATACCATATATCGTAATATCAATGGACATTCAATGCTAGGCTAGTACACATAGATCTAGAGAAACAATGGTTTTATAGTAATTGTGTGATTGATTGCCGTATTGGAATGAAATGTGAATCATAAAGGCTTTGTGGGATTGAATCCAAGAATAGTATATGTAAAACGTCCCCTTTTCGTTTCGACATATATGATGTTAGAACATGACTTTCATTTAATTATTGAGCAACTTAAATGGTGATTAGCAGTGCAATGCGTTCATTTCTCTGCATTTCGCCATGATCAAAGTGTAGCATCTGTTCTTATCAGCTTAATATTTGATACGCACTCTATCAAGTGTCGACGATATTAATCTGATCTTTGTAGCTGCAGAAAGATGCAAAGGCTTTCTCCTCCTTCACCTGGGTTAGCCTTGTATTGCAGAAATTCCTGGTGTAGCCCACTCTACTAATGGAAATACAACAAACAACATTAAATCATCATTGACAAAGACATCTAAGTGTTCTTACGTATATATTCATCATATCCCACTGTTTTATTCACTGTCAATGGTAAATAACAATTCAATTGCACTAACTGCATGGTGTGGCATCTTGAATGCCATATATCCGAAGGTCAATAGTTAAATATTAAACATACAATAGGAGACGCAACGGTGTAACACAAAACGCTATGATTTGTTGACATTTTGGAATGAAATGTGAATCATACAGGCATCGTGGGATTTAAACCAAGAATGGTATACTTAAAACGTTCACTTTACGTTTTTTACATATATAATGCAGGCACCTGAATTTCATTTCATTATTGAATGTCTCAAAGGATGAGCAACCGTGGAAAGCTATCGCTTCTCGGCTTATCGCCAAGATCAAAGTGTAGTATCTGTTCTTATCAGCTTAATATCTGATATGACCTCTATCAAGGGTCGACGATATTAATTTGATTTTTGAACTTGCAGGAAGATACTGGAGCTTGCTCCTCCTTCCTCTGGGTTAACCTGGTATTGCAGTATTTCCAGGAGAAGCCCACCCTCCATATGGAGAGGCAACAAACAAAATTAAGTCTTCAATGACAGAGACATATAAACGAACACAAGGTGTCCGTACATATGTATTCATCACATTCCACCAGTTTGTGCAATGTCAACAATGAATGACCAATCAGTTGCAATAACTGCATAGTGAGAGAAAACACCCAAATGGCACCTTGCATACCATATATCGTAATATCAATGGACATTCAATGCTAGGCTAGTACACATAGATCTAGAGAAACAATGGTTTTATAGTAATTGTGTGATTGATTGCCGTATTGGAATGAATGAAATGTGAATCATAAAGGCTTTGTGGGATTGAATCCAAGAATAGTATATGTAAAACGTCCCCTTTTCGTTTTGACATATATGATGTTAGAACATGACTTTCATTTAATTATTGAGCAACTTAAATGGTGATTAGCAGTGCAATGCGTTCATTTCTCTGCATTTCGCCATGATCAAAGTGTAGCATCTGTTCTTATCAGCTTAATATTTGATACGCACTCTATCAAGTGTCGACGATATTAATCTGATCTTTGTAGCTGCAGAAAGATGCAAAGGCTTTCTCCTCCTTCACCTGGGTTAGCCTTGTATTGCAGAAATTCCTGGTGTAGCCCACTCTACTAATGGAAATACAACAAACAACATTAAATCATCATTGACAAAGACATCTAAGTGTTCTTACGTATATATTCATCATATCCCACTGTTTTATTCACTGTCAATGGTAAATAACAATTCAATTGCACTAACTGCATGGTGTGGCATCTTGAATGCCATATATCCGAAGGTCAATAGTTAAATATTAAACATACAATAGGAGACGCAACGGTGTAACACAAAACGCTATGATTTGTTGACATTTTGGAATGAAATGTGAATCATACAGGCATCGTGGGATTTAATCCAAGAATGGTATACTTAAAACGTTCACTTTACGTTTTTACATATATAATGCAGGCACCTGAATTTCATTTCATTATTGAATGTCTTAAAGGATGAGCAACCGTGGAAAGCTATCGCTTCTCGGCTTATCGCCAAGATCAAAGTGTAGTATCTGTTCTTATCAGCTTAATATCTGATATGACCTCTATCAAGGGTCGACGATATTAATTTGATTTTTGAACTTGCAGGAAGATACTGGAGCTTGCTCCTCCTTCCTCTGGGTTAACCTGGTATTGCAGTATTTCCAGGAGAAGCCCACCCTCCATATGGAGAGGCAACAAACAAAATTAAGTCTTCAATGACAAAGACATATAAACGAACACAAGGTGTCCGTACATATGTATTCATCACATTCCACCAGTTTGTGCAATGTCAACAATGAATGACCAATCAGTTGCAATAACTGCATAGTGAGAGAAAACACCCAAATGGCACCTTGCATACCATATATCGTAATATCAATGGACATTCAATGCTAGGCTAGTACACATAGATCTAGAGAAACAATGGTTTTATAGTAATTGTGTGATTGATTGCCGTATTGGAATGAAATGTGAATCATAAAGGCTTTGTGGGATTGAATCCAAGAATAGTATATGTAAAACGTCCCCTTTTCGTTTCGACATATATGATGTTAGAACATGACTTTCATTTAATTATTGAGCAACTTAAATGGTGATTAGCAGTGCAATGCGTTCATTTCTCTGCATTTCGCCATGATCAAAGTGTAGCATCTGTTCTTATCAGCTTAATATTTGATACGCACTCTATCAAGTGTCGACGATATTAATCTGATCTTTGTAGCTGCAGAAAGATGCAAAGGCTTTCTCCTCCTTCACCTGGGTTAGCCTTGTATTGCAGAAATTCCTGGTGTAGCCCACTCTACTAATGGAAATACAACAAACAACATTAAATCATCATTGACAAAGACATCTAAGTGTTCTTACGTATATAGTCATCATATCCCACTGTTTTATTCACTGTCAATGGTAAATAACAATTCAATTGCACTAACTGCATGGTGTGGCATCTTGAATGCCATATATCCGAAGGTCAATAGTTAAATATTAAACATACAATAGGAGACGCAACGGTGTAACACAAAACGCTATGATTTGTTGACATTTTGGAATGAAATGTGAATCATACAGGCTTCGTGGGATTAAACCAAGAATGGTATACGTAAAACGTTCACTTTACGTTTTTACATATATGGTGCAGGCACCTGAATTTCATTTCATTATTGAATGTCTTAAAGGATGAGCAACCGTGGAAAGCTATCGCTTCTCGGCTTATCGCCAAGATCAAAGTGTAGTATCTGTTCTTATCAGCTTAATATCTGATATGACCTCTATCAAGGGTCGACGATATTAATTTGATTTTTGAACTTGCAGGAAGATACTGGAGCTTGCTCCTCCTTCCTCTGGGTTAACCTGGTATTGCAGTATTTCCAGGAGAAGCCCACCCTCCATATGGAGAGGCAACAAACAAAATTAAGTCTTCAATGACAAAGACATATAAACGAACACAAGGTGTCCGTACATATGTATTCATCACATTCCACCAGTTTGTGCAATGTCAACAATGAATGACCAATCAGTTGCAATAACTGCATAGTGAGAGAAAACACCCAAATGGCACCTTGCTTACCATATATCGTAATATCAATGGACATTCAATGCTAGGCTAGTACACATAGATCTAGAGAAACAATGGTTTTATAGTAATTGTGTGATTGATTGCCGTATTGGAATGAAATGTGAATCATAAAGGCTTTGTGGGATTGAATCCAAGAATAGTATATGTAAAACGTCCCCTTTTCGTTTTGACATATATGATGTTAGAACATGACTTTCATTTAATTATTGAGCAACTTAAATGGTGATTAGCAGTGCAATGCGTTCATTTCTCTGCATTTCGCCATGATCAAAGTGTAGCATCTGTTCTTATCAGCTTAATATTTGATACGCACTCTATCAAGTGTCGACGATATTAATCTGATCTTTGTAGCTGCAGAAAGATGCAAAGGCTTTCTCCTCCTTCACCTGGGTTAGCCTTGTATTGCAGAAATACCTGGTGTAGCCCACTCTACTAATGGAAATACAACAAACAACATTAAATCATCATTGACAAAGACATCTAAGTGTTCTTACGTATATATTCATCATATCCCACTGTTTTATTCACTGTCAATGGTAAATAACAATTCAATTGCACTAACTGCATGGTGTGGCATCTTGAATGCCATATATCCGAAGGTCAATAGTTAAATATTAAACATACAATAGGAGACGCAACGGTGTAACACAAAACGCTATGATTTGTTGACATTTTGGAATGAAATGTGAATCATACAGGCATCGTGGGATTTAATCCAAGAATGGTATACTTAAAACGTTCACTTTACGTTTTTACATATATAATGCAGGCACCTGAATTTCATTTCATTATTGAATGTCTTAAAGGATGAGCAACCGTGGAAAGCTATCGCTTCTCGGCTTATCGCCAAGATCAAAGTGTAGTATCTGTTCTTATCAGCTTAATATCTGATATGACCTCTATCAAGGGTCGACGATATTAATTTGATTTTTGAACTTGCAGGAAGATACTGGAGCTTGCTCCTCCTTCCTCTGGGTTAACCTGGTATTGCAGTATTTCCAGGAGAAGCCCACCCTCCATATGGAGAGGCAACAAACAAAATTAAGTCTTCAATGACAAAGACATATAAACGAACACAAGGTGTCCGTACATATGTATTCATCACATTCCACCAGTTTGTGCAATGTCAACAATGAATGACCAATCAGTTGCAATAACTGCATAGTGAGAGAAAACACCCAAATGGCACCTTGCATACCATATATCGTAATATCAATGGACATTCAATGCTAGGCTAGTACACATAGATCTAGAGAAACAATGGTTTTATAGTAATTGTGTGATTGATTGCCGTATTGGAATGAAATGTGAATCATAAAGGCTTTGTGGGATTGAATCCAAGAATAGTATATGTAAAACGTCCCCTTTTCGTTTCGACATATATGATGTTAGAACATGACTTTCATTTAATTATTGAGCAACTTAAATGGTGATTAGCAGTGCAATGCGTTCATTTCTCTGCATTTCGCCATGATCAAAGTGTAGCATCTGTTCTTATCAGCTTAATATTTGATACGCACTCTATCAAGTGTCGACGATATTAATCTGATCTTTGTAGCTGCAGAAAGATGCAAAGGCTTTCTCCTCCTTCACCTGGGTTAGCCTTGTATTGCAGAAATTCCTGGTGTAGCCCACTCTACTAATGGAAATACAACAAACAACATTAAATCATCATTGACAAAGACATCTAAGTGTTCTTACGTATATATTCATCATATCCCACTGTTTTATTCACTGTCAATGGTAAATAACAATTCAATTGCACTAACTGCATGGTGTGGCATCTTGAATGCCATATATCCGAAGGTCAATAGTTAAATATTAAACATACAATAGGAGACGCAACGGTGTAACACAAAACGCTATGATTTGTTGACATTTTGGAATGAAATGTGAATCATACAGGCATCGTGGGATTAAACCAAGAATGGTATACTTAAAACGTTCACTTTACGTTTTTACATATATAATGCAGGCACCTGAATTTCATTTCATTATTGAATGTCTTAAAGGATGAGCAACCGTGGAAAGCTATCGCTTCTCGGCTTATCGCCAAGATCAAAGTGTAGTATCTGTTCTTATCAGCTTAATATCTGATATGACCTCTATCAAGGGTCGACGATATTAATTTGATTTTTGAACTTGCAGGAAGATACTGGAGCTTGCTCCTCCTTCCTCTGGGTTAACCTGGTATTGCAGTATTTCCAGGAGAAGCCCACCCTCCATATGGAGAGGCAACAAACAAAATTAAGTCTTCAATGACAAAGACATATAAACGAACACAAGGTGTCCGTACATATGTATTCATCACATTCCACCAGTTTGTGCAATGTCAACAATGAATGACCAATCAGTTGCAATAACTGCATAGTGAGAGAAAACACCCAAATGGCACCTTGCTTACCATATATCGTAATATCAATGGACATTCAATGCTAGGCTAGTACACATAGATCTAGAGAAACAATGGTTTTATAGTAATTGTGTGATTGATTGCCGTATTGGAATGAAATGTGAATCATAAAGGCTTTGTGGGATTGAATCCAAGAATAGTATATGTAAAACGTCCCCTTTTCGTTTTGACATATATGATGTTAGAACATGACTTTCATTTAATTATTGAGCAACTTAAATGGTGATTAGCAGTGCAATGCGTTCATTTCTCTGCATTTCGCCATGATCAAAGTGTAGCATCTGTTCTTATCAGCTTAATATTTGATACGCACTCTATCAAGTGTCGACGATATTAATCTGATCTTTGTAGCTGCAGAAAGATGCAAAGGCTTTCTCCTCCTTCACCTGGGTTAGCCTTGTATTGCAGAAATTCCTGGTGTAGCCCACTCTACTAATGGAAATACAACAAACAACATTAAATCATCATTGACAAAGACATCTAAGTGTTCTTACGTATATATTCATCATATCCCACTGTTTTATTCACTGTCAATGGTAAATAACAATTCAATTGCACTAACTGCATGGTGTGGCATCTTGAATGCCATATATCCGAAGGTCAATAGTTAAATATTAAACATACAATAGGAGACGCAACGGTGTAACACAAAACGCTATGATTTGTTGACATTTTGGAATGAAATGTGAATCATACAGGCATCGTGGGATTTAATCCAAGAATGGTATACTTAAAACGTTCACTTTACGTTTTTACATATATAATGCAGGCACCTGAATTTCATTTCATTATTGAATGTCTTAAAGGATGAGCAACCGTGGAAAGCTATCGCTTCTCGGCTTATCGCCAAGATCAAAGTGTAGTATCTGTTCTTATCAGCTTAATATCTGATATGACCTCTATCAAGGGTCGACGATATTAATTTGATTTTTGAACTTGCAGGAAGATACTGGAGCTTGCTCCTCCTTCCTCTGGGTTAACCTGGTATTGCAGTATTTCCAGGAGAAGCCCACCCTCCATATGGAGAGGCAACAAACAAAATTAAGTCTTCAATGACAAGACATATAAACGAACACAAGGTGTCCGTACATATGTATTCATCACATTCCACCAGTTTGTGCAATGTCAACAATGAATGACCAATCAGTTGCAATAACTGCATAGTGAGAGAAAACACCCAAATGGCACCTTGCATACCATATATCGTAATATCAATGGACATTCAATGCTAGGCTAGTACACATAGATCTAGAGAAACAATGGTTTTATAGTAATTGTGTGATTGATTGCCGTATTGGAATGAAATGTGAATCATAAAGGCTTTGTGGGATTGAATCCAAGAATAGTATATGTAAAACGTCCCCTTTTCGTTTTGACATATATGATGTTAGAACATGACTTTCATTTAATTATTGAGCAACTTAAATGGTGATTAGCAGTGCAATGCGTTCATTTCTCTGCATTTCGCCATGATCAAAGTGTAGCATCTGTTCTTATCAGCTTAATATTTGATACGCACTCTATCAAGTGTCGACGATATTAATCTGATCTTTGTAGCTGCAGAAAGATGCAAAGGCTTTCTCCTCCTTCACCTGGGTTAGCCTTGTATTGCAGAAATTCCTGGTGTAGCCCACTCTACTAATGGAAATACAACAAACAACATTAAATCATCATTGACAAAGACATCTAAGTGTTCTTACGTATATATTCATCATATCCCACTGTTTTATTCACTGTCAATGGTAAATAACAATTCAATTGCAATAACTGCATGGTGTGGCATCTTGAATGCCATATATCCGAAGGTCAATAGTTAAATATTAAACATACAATAGGAGACGCAACGGTGTAACACAAAACGCTATGATTTGTTGACATTTTGGAATGAAATGTGAATCATACAGGCTTCGTGGGATTTAATCCAAGAATGGTATACGTAAAACGTTCACTTTACGTTTTTACATATATAATGCAGGCACCTGAATTTCATTTCATTATTGAATGTCTTAAAGGATGAGCAACCGTGGAAAGCTATCGCTTCTCGGCTTATCGCCAAGATCAAAGTGTAGTATCTGTTCTTATCAGCTTAATATCTGATATGACCTCTATCAAGGGTCGACGATATTAATTTGATTTTTGAACTTGCAGGAAGATACTGGAGCTTGCTCCTCCTTCCTCTGGGTTAACCTGGTATTGCAGTATTTCCAGGAGAAGCCCACCCTCCATATGGAGAGGCAACAAACAAAATTAAGTCTTCAATGACAAAGACATATAAACGAACACAAGGTGTCCGTACATATGTATTCATCACATTCCACCAGTTTGTGCAATGTCAACAATGAATGACCAATCAGTTGCAATAACTGCATAGTGAGAGAAAACACCCAAATGGCACCTTGCATACCATATATCGTAATATCAATGGACATTCAATGCTAGGCTAGTACACATAGATCTAGAGAAACAATGGTTTTATAGTAATTGTGTGATTGATTGCCGTATTGGAATGAAATGTGAATCATAAAGGCTTTGTGGGATTGAATCCAAGAATAGTATATGTAAAACGTCCCCTTTTCGTTTTGACATATATGATGTTAGAAACATGACTTTCATTTAATTATTGAGCAACTTAAATGGTGATTAGCAGTGCAATGCGTTCATTTCTCTGCATTTCGCCATGATCAAAGTGTAGCATCTGTTCTTATCAGCTTAATATTTGATACGCACTCTATCAAGTGTCGACGATATTAATCTGATCTTTGTAGCTGCAGAAAGATGCAAAGGCTTTCTCCTCCTTCACCTGGGTTAGCCTTGTATTGCAGAAATTCCTGGTGTAGCCCACTCTACTAATGGAAATACAACAAACAACATTAAATCATCATTGACAAAGACATCTAAGTGTTCTTACGTATATATTCATCATATCCCACTGTTTTATTCACTGTCAATGGTAAATAACAATTCAATTGCACTAACTGCATGGTGTGGCATCTTGAATGCCATATATCCGAAGGTCAATAGTTAAATATTAAACATACAATAGGAGACGCAACGGTGTAACACAAAACGCTATGATTTGTTGACATTTTGGAATGAAATGTGAATCATACAGGCATCGTGGGATTTAATCCAAGAATGGTATACTTAAAACGTTCACTTTACGTTTTTACATATATAATGCAGGCACCTGAATTTCATTTCATTATTGAATGTCTTAAAGGATGAGCAACCGTGGAAAGCTATCGCTTCTCGGCTTATCGCCAAGATCAAAGTGTAGTATCTGTTCTTATCAGCTTAATATCTGATATGACCTCTATCAAGGGTCGACGATATTAATTTGATTTTTGAACTTGCAGGAAGATACTGGAGCTTGCTCCTCCTTCCTCTGGGTTAACCTGGTATTGCAGTATTTCCAGGAGAAGCCCACCCTCCATATGGAGAGGCAACAAACAAAATTAAGTCTTCAATGACAAAGACATATAAACGAACACAAGGTGTCCGTACATATGTATTCATCACATTCCACCAGTTTGTGCAATGTCAACAATGAATGACCAATCAGTTGCAATAACTGCATAGTGAGAGAAAACACCCAAATGGCACCTTGCTTACCATATATCGTAATATCAATGGACATTCAATGCTAGGCTAGTACACATAGATCTAGAGAAACAATGGTTTTATAGTAATTGTGTGATTGATTGCCGTATTGGAATGAAATGTGAATCATAAAGGCTTTGTGGGATTGAATCCAAGAATAGTATATGTAAAACGTCCCCTTTTCGTTTTGACATATATGATGTTAGAACATGACTTTCATTTAATTATTGAGCAACTTAAATGGTGATTAGCAGTGCAATGCGTTCATTTCTCTGCATTTCGCCATGATCAAAGTGTAGCATCTGTTCTTATCAGCTTAATATTTGATACGCACTCTATCAAGTGTCGACGATATTAATCTGATCTTTGTAGCTGCAGAAAGATGCAAAGGCTTTCTCCTCCTTCACCTGGGTTAGCCTTGTATTGCAGAAATTCCTGGTGTAGCCCACTCTACTAATGGAAATACAACAAACAACATTAAATCATCATTGACAAAGACATCTAAGTGTTCTTACGTATATATTCATCATATCCCACTGTTTTATTCACTGTCAATGGTAAATAACAATTCAATTGCACTAACTGCATGGTGTGGCATCTTGAATGCCATATATCCGAAGGTCAATAGTTAAATATTAAACATACAATAGGAGACGCAACGGTGTAACACAAAAACGCTATGATTTGTTGACCATTTTGGAATGAAATGTGAATCATACAGGCATCGTGGGATTTAATCCAAGAATGGTATACTTAAAACGTTCACTTTACGTTTTTACATATATAATGCAGGCACCTGAATTTCATTTCATTATTGAATGTCTTAAAGGATGAGCAACCGTGGAAAGCTATCGCTTCTCGGCTTATCGCCAAGATCAAAGTGTAGTATCTGTTCTTATCAGCTTAATATCTGATATGACCTCTATCAAGGGTCGACGATATTAATTTGATTTTTGAACTTGCAGGAAGATACTGGAGCTTGCTCCTCCTTCCTCTGGGTTAACCTGGTATTGCAGTATTTCCAGGAGAAGCCCACCCTCCATATGGGAGGCAACAAACAAAATTAAGTCTTCAATGACAAAGACATATAAACGAACACAAGGTGTCCGTACATATGTATTCATCACATTCCACCAGTTTGTGCAATGTCAACAATGAATGACCAATCAGTTGCAATAACTGCATAGTGAGAGAAAACACCCAAATGGCACCTTGCATACCATATATCGTAATATCAATGGACATTCAATGCTAGGCTAGTACACATAGATCTAGAGAAACAATGGTTTTATAGTAATTGTGTGATTGATTGCCGTATTGGAATGAAATGTGAATCATAAAGGCTTTGTGGGATTGAATCCAAGAATAGTATATGTAAAACGTCCCCTTTTCGTTTTGACATATATGATGTTAGAACATGACTTTCATTTAATTATTGAGCAACTTAAATGGTGATTAGCAGTGCAATGCGTTCATTTCTCTGCATTTCGCCATGATCAAAGTGTAGCATCTGTTCTTATCAGCTTAATATTTGATACGCACTCTATCAAGTGTCGACGATATTAATCTGATCTTTGTAGCTGCAGAAAGATGCAAAGGCTTTCTCCTCCTTCACCTGGGTTAGCCTTGTATTGCAGAAATACCTGGTGTAGCCCACTCTACTAATGGAAATACAACAAACAACATTAAATCATCATTGACAAAGACATCTAAGTGTTCTTACGTATATATTCATCATATCCCACTGTTTTATTCACTGTCAATGGTAAATAACAATTCAATTGCACTAACTGCATGGTGTGGCATCTTGAATGCCATATATCCGAAGGTCAATAGTTAAATATTAAACATACAATAGGAGACGCAACGGTGTAACACAAAACGCTATGATTTGTTGACATTTTGGAATGAAATGTGAATCATACAGGCATCGTGGGATTTAATCCAAGAATGGTATACTTAAAACGTTCACTTTACGTTTTTACATATATAATGCAGGCACCTGAATTTCATTTCATTATTGAATGTCTTAAAGGATGAGCAACCGTGGAAAGCTATCGCTTCTCGGCTTATCGCCAAGATCAAAGTGTAGTATCTGTTCTTATCAGCTTAATATCTGATATGACCTCTATCAAGGGTCGACGATATTAATTTGATTTTTGAACTTGCAGGAAGATACTGGAGCTTGCTCCTCCTTTCCTCTGGGTTAACCTGGTATTGCAGTATTTCCAGGAGAAGCCCACCCTCCATATGGGGAGGCAACAAACAAAATTAAGTCTTCAATGACAAAGACATATAAACGAACACAAGGTGTCCGTACATATGTATTCATCACATTCCACCAGTTTGTGCAATGTCAACAATGAATGACCAATCAGTTGCAATAACTGCATAGTGAGAGAAAACACCCAAATGGCACCTTGCATACCATATATCGTAATATCAATGGACATTCAATGCTAGGCTAGTACACATAGATCTAGAGAAACAAATGGTTTTATAGTAATTGTGTGATTGATTGCCGTATTGGAATGAAATGTGAATCATAAAGGCTTTGTGGGATTGAATCCAAGAATAGTATATGTAAAACGTCCCCTTTTCGTTTTGACATATATGATGTTAGAACATGACTTTCATTTAATTATTGAGCAACTTAAATGGTGATTAGCAGTGCAATGCGTTCATTTCTCTGCATTTCGCCATGATCAAAGTGTAGCATCTGTTCTTATCAGCTTAATATTTGATACGCACTCTATCAAGTGTCGACGATATTAATCTGATCTTTGTAGCTGCAGAAAGATGCAAAGGCTTTCTCCTCCTTCACCTGGGTTAGCCTTGTATTGCAGAAATACCTGGTGTAGCCCACTCTACTAATGGAAATACAACAAACAACATTAAATCATCATTGACAAAGACATCTAAGTGTTCTTACGTATATATTCATCATATCCCACTGTTTTATTCACTGTCAATGGTAAATAACAATTCAATTGCACTAACTGCATGGTGTGGCATCTTGAATGCCATATATCCGAAGGTCAATAGTTAAATATTAAACATACAATAGGAGACGCAACGGTGTAACACAAAACGCTATGATTTGTTGACATTTTGGAATGAAATGTGAATCATACAGGCATCGTGGGATTTAATCCAAGAATGGTATACTTAAAACGTTCACTTTACGTTTTTACATATATAATGCAGGCACCTGAATTTCATTTCATTATTGAATGTCTTAAAGGATGAGCAACCGTGGAAAGCTATCGCTTCTCGGCTTATCGCCAAGATCAAAGTGTAGTATCTGTTCTTATCAGCTTAATATCTGATATGACCTCTATCAAGGGTCGACGATATTAATTTGATTTTTGAACTTGCAGGAAGATACTGGAGCTTGCTCCTCCTTCCTCTGGGTTAACCTGGTATTGCAGTATTTCCAGGAGAAGCCCACCCTCCATATGGGGAGGCAACAAACAAAATTAAGTCTTCAATGACAAAGACATATAAACGAACACAAGGTGTCCGTACATATGTATTCATCACATTCCACCAGTTTGTGCAATGTCAACAATGAATGACCAATCAGTTGCAATAACTGCATAGTGAGAGAAAACACCCAAATGGCACCTTGCATACCATATATCGTAATATCAATGGACATTCAATGCTAGGCTAGTACACATAGATCTAGAGAAACAATGGTTTTATAGTAATTGTGTGATTGATTGCCGTATTGGAATGAAATGTGAATCATAAAGGCTTTGTGGGATTGAATCCAAGAATAGTATATGTAAAACGTCCCCTTTTCGTTTTGACATATATGATGTTAGAACATGACTTTCATTTAATTATTGAGCAACTTAAATGGTGATTAGCAGTGCAATGCGTTCATTTCTCTGCATTTCGCCATGATCAAAGTGTAGCATCTGTTCTTATCAGCTTAATATTTGATACGCACTCTATCAAGTGTCGACGATATTAATCTGATCTTTGTAGCTGCAGAAAGATGCAAAGGCTTTCTCCTCCTTCACCTGGGTTAGCCTTGTATTGCAGAAATACCTGGTGTAGCCCACTCTACTAATGGAAATACAACAAACAACATTAAATCATCATTGACAAAGACATCTAAGTGTTCTTACGTATATATTCATCATATCCCACTGTTTTATTCACTGTCAATGGTAAATAACAATTCAATTGCACTAACTGCATGGTGTGGCATCTTGAATGCCATATATCCGAAGGTCAATAGTTAAATATTAAACATACAATAGGAGACGCAACGGTGTAACACAAAACGCTATGATTTGTTGACATTTTGGAATGAAATGTGAATCATACAGGCATCGTGGGATTTAATCCAAGAATGGTATACTTAAAACGTTCACTTTACGTTTTTACATATATAATGCAGGCACCTGAATTTCATTTCATTATTGAATGTCTTAAAGGATGAGCAACCGTGGAAAGCTATCGCTTCTCGGCTTATCGCCAAGATCAAAGTGTAGTATCTGTTCTTATCAGCTTAATATCTGATATGACCTCTATCAAGGGTCGACGATATTAATTTGATTTTTGAACTTGCAGGAAGATACTGGAGCTTGCTCCTCCTTCCTCTGGGTTAACCTGGTATTGCAGTATTTCCAGGAGAAGCCCACCCTCCATATGGGGAGGCAACAAACAAAATTAAGTCTTCAATGACAAAGACATATAAACGAACACAAGGTGTCCGTACATATGTATTCATCACATTCCACCAGTTTGTGCAATGTCAACAATGAATGACCAATCAGTTGCAATAACTGCATAGTGAGAGAAAACACCCAAATGGCACCTTGCATACCATATATCGTAATATCAATGGACATTCAATGCTAGGCTAGTACACATAGATCTAGAGAAACAATGGTTTTATAGTAATTGTGTGATTGATTGCCGTATTGGAATGAAATGTGAATCATAAAGGCTTTGTGGGATTGAATCCAAGAATAGTATATGTAAAACGTCCCCTTTTCGTTTTGACATATATGATGTTAGAACATGACTTTCATTTAATTATTGAGCAACTTAAATGGTGATTAGCAGTGCAATGCGTTCATTTCTCTGCATTTCGCCATGATCAAAGTGTAGCATCTGTTCTTATCAGCTTAATATTTGATACGCACTCTATCAAGTGTCGACGATATTAATCTGATCTTTGTAGCTGCAGAAAGATGCAAAGGCTTTCTCCTCCTTCACCTGGGTTAGCCTTGTATTGCAGAAATACCTGGTGTAGCCCACTCTACTAATGGAAATACAACAAACAACATTAAATCATCATTGACAAAGACATCTAAGTGTTCTTACGTATATATTCATCATATCCCACTGTTTTATTCACTGTCAATGGTAAATAACAATTCAATTGCACTAACTGCATGGTGTGGCATCTTGAATGCCATATATCCGAAGGTCAATAGTTAAATATTAAACATACAATAGGAGACGCAACGGTGTTACACAAAAAACGCTATGATTTGTTGACATTTTGGAATGAAATGTGAATCATACAGGCATCGTGGGATTTAATCCAAGAATGGTATACTTAAAACGTTCACTTTACGTTTTTACATATATAATGCAGGCACCTGAATTTCATTTCATTATTGAATGTCTTAAAGGATGAGCAACCGTGGAAAGCTATCGCTTCTCGGCTTATCGCCAAGATCAAAGTGTAGTATCTGTTCTTATCAGCTTAATATCTGATATGACCTCTATCAAGGGTCGACAATATTAATTTGATTTTTGAACTTGCAGGAAGATACTGGAGCTTGCTCCTTCTTCCTCTGGGTTAACCTGGTATTGCAGTATTTCCAGGAGAAGCCCACCCTCCATATGGAGAGGCAACAAACAAAATTAAGTCTTCAATGACAAAGACATATAAACGAACACAAGGTGTCCGTACATATGTATTCATCACATTCCACCAGTTTGTGCAATGTCAACAATGAATGACCAATCAGTTGCAATAACTGCATAGTGAGAGAAAACACCCAAATGGCACCTTGCTTACCATATATCGTAATATCAATGGACATTCAATGCTAGGCTAGTACACATAGATCTAGAGAAACAATGGTTTTATAGTAATTGTGTGATTGATTGCCGTATTGGAATGAAATGTGAATCATAAAGGCTTTGTGGGATTGAATCCAAGAATAGTATATGTAAAACGTCCCCTTTTCGTTTTGACATATATGATGTTAGAACATGACTTTCATTTAATTATTGAGCAACTTAAATGGTGATTAGCAGTGCAATGCGTTCATTTCTCTGCATTTCGCCATGATCAAAGTGTAGCATCTGTTCTTATCAGCTTAATATTTGATACGCACTCTATCAAGTGTCGACGATATTAATCTGATCTTTGTAGCTGCAGAAAGATGCAAAGGCTTTCTCCTCCTTCACCTGGGTTAGCCTTGTATTGCAGAAATTCCTGGTGTAGCCCACTCTACTAATGGAAATACAACAAACAACATTAAATCATCATCGACAAAGACATCTTATTAAGTACAGTGTCCTTACGTATATATTCATCATATCCCACTGTTTTATTCACTGTCAATGGTAAATAACAATTCAATTGCAATAACTACATGGTGTGAGAAAATAACAAATTGGCATCTTGAATGCCATTTATCCGAAGGTCAATGGTTAAATATTAAACATACAACAAGAGAAGCAACGGTGTAACACAAAACGCTATGATTGGTTGACATATTGGAATGAAATGTGAATCATACAGGCTTCGTGGGATTTAATCCAAGAATGGTATACGTAAAACGTTCACTTTACGTTTTTACATATATGGTGCAGGCACCTGAATTTCATTTCATTATTAAATGTCTTGAATGGTAGGCAACAGTGCAACGCTATCGCTTATCGGCTTATCGCCAAGATCAAAGAGTAGTAGCTGTTCTTATCAGCATTTATAGATTATAATGGTCCTATCATCAACCACCATACATATTAATGGTGATTTTCTTAGCTGTGCACATGTAATGTTTGTTCATGAGACCAAGGGTTTCACTGACTTGCATTTGGGCACACCGAAATGTAAACACATATCAGCTCAACCACTACGTCATCCACACATTCACGCTCCAACACCAACACACGTCGCACAGCCAAAGCATTGTCGCTCGTTAGTTAAACGGCGATTTGTGGTCATTACTAACAACCCAATCACTATTGACCAGAGCCAACAACTGTTGGTCCACTTCCCCATCTTGGACACAGACGACGTCATTGTCCCGTACAATCACGCTGACCTCGACCGACGCCAACCGCAGCATTGTACAAAACGTGGTTAAGAAATCATTAAATAAGATGTCTGGGAACGAGGTCATGTCCATTGATGACAGCGATGTGCACCTCTGTTACGGTGACATATGGAAAACAGCACAAGAGAGAGCTAACACCCAGTACCAGGGCATTGACACATCAGATGACGGAAATGTCACCAAGATACGGGTTGGGGCAGGAGACAAGGATGAAACATGGGTAGAGGAAAAGGCCATAGCCGACGTCTATGGCAGCAGGTTCTATAAGCAGCAAAGTGTCTGCGTCCTCATCCAAAATACAACCCTGTACTGAGGGACCTACTTGAGCAGACCCGTATGGAAGATGCTCCGCGTGAGAAGGCTAATCAACTGAATTGAAACTACCTTGCTCTTGACCACGGCTGTGTCATCGGTTGCTGGGTTAGGCTTTATTATTGGTTAGAACCATTAGACTTGGACACTGTATATTTGAAACAGCACAAGTGATTACAAGCAATATGGATCCTGATGTCATCATTAATCAACTCTTTGCAGAGTCAGACACAGTTGCTGTCTAAGCTGACGAACCCAACGCACCTTTGCCTGCGGCCCCTGCTGACGTGACTCATAAGAGAGATAGACTTGCAAACAAACTTCGATTTTTTCCCCAAAAAATTGTGACCTGTGTATCGCGAACAAACATTGTTTGCAAACAAACAAGGTCAAAATGAAACCTCTGGGTTCTGCGCATAAATAACACTTTCTATTTTAAAAGAAAATATGTTGAAAATGCAACCTGACAAAAAAAAAAGATTTCAAAGATCAAATAATATGTTGTTGACCACTGCGACTTGAAATGCGAGAAACAGTTGACAAAAAATTAAAGAATGTTATTAGTTAGTTTGCTAATACACTTGTTATAGCGGTTCAATAAACCAGAGATGCATGGCTAAATAGCATTTGGGATTGTCGCCAGTATTTTATTTTCATATAAATAAAAATGAGGAAATTTTAATGGCACTTTTTAAGAAGTCAGCTACTCTTGTAACTCAATCAATGCTGAAGGCCACTCAACGGCGGAAACCAGCGCATTGAATACTTGTACTCTCAAATGGCCTTTATTCAAGGAACTCTTTCGAAGAGCTTTTCCTAAGATGATTCGCTCCGAGTGGCTCTGTCACGATCGATTCCCTAATTATGTTAAACAACTACCGTTAGGTGGCGGTACTTTGCAATAAAGCCAATTGCATACATATAGTGGTTTGACGCCATTGCGATTAATAACAGCAGGATAAAGTTCGTTTGGCAGATCCTTTCCACTGCCAAAACACATCATACAATAGGTATAAAAATAGAGAAAATAACAAATACAATATCATTGGTACAGCCTTTGCACTTAGACATCTGCTACACTCGGCACAGTTATTTGATTGTGTACAGTTGCTACCTTTTGTATATGTGATATATTGGATTTCGCTGTTGTGAAGTTGTTGCCCTTGGTAACTACTTACATTTATAATACAGCTAATACATTGGGTACAGTTACTACTCTTTACAGTTGCTACCCTCCTTACAGTTTTTGTTACACAAGTTACAGTTATTACACTGGGTACATTTGTTACCCTGGGTAGAGTTGTTATGCTGAATGCAATTGTTACCATGGGCACATTTGTTACACTGGGTATAATTGTCATATTGAGTACAGTTGTTATCCTAGGTACAGTGTTTGAACTGAGTACAGTTGTTACAGTTTTAGTACAGCTTTTGTGCTGGGTACAACTTCTACACTATGTGCAGTGGTACCTCTGGATATAGTTGTTACTCACGGTGCAGTTGTTATATGGGGTGCAGTTCTTTCCAGGTGTACAGTTGTTACCCTTAGTATAGTTGTTATATTGTGTTAAGTTTCTCAAGTGAGTTCAGTTGTTACGCCTGGTACTGTATTTACCCTGGATACAATTTTTACATTGGATAGAATTGTTAAGCTGGGTACAGTTGTTGCTCTGTGAACAATTGTTAAATATGGTGGAAGTGTTGCATTCCCTGGATTCGCTTATTAGCAGACTGATCTGTGGGGATACACAAATGCATGAAATAATCTACGCACCCAAACAGTCCCCTTTATCGATATCCAGCTCTGGATTAACGACCTATTCTGGTGCATTTGTGTTTCAAGTTAAATGATGCCCAGATGCAGAGCAAGTGCTCGACATCGATCCTTGCCAAACCCCTCCCACATGACATGTACATACATACTATACAATTTTAGGATTCGAATTGCGCTGTCCATGACAACAATTGGCCCAATTTCTATGACCATTGGACCATCATTTACGATTTATAAGCGCTTAATAGTTTTATGGTCCATGTTTATACCGTCTTTCCTTCTTTTGTTTATCAAAACAAATAATGTTTATAACCATTGGACCGATTTTTACGGTTATATGAATGATCGAAAATTGTACGAAAAAAGTCCATGTGGATGTTTTTTTATCCGACTCAATGCGCTGTGAAAACGATGAATATAGTTGTTGTTCTAAGGTTCAATCGCAGCTTTAATACTGGCGCAAAATGCAACGTGATCAGCAAAGAAACATTTGATTTTGTGCGCGACCATGAGCAACTGGATCAGTCTAGAGACATCAGATTAGTTGTATTTGGTGGGAAGTCTATTCATGCTATTGGCTCAACCTCACTAAAGTGTCGCAGCGCAAATCAGACTACTATGATACAAGTGTATATGGTAGACCGTGCTGTACAACCGATTTTAGCAATCTCAGACTGTGTTAAGTTGAATTTGCTTAGTGTGAGTGATGAAGTACATGAGATTTCTGAGCCAGAGCTTGACATAGTACAGAAATACAGTGACTTGTTTGATGTTCAGTTAGGCAAGTCACCAGTGTCTTATCAGATAAAGTTGGACTCTGATGTTTAACCAGTAATCAACCCACCTAGAAGAATTCCAGTTGCCATGATGGATAAAGTCAAGGCTGAGTTATGGAAAATATAGGTGCCATAGCCCGTGTCTCACAGTCAACTGATTGGGTGAATTCTATGGTAGTCACCAAGAAAAAGGCAACAGATAAAATCCGTACATGTCTTGATCCAAGACCATTTAATAAAGCTGTGAAAAGGCCACATAATTCCATGCGGACCATTGAAGATGCGCTACTTAAGCCAGCAGCTGCGAAGTTCTTCATTGTACTTGATGTGAAATCAGCTTTTTGGCAGATTCCCCAGGAGGAATCATCTTCGTACTACACAACGTTCGACAGTCCCTTTGGCAGATGGCGCTTCTTAAGAACCCCTTTTGGCATTTCATCAAGACCAGAGGTCTGTCAACAGACAGAAATTTCTTCACAGGTCAGCCTTGTGAAATAATTATGGACGATCTCGTAATCTGGGGCACAGACATTAATGACCATGATCGTAAAGTACTAGATGTCGCACGTCAGATTGGGATAAAAATGAACCCTCGAAATCGCAAATTCCGAGTCAAAGAAGTTCAATACATAGGACATGTTTTCATTGACACAGGTGTAAAAGCTGACCCTGAGAAGATTAAAGCTATCAATGACATCCCAGCTCCTCATGATGTCAAATCACTGCAACGATTTCTTGGGATGGTAAACTATGTTGGGAAGTTCATCCCGAACCTCGGTAGTGTGTCACTTCTGCAAAAGAACTGTGAGTGGATGTGGCTAAAGCCTCAGCAAACTGCTTTCGATTAACTCAAAAGAGTGTTATCCACTTCACCAGTGCTTCGCTATTATGATGTCAAGAAATCAGTAGTGCTGACAGGTGATGCTTCGAAAGGGGGCATAAGAGTAGCATGTCTACAGGAAGGCATGCCTGTAGCATTTGGTGAAACTGAAATGGGATATGCACCCATGTGGAAACAGACCATAAACCAATGGTCAGCAAGAAACCATTGTATTTGGTACCAAAGCGACTTCAAAGTATGATGCTCAAATGAAATGTGGCTTCCGACTAGTGTATAAAGGAGGAGCAGAGATGTACATACCAGATACCCTGTCTCGTGCTCATGCAGCTGACACTGATCAATCATCAGATGAAGATGACCTAGAGGTGATGACTGTTTGGCCAATATCTCTAGATCAAACAGAGAAACTCATACAAGCAACAGCTGATGACGGTACCCTGCAGTTACTTGCAAATGTCATTCAACAAGGATGGCCCGAGATAATTTGTGAGGTTCACCCTGACATTCGACCCTACTTCCTGATCAGAGATGAATTAGCCTTTGAAGATGGCTTACTGTTTAAAGGGGAACGTCCCATCATTCCTAAAGCATTGCATGCTGAGGTCATAGACAAACTCCATGCAGGTCATATTGGTGTGGAATCTACCAAACTTAGAGCCAGAGACATTGTGTTTTGGATAAAGATGTGTAAGGACATTGAAACCAAACTGAGTGCCCTTTCTGTGTGTAATAGCACCAAAGCTCATCAACAGAAAGAGCCTATGCAGATGTACCCTGTGCCAGATTCACCTTGGTCAATACTTGCATCAGACTTTGAATGGAATGGGATGCAGTATTTGGTCTTAGTTGATTCATATTCAGGATGGTTTGAAATGAACTATCTGAATGATACTTCATCCAGAACTATTATCACAAAGTTGAAGAGTCACTTTGCCAAATAAGGAAGTCCACATGTCCTTATCACTGACAAAGGACGTCAATTTACAAGCAAAGAGTTTACTGGAACTTTGAGCATATCACGTCCAGCCCTACCTACTCTCAATCAAATGGTCTTGCAGAGAGAGCAGTGGAAAGTGCCAAAGGTATACTTGAAAAAAACCAAACGCGATGGATCTGACCCATATCTAGTTCTGTTAAATCTTAGGAATACTCCTCGAGATGTCAGTCTGGGCTCACCTATTCAACGTCTAAAATCTCGGAGACTAAGAACTGTTGTGCCAACTCCATCATCACTTCTGCACCCGCAAGCCATGCCAACTACATTTGTTCAAAGGGCATTGTCACGTGTAAGCCATCAAAAGAAGGCCTATTATGATAAAAGTGCCAAGCCTTTACCAACCCTCCAGCCAAATGAAATAGTGCGTATGCAAACTACTAAAGGCTATGATAGACTTGGCCATGTCGTTCGAATGGACAGTGCGCCAAGATCTTATATTGTGAGTTCTAATGAAACTGAATATCGCCGAAACCGTCGACATCTCTTGCCAGTATCCGAAAAGCAAAAAGTAACACATGAACTGGCTTCACAGCCTCAACTAGTCTCGGCACCAGTGCCAGTTCCGCAGTTAAATCAACCAACCAGCAAGATAATCAACCACCTATTGATCAATCTGTCAATCACACTCCAGTGCAAACATCAACAACAACAGATGCACTCAATTATTATCGTACTAAAAGTGGACGCATATCTAAACCAAACCCTAAATATAACCATATGTTTATTCGTGTTGTGTGATATTGAACTGATGTGACGTCATGTAATCTAAGTTGGATATGTCTAACAGTGTGTTGATAACTATTTTCGAGTTCATGGATTATTTCTCTTCATGTTACTTTATTGCTTGAGTGCATCTGTGCGCATAAGATTTTGTGGTAATTTACTTTAAAAAAAGGGAAGATGTTGATTACTTGAGTTGTAAACTATGCATATTACTTTTGCATGAAACAAACTTGTTTCTTGATCATGTGCAGTCGCGCTTCCTATTTTTATCTGGCTTAGTCTGTCCTCGTGTTGTCACGGACATTAAAATATCATATTAACATTTGTTGGCTGTATGCCTACAAATCTACAATACCCGTGGCCGCTGTTTTTGCAAGTTTTGAAAGAAAAGCTTGTTTATCCCCTCCTATGGCATCTCGACCCGAACTTCTGCTTGACCTATTCCTTTACATTCTGGCTCGTGAGTATGAAGCAGGTCTTCTCTGGAGTTTCCGTGTAGACAACGCTCACAGAAGTAAATGCGGTGCTCGTGTTTATTTTGGTCGTGTAGTATGCGGTTCAGGTCTTTGATCCATGTATAGTGGAACTTATCAGTCTGTTCGATCAATATAAGGTTAATGCGGGGAATATCAGCTGGTTGTTTGCTGATATGGTGTACTATTAATCCCTTGTCCCACCCGAATACATTCAAGGCAAGGGTGCATTGCTTCTCAACCTTTCCAATCTTTACCCGCGACACCTACATTGTCATGGTCTTTATAGTTTGACGTTCTTTCTTGATGAATTGCTGCTTTGTTCATAGCAGCCTGAATAGACCACCACAGCCAATCATCGTATTTAATTCTAACATGTATTATTGGGTTTTTTGCAGTTCTTTTGGAAGCACGATGTATGAGATACTGGTAGCGAGATATATGTCTAACCAAAGAGTTTTAACTTCTTCAAACTCCCAGCCGGATCTTCATTTCGTCCAATTTTCAAAACGATTTTGCTGAGGAGATGGGCCTCGGGTACATCCTCTGAGGAAACTTTTTAATATTCCACCTGGTCTTTTTTAAAACTAACCTTGGCACTGGTACGGTCTTTTTCTTTCTTGGTTCTTGCACTGGCTGTATCTTTCTTGGTACTGGCACTGGCTTTTCCTTCCTTGGTCATGGCATTCAGTTTTTCTTCCTTGGCGCTGGTCCTGGTTTTTTTCCATCCCAGCCATTAATCTGGTCACAATTCCATTACAGATACGAATTTCGGCCAGGAGCTCTTGAGTGCTTGGAAGGCCACTCGTGAATTAAGGTTAAGGGGATTTTCCCTAGTTTCTGCTAGATAATTGCTCGGCGTTTAGCATGCGCCTGTATGGATTGTAGTTTGTTCTTGAAATTTCTGGTCCCACAGCTCGGACATAGCTTGGGATCGCTATGATTGCCCACACCACATGACAAGGAATTGAGAATGATAAATTGCGGAGCTTCAATGTAGCTCTATGGGGTCTACACTGATCATTCGCAATTCTGAGCCAGTTGCCGTTCTTTTATAACGACCATATTCGATTGTGCATACAATATACCGGTAAATCTCTAATTAGATTTCCAGTGGCATGGTGTCTGTTAAGGATATGCAGTCATCTGACTGGTCGAGGCGACCACGGCTCGGCAGATGAGTACACTTTACCGGCATAGAGGTTCACTGTTTATTTACTACAAACAGACTTTAAAGGTGCTGTATACCAAGTCTGAGTTATGATGAATAGACAAATTAGTTCTCTCATGATACAAACGCCATACAAAAGCGTAGGTAAGTTATACCGTGCGAAAGGAAATATATTTGGCGATTCAACTGATTTGTATGTAGTATAAGAACGGAGACCTGGTGGAGTTTGTTAAAAACCTGACGCAGCTTGTTGACTTTGGCGTTCGTATGTATTACAGCCGCGAATATAGTATTTTTCATTTCTTGAAACATTTGCTTGACCCAAATCATCGATGCTGTGGGGACGCCCTGGATTGGGGGTGGGGGTGGGGCACTTAAGTGTATAGAGGTAGTATACATGTGCCGCGCGACGGGGTATGTTTTTGGGGCCTCTCGTTTTATAAGGCTGGTTTTTGATGGGCCTCGTACTAATACGACGGGGTATGTTTTTAAGCTGCAATCTGTACGACGGGGTTCTTTTGGGAAAAAGTCGCTTTAAAAACATTTCTTTCACGAGGGACAACTGGAAATATATGTAGGCCAGAATTCGACAAAACTAGTAGACGTACGGGCGAGGTGCAAATGGACGTACTATAAAACGCCATCCACAGCCATACGCACATACACATGAATACATGCACACACACCAAACGCACACCATACACTCGCCAATCATGAACATACAATCTACCCACACAATACTCACACACCACACACCAATACCATGAAAACTATATGTACGCACTGTACACATCACATACACACACATGCACCAATCACACACACAATACACAAATCATTATACAATCATTCACATACAATATACACACATAAGACACATCAAACATAAAATACACACTTCCCACAAGGAAACATTTTCCCATTGCCACACAAGATAAATCTGACACTTCCTGTTCGTCTTATATCGTCCAAAACGGAAGTCTCCTCTATTCATTCTATCTCAGTTTGTTTATTCGTCGTCCCAACAGCGCACGATCAATATTTGACTCACCAATAAAAAATAACTGTTGGTCTTCGCATCAGGCGATCCATTTCTTTGCTTGAGTGAATTAAGAACCAACTCTGGGAATAACAAATGCTGAAATCAGCTTTTAAAGAAACTGTTCTTTGCAACTTCTTTATTTGCGCTAAATGCTTGCGTTTTGAGGCGAGTGACAGAAACACGTGAGTTTATTTCAGTAGATCAAGTTAATAGCGGAGCTTCCACCATGTGGCGTGGTGATATTAAGATGATTTCTGAGTGGGCGCGCTTGTTTCTCACCCTGAGCGTCGTGGGGATACCGGGCACTGCCACGGAGCGGCTTGTTCACGGAGACAAATTACGCATGGCGCTGGAGGAAGGCATCGCGGATCCCGTCTTGGGAACCAGGAGGCTTCAGGTAGAGGACCATGACACTCGGTTTGTGTTTCGCGGTATGAGAGAAACACAAAAATTATTGTGCACTGACGGCCATCATGTAAATTCTTATTTGTTTCTCTACAGAATATTTTTGATGACGCCGAATTCGCAGCCCAAGAAATTAATGGTACTGAAATGGTCGGCAAGGTATGTTGTAAAACGTGATTTAAGTGGTCGAATCAGTGACCTACAAGCGTAGACCAATACACATGCCGTTATAATTTTTACATCGCTTGATCGCAGCTGGCAATGCAGTTAGAAACCCAGTGGGCACAACACGTGGAATCCACGTGGAAATCATGTGGATTTTTGGTGAATTGGTGAATCCACGTGTTTACACGTGATATCCACGTGGATTCCACGAGTATTAATCACGTGGAATTGACGTGTCAACAACACGTGGAAAAGACGTGTATTTTAGGACCCATTTGTAAATTATTATTAAAATATTCTTTTTTTTCAGTTTATACCAGAAATATGGCCATGTGTTAACCTGACAGCCCCAGCTAGGCTTGTGCTAGATATGCCAAATATAGTGGGTTTCACAACTTTTGGTGCTATCGATCTATGAGCTCTGGGGATGATGACGGTTTTTGGCTTTCATCTGCTTAGTTACTATCGTGACAGGGGTCTCCTGGAATAATGAGTCGAGATTCAGGTGAGATACTCTCCAAACGTAGGCGAGGTTCGAACCCGTGACCTGCTGGTCCGTGGTGGAGACCCCACCGGGGGTTAACCGCTAACCGCTGATTGGCGCGATTTGCTGCAGTTTTGGAAAGTTGAGAATTCATTTGCTATATTTTTGACAGTTTCTAAGTTTACAAGTGAGTTATATTCAAATGTTATTCTTTCAATGAAAATAAGTTTACTCAAGTAGCTGTACAAAAACTGCTTGCCGTGTATAATGTCTTCATGGTTTATGATTTTATGCTCATTGGTGCATGAAACCTGTATTATCGCTCTCAGCAAAGTGCCAGCCGTTGCAGCTAGTTAGTTGCAGCGGAAAGGCTGTAGGCACGCCTCGAGGTTTTTTGGAGGCTTGCTCTTTAATACACCACAACCATCTTATACACACGCCATGGTTCATCTATTGACTGTTCCTCCATCTCACAGTCATCGTTCATCTGTCAGTCCATCTCACAGTCATCGTTCATCTGTCAGTCTAGGCAAGGCAACTCGCCCCTGGTGTTTTGATGATCTGATGCCACCTTAGGGGCGAGGGTCCGTATGGCAGAAATTGAGCGTTATAAGCAAATTTGCTCCTTCTCGCAATGCAGACAAGGGACAATTTAAAAAACATAGATTTTCATATCCATAAATATCTTACCATCAATCCTACCTAGAGTGCAACAACAGTCATACTCCTTAATCCACAGAATCGACGAATCCAACACAATTTTAAAATTTTTGTCCAACATGGATACCGCGCGAATCGAAAAACAAAGCGATATCATAGCGTATTAACGAGAATATAACGCAATTATGTTGCATTGTGGGAGTCGGCCATGTCGAGTTTTTGAACAATGTTTCATGATGTGCCGTATTTTAGTGCTCAAACAGAACAATTAGACAAAACTGTAGTAACAGAAACAGTCCTCGTGTCATTTTGTGATATAATCTTGCATTTTGTCACAAATTGTTTTGCTTGGAGGGCTTTGGTAAGTTTTTAGCGAGTTAAAAAGTTATTCTGGCTTCGGAAGCTCCGAAATTTTGCAGGCAGCACTTCGCCTCTACAGTTGTAAATAACGCGGCGCTGTCAGAGGCGAAGTTTCTTTGCCTACTGTCAGTCTAGCTCTGGTGTAACGGTTACATGAATTTATACCAGACGTCTTGTAGGGCTACTGTCAGTCCATCTCACAGTCATCGTTCATCAGTCAGTCCATCTCACAGTCATCGTTCATCAGTCAGTCCATCTCACAGTCATCGTTCATCTGTCAATCCGTTCCACACGGTCGTCATCGCTCATTTGTCACTCAGTCCAACAGTCATGGCTCATCTGTCACTCATTCTAACAGTCGTTGGTTGAGCAATGATGGTTTTCCTTTAACATAAGTGCACATTTGTGAATATTTTCTTTAAATATTTTCTCTGTTTTAATGCTGCTATTGAGTATTATTTATGAGTTTGTAGTCAGCAGCATAGTAATTGAACACTGCATAATTTGTTTGTGCACAGGTTTTCAGGAGCGCTGCCTCTCCTGCCTCTGCAAATCAGGGATATACTGAACAGGCAGGAGAGGAGAGAGCTGGCCGATAGTGGCAAAATGCTTCCTGAAGCTGTGCAGATGAACAGCACTGATGAGCAGTTTGTGGGTATGTAAAATTGCAGTTTTTTTAAGGAGGAGTGGGCATTAGATCTAATAAACAGCAATGAAATATTTTCCAAATGTCACATTTTTGTGTCAGTTTCAGAAGTGTATGAAAATCATTGTGCAGTGTCCGGGATGCGATGAACGATTTGACAAGCAGGTGCGATTCTCTATGTATATGTATATGATGTAAATCCATGATCCAAACAACTTGCACTTATGCATTTTGTCTGAATTGGCAATGTTTAAGAAATTTTCATGCACCAATTGTATTCATTCAGACATATTGCTTGCAGATTAATCACTAATTCCCTGCAGTGCAAGCTTAACATGAACGGGTCAGGTGACAAAGCCAGCTTTGAGAAAATGGCAAATTAATTGTCGGTAGGTTCACCATTGGCTAATTATTTGGAAGTCCAGGATAGTTTTTGATTTTAATGATACACAATAAATAATGAAAGTCATTTGTACGATGTATGAAATTAGATAGCTTATATTGTCCTCTTTGTACTGTGCAGAAAGTGTAGTGAAGAGTCATGGGTTCACCGAGGCTGCTGTTAATGTCTTTCTAGCCAACCGACTGAGGAATGGACCCAAGAGAAGTTTAAATATTGCCTATTGGTAATGATTGTTGATTTACCCACACATTTATATTTTTCATAGATTTGACTAGATCGTTTACTTAAAGAGCCACTTACATGCAAAATTCAAATTTGTGTTGTCATCTAATTATGAAGATGATTTTGTGGCATTTTGACAACAGTATGACTGAGATGTCATAACTGGTTGCCGAGATATTACCGATCAAACTCGCAGACTTTCCTGTATGAAGTCATCAAACTCATTCACTCACTTTCGTTTAGTGGTTTACTGATGAAAGCCATCCTAGACGAATTTGACTGATTTGTGTCAATTAGGTGACGTCATCCAGAAAGTCACTTAAAAATTATCATCAAAATGCGATAACAAAAATTCGGTTGTGCATTTCAGTGGCCTTTTAAGTACATTTTATAATTTGCATTTTATTAGGGTGAAAGTAAATCATGTTATATCTGTGTATATTCATGATGCTCATGCATGTAGTGACTGGTTTAATGTGTTTCATGAACAAACCTGCCTTTTTCCACTAATTTGTTGCCTTTGTATGTTGACATTTGCTCGTAATGTTTAAAACATGTTTAATATTGTTATTTGTGAACATGTAGCACTTATAGTTGGATATTTCTGAGAAATAAATGTACTTGGTTCAATGATCTTGTGAAATATATTAAAAAACAAAAAAATTACTAAAGAGGAAGTAAAAACCACCTGAATACAGATATTTTGTATCGTTGAATTTAGGTGGAAGAGCACACGCGTTTTCCACGTGTCCACATCCACGTGAATTCAACTTGCCTTTTACGCGTATTATCTACGTGAATTACACCAGTTTCTCCACGTATTTTCCACGTGGATTCCACGTGTTGTGCCCACTGGGAATAAACTTCAATCAGGCATTTAAAGCTGTGGAAGAATTGCATGGTACAGTCCGGGATAATTATCAGTCCTGGATGCGAAACGGTTCCATATCCCAATGCTGTGCGCAGGATATGTCCAAGCTGGAGTACGATTACAGCTTTAAAAACGATGTAAGGTTATTAAAAATTAATGATATTACGACTTAAAATTATGTTCAAAGCCACTCTTCATAAATACGTATTCGTTATTAGATCAACGTTGACACAGCGTGCACTCGAATATCAAAGGATGCACTCCCAAACGCTGGTGTGCCTTTTGAATCGAAGCTGTTGACAAGCTTCAAAAAGATTCGCGCTCACGCTGATCTTGTCAAATGGCAGTATATCGGTACCGAAAAAGGCGTCCTCACGCAGTTTCCCGTGCAGTACGATAGCAAGTGTGGGGAATATGACAACCGATTTAGCTTTGTTAGCTTTTGTGAATTTTGTATCATATATAATTATGTAGATGATAACCTGTCCCATTCTGCCTATATTGCCAACAAAGCAAACGCATTTACGAGCTTGTCACGTGGTTCTGCACTGCTTTGTCACATTAGACCATGGTATGTAGAAGCAGTGACGCCAGAGCCCAAAGATATTGTCTTGGTCATTGATAAATCGTCATCCATGGGTTACAATGGTGCAATGGAGAGCGCCCGACAGGCGGCGATATGGCTGGTCAGCACACTCAACCCCAACGATAGGGTCAGTTTGCTGTCTTGTTTGACTTTCCAGGATGCTTTTGAATCAGATAAACAAAACGCATAATACCAGAGCACTGAGTTGTAAGGGTGCCATTGTCAATGATCATTATAATGCAATACTGCGTCATATTTGTATTTGTTTTCTTTTTTGGAAAACAGAAAATACATGCCTAGGTGAATGAGTAAAAGCTTTGTTGCAGGTTGGAGTGGTTCCGTTTTCTGATGACGCCGACTTCGCCAACCTGTGTAGAAGCCCTCAGCTGGCCTTCGCTACCAGCGATGTCAAGAAGGAGCTCACCGACTTTATCAAAGAAATCCGAGCACGTGGAACAACGGAATACCTAAAAGCTCTTACAAAGGCATTTGATGTTCTAAAAAATGCACCAACTGTTAAGGGCGATCTCAGGGAAAGACGTAGGTGTTCTCAATGTCGCGAGTGTCTTGTCTGGTGATCTGTTTGGGCTTCTATGTATGTATGTCATACAACCAAACTTGACCAAGTTGATAATAAAGTTTCGTGTCCATACTATTGAACCAGTATTATACAGTGTGGATTACCATACATTATTAAGATTATCATAAAATAATATCAGAAGTGATTTTTAACGCTAGTATCTTGTGCATATCTTTACTCATTGAAATACAAAGAAGAGGAACATGTTTGTGTCATCAGATAGTGTTGCTTTATTTCAGACTTGGCTATTGTTTTCCTAACTGATGGTAAGCCAACGGACGGAGATGCAGCATTAACCTATGAACCAATCTACAATCTAACAAGCGTCCGAAATGAACATTTTAAGAATAAAGTGGTCATCTTGACTTACGGGTTTGGAGATGGTGAGTACCCTTGACTGCGCAATATTGACACGCTCCGATTCTTGTTTGTAGTCTGTCGTATAGTTTATTTACAAAGCCTACGTAGTTCGGTTAAACATTTTCTGGAAACAGAGTGTAAAGAAATTATACGGTAGGCCGAAAGCATATCTATCTATATTAGAGCTGTAGAACGATATTTGTTCGAATATGTTTGCCTTCCGATATATATATATATATATATATATATATATATATATATATATATATATATATATATATATATATATATATATATATATATATATATATATATATATATATATATATATATATATATATATATATATATATATATATATATATACAATCGCAATACCATGGGCCCGGGGGGGGGGGCACTTAAGTGTATAGAGGTGTTATAATACTATTTTGGCTCATACGTTCTTAAAAAGCCTCCCCCTTTAATTATCAGCACGAGAGCCCGGGTTACATCACACCACTCTTTGGGAGGGGTGTAACCCTGATTTCAGCAATCCTCACAGCAAGCGAGTTCACCCTCCAAGTGGACTCGTCGTGTCACGTGGGGATTGTTTTAGCCTGGCCTATCATGTGGACCCTTTATAAGGTCCACAGCTGGGTCAGTCACGGAGAGATTCATCTAGTCAGAGAAACGATTCGGACCGCGAGATTCCAGGGAGCTTCATTGTTGAAATTTAATAAACCAAATAAGCATCTCTACTCCAGGACTCGCGTTAATTTCCTCTGATTAGTCCCCACTCCAGCAACTACAGGCAGTGAGTAACAGTACTATAACGAAGAGCGTGCATAAGCAAGAAAGGCTAAGAAATACTAGCTTTACATTTGGTGTGAGAGTCCGGGTAGTTGGCGACTTCCACTGTCGTCAACGCACACATTTTCCCGACGCTTACACGCTCTTAAGTTAGAGAAGAAAGCTGACAATTGCTACACACGCCGAGAGAAGAGACACGAGGCCGCAAGCTACGACGCGATCATGATCCAGGGCAACGGCAGCGTACATCGGCCTCTTCCACTCGACTCAACTAAGGCGTACTAGCGACCTGGCACTATCAAGACGTCGAGATGACGACCACATACCCCCCTTTCAACTTCTTCAATGGTAAGTACCTCACTCATATTTTACATTAAAATGAGTTGACCGTAAAATTATTATTGCTCATTTGGACCTTCCGTCGCGCATAAGTACCTCCTCCACACTAAACACCCCTCCCACTATCACCTTAATTTTAAACTCCCGCATCCGACAAGCCTTATGCAAGGACGGAGAAACGAGAAATTTGTTAAATTATTCGAGGTCAAATATCCTCCATATTCAAATTAAGTATTCAATATTATGTTTGTTGGCGAACAATATGAGTGGGTCTTCGAGGACGCAAGTATGTGGCGCGGAAGATGAGCATTACCAATTTTGAAACAAATAACGAATTATGTTTACTAGCCTCATTGATTCATTTTCATAGTATTCTTCGTACATATTTCCCTTTTTAGAAATTTTTCCAACTAATGTCATATTATCTTTAGCCATATACTATCTTCTCAGAACAGGACGCCTATATTCATTTTATATGCATAACCACTTTTACATGCAATTATTTCACACATGATTTTCACACGCATGTTTCATTCATTATTCCAACCATATAACATTTTACCAACGATACGATCTCAACCACGTGTCAAACGCATTCAAACGCATGAACCTGACGGTTAGACAAATTCAAATTATCAAGGCGATCTCAGGAACCAACTTAAGTGTCAAAGATAACAAGCCATGAAATTCAAATGTTTATCAGTCCAATTTAAGGCTTTAACAGTCAGCCCGTATAGCGAATGATTAAACATCCTGCACTCAGACATTCACGCAGATAAGAGACCCTCATTTTGCGGCCGCCAATTATCAAGGATTACAGACTTCTTTGTAATTCCAATAAACACGGCGTATCTGAGGCCCAAGCTGCCACCCTTTAATTGCACCTAATTTAAGTCTCAAAAGGCAGTCTTCAAAGTGACATACACACTTGACGCTTAATCTCACACATCCTTTGCCGCCACACGAAATCCAGTAAACTGTGAGTCCAGGTTAAATTATAAGAAGACTTTTAAAACTTGTCTTCTTCCACGCAGCGCCAACTTGACACAATGATATCATCAATTATATTCACAATTATTTTGCCTCTATGTCTGCAGATAATAAGACAAAATCTTACAATAAGTGAAGTGAAGTCAAATGCGCTATTATCGCACCGTCTGGCATATCATGCGGACACGCGTAAAATTAGCGACCCTTTATGTTACACATTACCCATAACGCTAATCTTATGTTATTCAAGTATATGCGGGGTATAATCTCATGAAGGAATCTGCAGCTTAGGGAAGACGTGCGTATTTATCAAATTATTAATGGAGAAGTATCGTAAACATTTTCTTCTCAATACATATATATGAGTCGTGTATATTGATCTTCTCCCGCACGTACAACACATACAATTAAAGTGTCACATCGTTGTGTATCCGGACTTACATGTTAGATAGTGGCCATGTGCAACATATATATTCTTTGAGGCATAACTATTCTAAACAGTCTCACAGCAGCATAGCTTTCTTAAATACTATCTTTTGCAATAACCGTCAATCATTTACACGCGCTCCAATCACCTTATGCAAAGTATACACAATCATTCAACCACACCTCACACTTTTCTTTGCGTGATACACCAATATTCATTTTGAGATGTTATAATATTACACATAAGTAACATACCCACTCACACTTACACATTGAACACTCATGTTTTTAATACGTCCTACATTACCCATAATCAAGACACACTGATCGCTGCCGTAAGTTCATTTGTTCCCAGGTATATTTACGCCATACAAGAGGGAGATAGCCCCTTCACCCGACGCGCCAACACCTTGTAGCCAAAGCTTACGTCTCCCTGACCAAGGATACAATGGAGACACACAACGGCACAACCAGGCGTCGGATAACGCACACCCCTCCCCTCAAGCGACATCTGGCGAACCCAATGCGGCAGCCCTCCAGATATTTCATCTTCAAGAAGCATCCAAAGAAATCCACAAATTTCAATAACTTTAACGGCATTAGTCCATTGTTCTTGTATATTTAATTTTCATGACATTAGTTAAATACTTTCAAAATTAATAATTGAATTAGCTACAATAGGTTATTTTACTATTTTCACGACTGTCAAGTATAGGCTCATCGCTTTTTTCCCACTGGGTTTTAGTGCGGAGTAATACTGTGAAAATGTAATTAATGTCATAACGGCTAGATTATTCCATATTTTAATTCTTTCCATTTTATTGTAATATATTTATTTTAATACCATTTAGGCTAGCAAAATTATATCATTTGAAAAATTATTGTAAACTTATATAATTACCTATTTTGTTATGGATATGTGCCAATGTCAAACAGTATTGGCGCATGTCCAAGCTACCCTGGGATCACTCAAAATTCAAAATCTAATAATATTGGGCTCGTGTCGTGCTGTCCCTTTACTTTATAACTCATATTCCAAATTCCATTTCATTAACCTTCAATTAGTTTAACAAAGTCAATTTTCAAAATTCAAGGGTAAATTCTAAATTATTGAACAGTGGAAGTTCAACTTAATTATGGTTGGGGAGGATGTTATAATACTATTTTGGCTCATACGTTCTTAAAAAGCCTCCCCCTTTAATTATCAGCACGAGAGCCCGGGTTACATCACACCACTCTTTGGGAGGGGTGTAACCCTGATTTCAGCAATCCTCACAGCAAGCGAGTTCACCCTCCAAGTGGACTCGTCGTGTCACGTGGGGATTGTTTTAGCCTGGCCTATCATGTGGACCCTTTATAAGGTCCACAGCTGGGTCAGTCACGGAGAGATTCATCTAGTCAGAGAAACGATTCGGACCGCGAGATTCCAGGGAGCTTCATTGTTGAAATTTAATAAACCAAATAAGCATCTCTACTCCAGGACTCGCGTTAATTTCCTCTGATTAGTCCCCACTCCAGCAACTACAGGCAGTGAGTAACAGTACTATAACGAAGAGCGTGCATAAGCAAGAAAAGCTAAGAAAATCTAGCTTTACAAAGGTAGTATATATGTGCCGCGCGACGGGGTATGTTTTTTCGGCCTCTCGACTTGTACGACGGGTTTTTTGGCCTCATACTTGTACGACGGGGTATGTTTTTCAGCTTCCATCTGTGCGACGGGTTATACATTTGCACAATACCTTATACGACGGGGTATGCTTTTGGCCTCGTGATTTCTTCGCCCCAGACGATGGGCAGACGATCAATAAACTTCCGGGTACAGTAAATTTGCTAAACGGCTAAAATAGCGTTTGAACTCGAAAAAAGTACCCTTTTGGGTGGCAAATGTCGGGGTGGATGGTTTTGTTAGGTAGAAGAACATGTTCTCAATGGCTATTGGGCGCGCCAGGCTCGTAAACGGAACTTAAGATGGTTTTTGCGGAGCTTTTTGCTGAGCTTTTGCTTTTTGCTCTTAAGGTGTTTTTTTTCCAGTCAAGCGGGTCATCTCTTTGTTTATTGCAGAGACAACAGCTTGCAACCTAGAAACCCATATTATTGATCGTTCCCCAGATAGAATTGTTAACTCCATGGTGTAATGGTGTCCAAAAAGCCGCTCAGCAAGAGTGCGGTAAAAGTGTTCCACAATTGCCAGGTCTCGATGGACATCCACACAGCCACGCCTGACGGAGACCCAATGCTCACACTGTTATGAGGAAAAAACAAGAGATCAGCTTGATGAACCTCATTAGGCATAGACACATAAAATATTGGCCTGGGAACATGTTTTGGGATTCGCAGGTAGATTTGCCATATAACTTGCTTTATGAGCCAACCCCTGGCAACTTCCTCAGAAATCCTCACGGCTGTTGCAATAGTCTTTAGGACTATAATAGATGGTTTGCATGCGACGAGTTGTGCGATCCATTCTTATATATGCTAACGAGCAAATTGCCGCTGACCTGCCCCACGATTGGCCTACCAAGCAACCATGTACGCGACCAGTCCAGTCACAGCTCTACTCAGGATAATGAACGTCACCCCACGTATCTTTTGGCCATCTGAGAGCACGTAGAAGTCTGAAAGCTGAGGCTCAGAGCCCAGTGGTTCAACGGATTTACGCATAGCGTCATCGACATCCCGGAAAGTATGCTCGGCATGTCTTTGGTGGAGGAGCTGCTCATTGATGAAGTCTAGCCACTCAGTTCGATTCTTGGCCGATGCTGCCTGTGCAGACAGAAGTTGCTCGATTGCCATGTCATGACGTTTACGTGCCGCGTCCACTTGACTGCTTCGTGACCTAGAGAATAAGAAGCTGCTACCAGAGAACGCAAGGGCGTTGACAAGGGTACCTCAAATTAGTAGCACAATCAAAGCCATTCCACTGCGCACACACTGAAAACCAACACTAAGAGATATTTTTATGCTTTGGATTTAGACTCATCAATAGAAAGAGATACAACTTCATGGCACCAGTGAACGTCATTAAAAACGCTTCCACGGTTTGTCGACGAGCAGAGCACTGGTGATTCCCTGGAAGCAATTGGAACTGCGTCCTTATTATGAAAAGGGCTGGACAAACCATTATAGATCTTAGGGAGAACATAATATCTTACGCAAGAGCATGTATCATAGACTGTGAGCAAGTGGCGACATCAAGAAGCGCCTTTATAAAGATGTGTATTTATATCAGACCTCTCGATTGTCCCCATGCGGTTATAAGAGCAGATAATGTCCCAAACTTTCACAGGTTGAGAGATGACAAGATCTGGCGTAGGCTAGTCAATGTCGGTGGGGGTTATGGAAGTATCTGTCCGCGGTGGAAGATTGTGTGGGGTTGGGGTCACAAGCATTAATGTATCTTGGGACACGAGCAAACAGTTGTCTGTGAGGGCTATCGAGTGTATGATCGCCTAATACACTCGCCTCGCAATCTCACTACTCGCGTTTATAGATACCCTTTCTAATCACCTAAGCGATACAAGACGCTCTCGGCACCACTACTCGAATATATTATTGTAAGAAACTATGTATCATATACAAGTCGTACGAAATCGCTCTTATGTTGTTATGATATAGAGGATGATACAAGGATGACTTCCATTACGGCATAATAGGGTTAAGTTTATTACCGACAAAAAGCTTTTGAAGGCCATGAGAATATCAGTTTCTGTACCACTAGTATATATGAAACACCCTCATGTTTTGTTTATTTGACGTTCCGATGACGTGTTAACTGTGGTGCATATCTCAAGTGTATCTAAAAACTACTGTCGATTTCCTGTTTTATGTCTCGAAGTTGTATTTCTATTTGTGTTGTAGATATAGGAGAGAATGAAGTCGAACTCTTGACTAACATTTCTGCACAGCATATTTATAACCATGCCTTTGAAACCCCAACAGTGAGTTTCTGTACATCAATTTGCTCAGCTTTTTAATTTGCTTAGAGTTTTAATACGAATGACATAATCAATTCCGGTTTGCTCACCGTACAGCGGGGCAAGTTTACCAAAGTGAACAACACAGAGGAATTGCGTGTACAGCTCGGATCATATTATACTTTCTTCCGAAGCGTCCGTCAGTTGGAAACGCCAATCATTACAGTACCTTATTTCGACTATTTCGGATTGGGTAAAAATTTTGCCTTCATTGTTGTGTGTGTTAGCCAGCACATAGTCATATTTGTCCGTTATTGCTTTGCCATATTGAATATTCATTCATAGTGAATGTAAACATTATCAGTTTGTTATACTAAAAAATCCCGAAAAGTGACTCACCCTTTCGTTTTGATTGATTGGTTATTTCTTCAGGTTTAGTGACGTCGGTATGCCTACCTGTTATCACCAACAGCATGATACTAGGTGTAACATGTGTTGATGTTCGTATTGCGGACATTCTGGGAGACACCGCGTTCTTTGAAGTGGGAAACTATGCCTATGTGTTCGTTATTGACGGTACTGGTCGCGTACTGATACATCCAAATCTTCCAAACCTTTACTCGATCAACCACAGTCCGAGTTACCTGACAATCGGTGACCTTGAACCTGAGAATACCATGGAAGATGTAATAGAAAGTATGAAAAGGTGAGTCAGCGCTTGTTGATTTTATGTTCAGTATTCTGTAATAGTCATTTATATCAATGATGCCCTGTTGCGTATTATTTCTACACCCTGTCCATTGCTCTAAATTTATTCAATTTGGTCCAACATGCATTTTTCTCTTTGCAAAACAATAACATAATTTAAGTTTTTTGAAAATAGAATATCTGCTTGCACAATGGTATGTGTCATTGAATCGCAATCATGAACTGAATCTATGTGTGCGGGAAAATGACCTATTCATTGCTGTCGCGTTTGTTCGTCAGTGGTCAATCCGGTTTTAAACGGATACAAAAGAATTTCATATTGACACGTGGCACGACAAAACGTGAAGGTGTTGCGAGGGTGCGACGCTTAGCAAAGTTACATTGGTCTCCAGTAAGTACCATGATACTATGTAATATCACGTAATCTTACATAATTTCACATTTCATTATATTGTTTATTAACTTCCACATATTTAGGAAAAATAGGCATATAGTTATGTTTCAAGAGTTTGGATGTAGTATCCATCAACACCCATTTGGATCTTAATCTTTCTTGACATGTGGAAGTAACATATTGTTTACACATTGTGATTAATAACCGACTACCTTATGAAAAACAATATGTTTTGGGTAGAACTATCCATTGGGTTTTTTCCATGTAGATAAATATTCTATGGAAATTATTGCTGTTTACCACATTAATTCATACAGTCATCAATGAAGGATATCCTGTCACTGAAGTACACCCAATGAATAATTAACAGTGCTGTAGAGATGTATTTGCAAGTGCAAGCCACAAAGAGAGTAATTGTAATGCTGCAGCGCCACGAGGTTTGATTAGAGCAAATATTGATATCTAAAGATGATGAAATATATTTTCCATAACGATTTATATAATTCAGGTAGCGCACACAAATCTCTCAGTCTGTTTGGTGTACGCTGAGAGTGATCGAGATTTGGGAGTGGAGTCGACACAATATTCCGAAGTGTATTACCATCGGCTTGATTTGGTCAATGAAAATCAGGCATGCAACCATAATTCGAGGCTAGGTTTAATCGGTAACTATGAACTATGTCTCAGTTCCACGTCGTTCTGACGATAACAATACAAAAAGTCCAATACAAAAAAAATATGTCCCTCATTTGTCATCATCTAGGTTCATTTGAGTCTTCTTAAGTGTAACGTCAATTTGTAGAGGCTTCGGTTGTGAAATTCTCTGGAGAAGCATTCGTTACCCCGCATCGCTACTTTGACGAAGAGGAAACAGCAGGAAGCGCCAAGAACTATGAGCAGTATATGGAAGGAGGGGCTAGTAATCTTTTTAAGGTACGGCTATTTATCTGGGATTCGAAAGTTTTTGGATTATGTTGCCTTTATAATCTGTACGGCAAGCATTGAGGCTGTATTAACTTAATATGACCGGCTCTGATATATGAATTAAATATTTCGTGAATTTTACTCATGCTTAGTTAATTAGAAATACCTTACGTTATGATACCCTTTGTCTGGTAGCATATGTGATCGTTAACGCCATCCACTGCCTCCAATCTGTTTTGTTACCATGGTTATATCGGGCACGGGACACGGGTGATGACGTCAGTATATGGTGGTCGACTGTTAACGCTTTATTTACCGGATTATCTTTGTTAAAATATCTCAATGGAAAATAGTTAGAAATAAGCTAAAGCAAAGCTACTACTCCTGCATGTTGAAATACCTGATGCCTTCCTGTTCACGGCTTTATGCATATATATATATATATATATATATATATATATATATATATAGATATATATATATATATATATATATATATATATATATATATATATATATATATATATATATATATATATATATATATATATATATATATATATATATATATATATATATATATATATATATGCCCGAACACAAAGCTAAATGCAAAGCTATTCTTACCTTAAATCTTTATGAGGGATAGACACGTGTTCATTTTCACGTACCCTCTAATTGGCGTAGTCCCATAAAAGGTAGTTTGCAAATTAATTATCATTACGCTCTATCTTAATCTAACGCAGTGATTATTGATTGCAGCGCACGTCAATTCATATGCAGCTTAACGCAAACATTGCACCTGTGCGCGACATGGTCTCCCTCACTGGGCAGATTGACAGCTTCTGGAATGAGCGCAACCAAACCTTCGCCATATCAACCTACATCGCCACATTTAATGGGATCATTCGCGTCTACCCGGGAATAGTGCTTGATATGATGTACGATCCGAAGGAACGAAGTTGGTTCGTGGCATAAATAGGTTATACATATTGATGTAAAGTGTGAAATGAGATTCCTACTCCTCCATTACGGTTCCTGCTTTGATGTTTACTGTTAAATGATTGATATGTTGAGCGCTATGCAATATACATCGTAGATTGATGTGAATACGATTTTAGGTTCAAGAGAGCGATTGCAAACAAAGGACATTTAACTTTCGCAGTGCCCTACATCGACGCTTTTGGATTTGGCCTTATCACGACTTTATCACAGACAGTATATTTAGGAAGCTGAGCGTCGCAGTTAAGGTGGCCTAACCTTAATTTCTCTTGTGTTTAAGGAATGCTGAATGCAGATGGGTGTTGTTTAATATATTCAACAGCTATAAATTAACTGACCGCCAAATAAATGTGATACATTTGGTTCTCAGACCGAGCAAGACGCACTCACAGGACGATCTTGTGACTGCTGTTATTGGGTTGGATATGCGGTTAGAATATATTGGTTACCTCCTGAATATGTCATTCCCTGCGTGTAAAGATCCCATTAACAGGTTTGTAACGGTTGCTCTCACGATTCGGTCTTAATGAAAGGCCACAACGACGAAACGATGCAATATTCTGTCTTGTGTAAATCGCCTTAGCAGGTGTATTTATATTTGCCTTCAGGTGCTTTTTGGTAGATACCAGTGGATATGTTATCTACTCACAAGACTTCGAGAACGAAGTCGAAATATCTAAACTGGACCACCTTCATATAATGGAACAGGTTGAAATTACATTGTTTGATAATTGACCGAATTTCTCGACATTCAATCCTCACATTACGCTTTAATCAATGACGTCTATATATATATATATATATATATATATATATATATATATATATATATATAGAGATATATATATATCTATATATATATATATATATATATATATATATATATATATATATATATATATATATATATATATATATATATATATATATATATATATATATATATATATCTATATATATCATATATATATATATATATATATATATATATATGTGTGTGTGTGTGTGTGTGTGTGTGTGTGTGTGTGTGTGTGTGTGTGTAAAATGTGAGTAAAGTGTGGTTGCCATAATGACGGTAGATGAAGAATGGTGCACATGGCTGTCTAGTATTGTACATGTTCGTGCTATAAATCATTACATAAAATGGATTTGTGAAATTCCTAATGAATGGATTGATAAATGAATGACATGAATACATGAACATACGTCCATATTGTTCTCACTTACATAATCCACTTAAGACAAAATTCTTGAAATAATAGCTGATGTGTCGTACTGGTCTTTATTCAATGTTTGTTTGCTTCTGTGTCAGGGATTGCGTGAGTCTTGAAGGATGTGAAAGGTGTGTGGTGTCAGAAGACCTGATAAGCTGTGCGAAACCGTCTCAATGCACCTCCGACAAAACACCAACGGGTATTTATCATTTAATAATTATCACCATGCATTCGATAATGCTATCGATTACGTATTGTGTCTAAACCACAACATTACGACGGTATCTAGGCATCGTCTTGCTCGGCGTTATTGACATAACCGTAATATATCGACGTTAATTGTTTTCCCCGATTTTCACTAAATTCTCGTTTTCCATTTCACGATGATTTACAGTTGGTTGGTTTTCGTCGGTGTTTATTGTAATCAGGTTTTCCAGACATGTAGTGTTTCTTGCATCAAATCCAACGGAGGGCCCATCAGGTTTGGACATTCTATTCTATATTCGGTATCATCATGACCACTTTACTTCAATGAACACGGTTGGGTTGTGACAATAACACAAATCGTCTTCAGTTTTTATAGGTTCCAGATGCCTACACGCAAGCTCAATAAGACGGGCTTGTTATGTCATTAACTCAAGTCATATTCTACCAAAGGCGACTTTCATCCGATGATAAATTTATGCTAATTGTAATCTTTTACGTTTACCTACCGTCACATAGAAAAGCCCATACTTGAAATGTGGCCAAAAATTATATGTTCTAAATCACCTTGCTTTGTCTGAAAAATCGCATGGACTGTTATACAATAATTTAATGTGGCATCTTGCTTTCATTTTGATTGAAATCTGTTTTTTAATCCTGCTTGGAATATTAATTTGAAACATCATGAAAGGCAACTGCTATATATGCAACTCATCTGTCCGCTATGTGAATTCATCTCAACTAAGTGTGTTTTTTTCTTTTTCTTATTCAACCGATATAAAAAGCTTCAATCATGTGTGTTTATTGATATTTCTACTTTCAGTAATGACATATTAGCAAATGAGGCGTAATACAAATTCTTGTCTCTGAGGAGCTAGTTCTCGTTTGGTGAGTTTTTAATCTTCCATGCCTCCGTGTTGATTATAAAGATTGCCATGCGAGTCATTCTAGGAAGGCCTAACAGTATACAGCATTCGATAGTACATCCTGTTCAAATCGGTTTATTAGTTCATTTGTAAAGCATAGTTATATAAACGTAATTGCTGACATCAGCGAGTCATCTTGATAATATATACTGATGGGTCGCATTAAGTGCCATCTTGCCTTTGGCAACATAATCATTGCAAACGTAAGGTACAACGTCTAATTTGTTATGAATGACATATCATATAGAATTATCTGGATTAAATAAACATAATTTATTCATGAAGTCATTTGATTGTGAGAATAGAGTAAGCTCCTTTTTCGTACAATTTCATCGCTTGCTGTTGATATACTTAACGACGCTGGCTTTTGAGAACCTCGGTGAACAGAGTTCGGGTCCATCGTCAATCAGAAGAGCTTGTGTCACGGCGCAGGCGTTGCAACACGATGCCATGTCGTACATTCTTCGTCCAAATGATTGGGCACATTTCAAGCAGCTAACTATACAGGACAGGTGGGAATTTTGACGACTGCACATCGCGGCGTCGGAACCGCTGTCGTGGACAGCTTCCGTGACGTCCCACATTGCCATGATGACGCATGTCACGAGTAACCCGTGTGTCATTGCTCGCCACCCACCCTGTACAGCCCAAAAATCAATATATTCAGAATATATAGTGGAAACAACGACCTCGCGTCTGGTCTATAACAATTTAAATATGCAACAAACTAAACGAGATATATGGCTTCCTTGTCTTCGATGGCCAATAACAGGCTGTTAGCTATTTTTTGCCACCGCTTATTGGGTTTTATAATTCATGAAAATGTCAAGACAATAGAGTTTTACACGTTTCCCCGAACGCAGCCACCATTTCTACCTTTTCAAATTATTCATGACCATTAGTCTTATGCAATGCAAGAGGGAATACAAGAATAGGCAGTGGTGACAATGGCAATATGTGCTACAACAAAGGAAGAATATTGCGTAAGTACCTATCGGCATTGTTCCGAAAAGCTCGTTCCATATTAGAGATCATACACTACTTGTTCAATTTCAAAAATGGCGCATTAAAAATATTATTTCAGCCCTCAAATTCGCTCCTCTTATAAATGAATATCTTTAATTGCCATTCAATTCATATCTCAATAAAACTAATATTTATTCCCGCAATAACAAAGGAACCGATTTATTTCAAAATTGTGATATGCAGCGTAAATTGATCAACTAGTGCTGCATCAAGGCCCTTGTTTTGAACAATGTTCATTGTTTAGTCCGCAAACAGACAGGCGGGGTGGTATTCAACAGACTATTACGGTAATAAATTCTTTGATGTGAATGGCATTTTCATTAGCGAAATTGACAAGCAGTCCAAAGAAACAGTTACCCGGATGGTTATTGTGTCGCGAGCTATGTTTAATGAAAGCTATTTGCTGGTCTGTCTTCATTTTGGCTTAAGGAGGCACCCACTCTCATGTCCCATTACGAGAGGGCGACCACTTGCCGGCTTGTGGTGAACATACAACAAAAGAAGCAGCGGTGTTAGACTAACGCTATGATTTGTTGACATATTGGAAAGAAATGTGAATCATACAGGCTTCGTGGGATTTAATCCAAAATTGGTATACGTAAAACGTTCACTTGAATTACATTTCATTATTGAATGTCTTAAATGATGAGCAACCGTGGAAAGCTATCGCTTCTCGGCTTATCGCCAAGATCAAAGTGTAGTATCTGTTCTTATCAGCTTAATATCTGATATGACCTCTATCAAGGGTCGACGATATTAATTTGATTTTTGAACTTGCAGGAAGATACTGGAGCTTGCTCCTCCTTCCTCTGGGTTAACCTGGTATTGCAGTATTTCCAGGAGAAGCCCTCTCTCCATATGGAGAGGCAACAAACAAAATTAAGTCTTCAATGACAAAGACATCTATGTCAAAAGTTTGGGTGAACCTTTTACATATACCACTCATGGAACATCCAACACGCCTCTACGGTGAACATTTCATGTTTTTTGTGGATAACGCAGCAGTTTAGTCTGCAGGGTGTACGGCTATCAAGAGGAAGATTAATACTTGTATATTTGGATAACATATTTCTTGTTTATCATTCCTACTTCACAGCAGCATAATTCAGGATAATTTTCTTGCACAGGCAACAAAATTCACTGTATGTGTAGTACTATACTTTAACAATATGAAAGATCCCAACTCATAGACATGGTCCAATTGTTTATTTACAAATAACTGCATGTAAAAAGATGCATCATTGGTAAGCAATCCATCCAGAGTGCTAATAATCAAAGATGATAAAGAATAAATTAAAAACAGTTATCTATCCACTTAAGTGTTAGACAGACAAAATCAAGAGACATTTCAAATTTGAATGTCCAGAACCATTAAACACAGACAGTTCTGAATACCACTTGTCTTGTCCCATATACATTTCATGGAGAAATATTTAAATATTTAATATATTATACCAAATGTAGGTCTGAAAACAAATACATTATTCAATTGAAAATGTTGCTTTGATAATTTATAAGGACTAGCTGTGCAAGTAATCAAACCAATCACATGGCAAGCAAGATTGGCACAAAGATTAGTAGGAATCCCAACTTAAACTTCCCAACCTTTACATTCAAGGTTGCTTGAGATGATGTTCAAGATAATGGCAGAAATTTTACATTTCACGGATAATTGCTAACCAACCCAACACCAGTGCACTGCCAACTGATTACGTTTTTAGATAAACCTTGCAAACATAGTTTAGACAAGACTTTTAATCTAGCAACAAGTTAATAATATTCAGAACAACAAAAATAACTAGAGACAGATAAATAATTGTAAATAGGCTAGTGATCAGAGTAAAAAGGACTGAGGCTGAACAAATAACATGGATCCACACCCTGTGTATTTTACAATGGAATGCAAGACCTGAACAATTTAACAATACCATGAAAACTTAAGACAAATTAATATTGGTGGTTTTCTGTCTGGGTGGATACTGCTATAGCAGACGTTTTTGAATACCACTTTACTTGTCCCATATACATTTCACATTTAAGTCACACATAAAAGCACCAATCAAAAGATGTCCATGCATTCATCATAAAGTAGTAAAATAGAGATTTGAATAGGGACAAAATTAGTATCCTCTCCTGATAATGGACTGTGGTTTTTCAGTTGAGGAAACGAATACTCATTTTCTGTTCCACATCAACTCTTTCCATCACCTGTCAACAAAGCAGTTTTACTTTACACGTCATATAGAGAAATATATACATCATATGGTATATAAAAATAAATAGAAGTAGAAAAAGATCATTGATACACAATAACAAACATTGATTATTACAGTTGGATATCTTATGGTAACCCAACACATCAATTAAACGGGCATCCAATCCATATTTTAAGAAACACCTTTGGTTTTCGTATTCCAAGCTACTGACACCTGTCCTAGACTTATATCACTTTTCATCAACACCTTTTACTAGGGAGAACATCAGGCTAGGAGAATGGAAAGCCCGACCATATTTGGGTAATGGGGAAACCAGATTTTAAAGCAATAACATACAATACTGGCGCCTTTGTTAACCCTCCCTGTCCACGTAACCCTGGTCTATTAATTAATGCAGATGTGTGACCACAGCATTATGCGATGACCATACTGTGCAAACAATAAGTGAATATGGCAACCAACACTCTTATCTATTGATAGCAAGGTCTTACATGAACGAACTCCTCAAATGCAATCATGCCATCTCCATCTCTGTCAGCCTCTGTGATAGTCCTGTCTGCAATGCTTCCCAACTGCCAAACACATACATCACAAACAAACATTCAATGAATTGTGGGATAAAGCTACTCTATAGTTTTGAATCTGAAAAGGAATTGTGATAATGAAAGGTACTTCGATCAATACATTTAATCTTTAGCATCAAATACCTCAGATGAACGAAGATATTAATACACTGACAATCATAATGGTATAACAGAAATATATTATGATACGTTCATCTGACCTGATCATCTGATATATTGGCCCCAACCATCATGTGGAGAACAGCTAGCAACTCTTCACGGGATATTTTGTTATCACCGTCCAAATCATACATCTTGAAAGCAACTGGATTAAACAAACATTTACAGACTACAATTGCTGTCAGCTGTACTAGTTTGGTATTTCTATCTATACACTATGAGCAGTGGGTCTAGTATCTGTGCGATATACCATCAATATTCTACGACTTCTGTAGTTGGGCTTTGGGGAGAATAATTACAGTTATCAAAAATATTGCACAAGTGAATGGAAGGAAAGAGCAACAAATGTGCCCCTTACATCTCAGCTTGGCATCTCTGCTGTTAAGATCATTGTCTTTAGTTTCTTTGATGGGTCTGAACCGAGCCAATGTACGCATGAACTGCCGGAAGTTGACTCCATCATCATTCCTGTCAACACAGTATTATCAATGTTTTTTTTGGCCACGTGTAATTGATGATTAGAATAATTATCTCATTATTTATTAACTAAATTGTCAAATTCATTTTCACCACTGTACAGTTACATGACTGACTGTTACTGACAAAAATTAAAGTGAACTCAAATAGGGCACTTAACAACAATTGCACCTAAAGTGCTCAACAGTGACAGTTGCAAGGATTTTATAGTTACGCTAAGTGGGCTCACTCTAATTACCTTCCAGGATGCCCATCGTAATGTGGCACGACCACAAAATCAACAAAAGCATATGTGACAGTTTTTTGGGAAGTAATGGTGACATCTCATTTGTCTGGGCTACCATGCCTTCAAATTTCCATGTGGTTTTTAAGATAGATGCTATGACAAACAGCGCGCTGCACACAGGAGGCATTCACATATTTTGTTGGGAGTAAGCTCTTTGCTAGTCCACCACCTGCCCACTGCCATTCATACCGTCCATTGTTATAGCACATGTATTTTGTTTGTTAAATTTGAAGGGCTCAGTCACCTCAACCAATCAGAAGACTCCATTTCTTCAGCAATCCCTGTGACTTTAGATCAACCATAACATGTGCTTTTGGGAATTTAATGGTTGTGCCACTTGAATGCTTGCATGCTGTTCACGCATGGAAATGGTCACCACATTGCTAGTTTGAGCATAGCTGTTAGCTCTTTGCTCTAAGTAGCATCACTTGCAGTCAAGAATATATCCTTCTATACTACACCCATATTTACAGTTTTAAAATATATTATCATATTTCTTTGGTTGAAAAACTTACACAGAAGAAACTCAGACTATTCAAATACTTTGAGAGCCCTGGGAATCGATTTTATAAATGCTTAGCAATATAAAACATAATGGTAAGAATCTTGCCATTCAAAATTCAAAATTAATATATCAATGAACCAGAACTCAATCAGCAGCAATTGAGGACAAAACAAATCTTCCTTCTTACACTACATTTGGATGTCTTGTGTTGTAAATATTGTCTCAAACAATCCACCTTGCATCTATCATTCAATTTTGCCAGAACAGCTCTTTTAATGTCAACTGTGTCATTTCCCGATTTGTCTTTCATCACCTCAAAATAATAACAAATTAAATTAAGTCGGCCATTCCTGAATTTCCTGTACACATATCATGAAATTAACATAACCTATTAATAGTTATACTGTGGAATATACACCCAACCACAACAACTGTGGCAGCTGTGTAGCTATCTGATACAATCTGTCATAACACACAGCTATTGCATAGCACCAGTCCTGGTCAACATGCCAGTAGCTTTATCATTCTCTAGTCTGTTTACATGGAAGTGCAGTCCACATGGACATTAACAATACTGCTTCATCAATGATTGTTAACTGAAAACAGCAGCAATAACACCCATTATCCTCACAAGCCAGAATTTGTTGAGTGATGATGAGCAAAGACAAACATGTAGCCCTGAATTAAATATTTGCAAGCTCTGCTACACACTAACGAGAGGCAGTCAAGACTTAGAAGATTAGTTAAATGCATTTCACATTCATATCATATGTATGTTACAGACCAAATGGAAAATACAAAATTATAATTTCAAATTAGAATATCTGCCAGAATATCTGCCACCTGAGTATAGAATGCATAAAAAAGGGGACCAAACTGAATTGAGATCTTTTGCAGACCATTTGCATAAAAAAAAAATAAGAATGCAGCCACCAGTTAAAGCCTATTATGCAATATTGCCTAGAAGCAAATGTTTGTCAGTGATATACATACAATCGCCTCATGTTGGGACAACCATGGTGATCTTGCTGCCACCATCTACAGGTAACATTACATTATCTAGTTCTTCATAGGGACTTAAGGGGTAGAGGCAATAATTTCTGGAAAAGTGTTACACAACTAATCAAAACTCCAATATGAAGTTTCTCAGATTAATTCACAGCACATAATTAAATATATTCATGGGAAATGCAAGCACAAAATTTAAATATTGCAGCCATTTGTCGTCTTAGCTTCATGACTAGACAATAGTAAACAAACAGATACAGAATGTTAACATCACAGACAATCCATCCATACAACCAGCATCATAATCCTAGAGGAGAAATTATAAAGAGAGAAATGATTGGCTAGTCAATAAACATTTGAGAGATGATATGACAGTGGTAGCATAGTGAAATAACAAGTAGGTTCTCTCCTACAAGCGAGAAGATGCAACAATAAAAGATAAAACCATCAGAAAAATTGTCTGGAAATTTTAATCTACAACAAAGAATGATCAGACCTAACCATGCACCAACAAACACATTCAAAACCATAGACACATAACCAATGACTATGTTCTTACCCTTCCATGAAGAAAGCGTGGACAATGCGATCCCCAAGTGGATTAATAGCAAGCTCTGGTATTCTTAAAAAGTCTTCGCGACTGAAAAAAAATCACACTTCCTAATATATAAGTGTTTCAAGACTTTAAATTTCTCAATGGATAACTTGTTCTTGAAACTATCATTCATTAGAAGCCTTCCATTCATTAGAAGCCTTCTCATATGGAAAACATAGACTTACCTTATGTAACCATTGTTACTTTTATCTAGGGCCGTGAATCGACTGTACAACCTCACAATTTGATTGTGTGAAACTGAAAACAAGATTCATATCAGGTGATTTCTAGTTGGAATTTCCGGTAAATATATCATTTTTTCAGTCAAAATTCCCTTAACATCTACAGTCAATGCAGGATATGGTCAAGCAAATTAAAAAATAGACTTCTTTGTCTTAAAGGTTTGATAAAAGAAAGTAAAAAGTGAGTTGCTAGATAATCTGGTTGCATGAAATCAATAAGTGCCTATGTGGGTGGGAAATCTGTTGACAGATGAGTGCATTGAAAATATCATTCAAATTTCATTTGGTGGTTGATATCTCACCGATTTGTTACAATTTATCAAGGCTGAAGAACTATGAAATTGGCCATTAATTGTGATGCATACAGTCACTAGGAAGAGGCAAGATTGTGTTCGGGGGGCATGGAGTCAAATCTCATTTGACTCTGCAAGGTGTGAAACAGATAGTGTTCAGAAGACAGCAGCAATACACCACCACTTGGTAGAAGTTTAAAGATTACTAAAATATGAGCTGTAGAGTCAGATATAATGATATGAAAGGATGACTCTTAGCCGCTTCTCTTCTTTAAAACCCCACAACAACCCGTTGAGATAGAACTATGAAATTTGCTTTGTTCTTTAATAAATCGAACCCTCTACGAATTGATAATAATAGCTAGCTCTACAGGACATCTACATAGATGACTGAATCTAACACAATGGATTAATCCCCAATGAAAATCTAAAACCTAGCAAGTTATTTGGTTTCATCGCAAGTTTTGGTGGTAATGAACAATTTGCACCTATAATCATGAGTGATGTATTCAGCTAACATGGATTAGCTGACATCATTTCCGGTTACGATTGAATCAAAGTTCACTCAGTACCGAAATATGAAGTTATCACGCCCTTTCACCATTGTTAATTGTCGTAACGTGAATTGTTTTAAACTCGAAGGTAGCCCATTCAATTCTGAACATATCTCACTGAATATTTTCTGTTGTAATACTCCATAGTTTGCTCACAAAGTGAGCTTAAAGTACAGTGAGTGGCATTTCTGCTGGCTCTTCACTTGTCATGCTGCACTAAGGTTGCCGCTGCTCTATGCTCGCCTCACACGGCACTGTACTATTTAATAAACTAAGCTCTTCCTTGTGTCAGCCAAATCATTGGCAATCTATCATGGACCAGGACAACATGACAAAAATCATCAATATACATGCGATGATTCTTCAATATACATGAAAATTGGTTGAATTGTGGTTGCCAAATTTTTAAATCCTTTAATAACTTGGTCAATTATGGGCCGATTCTGAAAATTGTCGAACTTCCAGATACAGTTCGCCAAGTTCCCCCATGTCCCATGACATGGGCCTATTTTATTACCGTCACACCTGGGCCAACCTAGCCGTATACGACGTCTTGTTGAATGTGTATATTTATATTAGTAATATTATTACCGTCGTGCGCGGCTAGGGCTAACCATACCTTAGCCGCGCACGACGGTAATATAAATATACGTCGTGCACGGCCAACCATACCTAAGCCTAAGGCTAAGTAATACTAACTTACATCCAGTCTCTTGCTGAATATCTTCAATTTCTGAATCTTGAAGTAGTATAGATGCCTTGGAGCCCATGTTTAGTTACGATAAACAGCGTTGGAAAATAAGGAAATCGTACATCGACGCCACCGAACAGCAGTATATTGTACACGGATACAACAGAACAAGGCACCGTTCCGGAAAAAGACTCTTTGTATCTCGTATCTGTCAAGGCCGGTGTCACGTGCAGAAAGTAGCGTTGTGCAGAAAGTAGCAAAAGACCGCTTTGCGCATGCGCGCAAACCTCGGTTACTTTCAGTAACGAGAGATAGAGGAGCGCAATCGCGCAGGTAATGAAATCAAATAAAAAAAAATATTGAAGAGTGTGTATGCCAGTCTACGCCCCTGAAACTTTCTGCATGAGACAAACCCCAATGTTGAAAGTAGCCATTTCTACATACTCAGACTACTTTCTGCATGCAGTATAATCCCATACTGAAATTTGCCACACTTCCATGCTGAGAGTAGCCACATGTATCAAATCAGGCTACTCAATACATGCCAGTACAGTATTTCCCTCGTGCTGAAAGTAGCCAGATCTATATACTCAATTCGATACAAAGGATATAGTTACAGTTGACCCCCATTCATGTATGATACATCAGTAGACGGCTTGTGTAATAAGAATATTACTAAAATTTTTGACGTGGTTTGAAAGATGGAAAAAAGAATTAATGCAATTCACATGATTCGCGGGAAGATTAAAATCTTGGCGCTCTTATTTTTCAAATGTTGCATTGGATTAGTTTTGTATTCGATTTAACCCTCCAATATCGACGCTGACACCCCTCGGAACACCGAGATATTCCAGTATTCTTTATTTGTTTTAGTTTTGATAAAAACAACGCTGCAAAATATTAACATTTTTGGAAGCATTTTGTCAGAATTGGATAATCAAACCAACGGCCGTTATACTTGGTCGTCTACCCTAGCCGACCAGATCAAAGGCCGTTGAGGCGCGCAACGCACCAAGAGTAGATCAGAGCTGCCACAGACCGAGCCTGTATTAAAGGTCCCCAGATACGCAGTTGCTGCGTCTTGATTTCTGTTCTTGGCTGTAAATAGTCTAGTGTTTTTTGGTCAAATTTGTATCGTCTTCATTACGAACGGGTTTTTTTTTATTCTGTCTTGTATTTCAGGTTGACCAAGCGCTTCTTGTTGAGGCATAGCCCTACAAGACGTCTGGGTATAAATTCATGTTACCGTTACGACCGAGCTAGTAGAGGCATAATCTGTCTTTGTAATTTTTGGGAAATCTCATTCTGGCTACATTTTAAAACAATTATAGCTTAATTTAACTCTTTTTATTCCTACCACGACAAATAACACCACGGATGATTCGCTTATCAAAGCATGAATGGTTATGACACATTGTTTACTTCAATCGCCACTTTGAGCATGGCAACCGTTTTTGCCTAAATGAGCGCATGCGCAGTACGCGTAAACACCACTTTCTGCATAGGCTACTTTCTGCATATCACACCGATTTAGCGATTTAAACATATCAAAATAACTAAAAACTAAATCATGTATGGTTATAAATGTATGGGGTATTGATATAAAATAAATCAAATAGCCATAGGATTTATATTCACAACAATAATATTTCATTGCACGAGTCGGTGAGGATATTACTCCAGGCTATATATCCTGGTGGGGCCACTCGGCTGCTTCACTCATAAAATCGCCTCGGGAGAGGCCATAGATCAATAAAATATATCTTTCTAACCTCGACCTACCTTCTGATACGAGGTCCTTGCCTGGACAGAAAGATGGCTCTGCGGACCAGATTGCTTCACCTCGAAGTTCCATGTATACAAGGATGCTGCCATGGCTTGCTAAGTGGCAATTTCCAGAATGCGGACGAGACAATGAAGAGGCAAATGTAACAATTCGTCCACACTCGACATCATGCAAACTATTTATCTGAAGCAATCATATTTGCTCATTCTCACACCTCTTGTGTTTTATGGAATAATCATGTATAATAGCTCATGGCACAAGTTATCAATGACAAATTTGTTAAACAAAGTTTATTGCTTTCCCATATATACAAAATAAGACCACCTTTATAATGTCTGTTCATTCGTCACACAAAGAATAAATATCACAATAAATCAGAAACTATATATCAGATCTATCAGTCACACTGTACTTGACAGTAACAGACACATTTTACACCAATATGGTGAACTGGAACATACAAGCACACAGCAATTTAGTAAAGACGAGATAAACAGCACGATATGCACGACAAACAGAAGTCGTAGTCATGATATTGATATCCATACCAAACTTTAGAAACTTGAGATGTAACCTCGCAAATTTTTAAAACATACATACATAAAAACACATGCCTCATAAAAGAACATTATTGTTCATGTACTCTTCATAACTTAACTTTAAACGAACTGTATACCTCATGCATGCTGAAAGGCAATGATGCATATTCAACACAAATTAATTAAAATAGCTTTGCTTACATACAATATATATTCATATAAATTATTATTGCAGTACCGCCGCTATGCAAACTATAGCACCCCTATATCTGCTTTATTTTAAAAGAAATTTATAATACAACAATGTATCAATTAAACTACAAGTGTGCGTTACTTGATTCAATGGAAATCCACATTAAATAAAAATCGGCAAGACGATGTCGACATCAACATAAGATCCTCAATAAACATAAGGGGCTAGGCTTCAATACCATCTGCACCACTGTATTGATTTTGTTGTCTTAAGATAACAGCTATTAATGAAAGGCCTAAATAAAATCATGAACGTCATTCACTGATGTGAGGAAATGACATGGCAAACAGTGATCTCTGCGGGGAAGATTCTTGGAAATCGGTGGACCACAGTAGCACACGATCATCACGGGTATTCAAGATACGAGACAAAAAATGTCTAGAAAAGGAACACATATTAATTTATCATAAACATTTCTAACATTTCCACATGTATTGCATTACAATCCTGAACAACTAATTACCACCCTATGCTATTTCAACATATCACAAATGAAAGACTGTGTACAATTGTTAATCATATGAACAATAGCTATACTAAAAGGGTTCACTCAAACTAGCTGTGTAGTGATGGTGAGAAGGTGTGAAGCGCACGCCTGTCATCAGGTGACACTACCATGATAACAACAAAATACCGTTGATCCAACATCAAGGGTTTTGGCATCTGTTAGAGATATACCCCGGAATTAGAGGATTCCTTGTAGTTTTAAGAGACACTATGACAAAGAACCACACTGCTCACAGACCCAAGGGAACCCTCTTAGCGTAACTATAAGCTCTTCGTTGTGAGCAAATGAGTGTCAGATACCATGTTTGAGATGCTACCCAAACCATAGACTAACATCTTCAGACCAGAATGTGAGATGTTGAATGCAAATCTTATTGCTCAGTCCTTTTACAACAAAAATAACTAGATGTATTCCTTATCATCTGGCCCCCTGTAAATGACTTTGACTCTCTTTGTGGCCACTAAACCAATCAAACATTGCACCCAGGCACCAGCTGATCTCATTTCCGGCCACCTTCTTGCGTAACTGCAACCATCAACACAGCAATTTGCATTTGACATACATTACATGATTGATATAATGATTGATATTAGGCAAAAAAATTACATCACATTTCACTCTTTCACTCTGGTGGATGTTATATCATAATTAAGGAATGGGGATGAGGGGAGTTGCATGATTAAGACAGTAAAGCACTCACAGTAACCCTAGTTTCCTTGTTGAAACCAAAACCATCGTGTAGCAGAGTACTGATGAAGGTTAGATCTGTGCAATGCCAAGGCATCTCCTTGCTGGGACTGGCACAAGCTGCATTGTACGAGAACAACAGCTTGTCAATTTCTATGTTATTGCCCCACAAATAAGTGAGGTACTTAATATAATTTCAAAATGATCCCATAAGTCTAAATGCCAAAGAAAAGAAGATAATTGAATAACTGACCTTTGGTTGCAGAATCGAAGTAGTCCTGGACAGTGACTGTGCCCCCTTCCTCAGCGTCTTCAAAAGGATGGCACATAAAGTCATAAATGATTAGGTAACTTGGAAATAAAATATGATCGCTTAAGTAGAACGCCAAATACCGCTGCATGGTACTGAACACAACAAAGCATGACCCACCAATCAGCTTGGAATCAACAGCTCTGTCATAGTAGTATGATACAGTCCAGAAGGGTCGAGTGTTGACCTCCTCTATCTTATGGATGTTTTGTGCTGCTACAGCTGCCTTAGCCAAGTTATAACACTCGTCATAGCGGGATGTGGAGGGTGTAGATGCCCTTCAAACAGAAACTTATCTTAACTTCTGATAATACACGGTACAATTACACATGTCAGTATTCATATCTGTGTCATATTAATATCATAAATAAATATAAAGGAAGTTTTATATTAAATCTGAGCATAAATTGGAGTTATGAGTTACCTACTTTACATCAAGATCCTTATTATTAAACTTCCAATCTCCCTGGAATCCTTCTGGCAAGCATGGGCTTGAGTAAGTGGTGCCTAATCATATGGAACAAATCAAGCAACACCATCACTACACTGCTCTCCCTTAACTAACAAATGGTGTTTGGATAAGATGATACCAAGGTATCACTGGGTATTTGCACTATCACCAGTGAAATTGCTCAGTAAGGTGAGGACCTACCTGCAGCATCAGGAACAAGGAGCTTGAACCTCGCTGCCATGAGCCCAAGTGGATAACTACAGCAAAATACAGTGTATACTTGGTTTTGGTCAATACACCGCAGATGAGCAAAAACAGTCCCATTGCAGATGGTATATGGGAGTGTGTATAAAGCAGTTTCATGTCTTCCTTGTTAAATATATAAGGTATTCTGTGAAGATTGACAATAACCTATGGGTGTAAAGCTTCTTCTGTTGACCCAGAATATCCACGTTGGACAAAAATCCATCTGGAGCTGTGTCTATTGTTCCCTGTAGTCAACAGCAATGGGTGTGCATAAACGTTACAATATACAGAAATCATACAAAATATGCCCCTCTTATTTATTAATTCAAGGTTAATTTGCATTTGCTTTTGTTAAAGAAAATGAAGGTGGAATAATTGATTGCAACAGAATCAAATAATGTCACAGCTGGTCCGAGGCAATATTCAATGATTTCACACATTAAAACACCTGCTGCATGGTGGAAGCAGTGTGCTGCCGAGGCTTAATCAATGGTGAACATATGCTAATCCATTTTTAGACAATGTATTAATGTAATGTTGGGAGCATTATAGAGAGGGGTTAGGGTCTCTCTATTCTCCCAAGTCAATGATCATCTAGTAATCTCACCTTTGCAGTAGGAAGAAGTGTCACCTGTGTTGACCCCCCTCCAAGGTCCATAACACCTACCATGTTGGCATCATCTCCAAGTACACCTGCCAATCAAACCAATTTACAGGAGTCTTTCAGGCAAACACTGGTAAAAATAGTGGCAGCACATGAAAGAACTGAAAAAATGGTTGAATTGTCAGGTAGAATTCAGCTGACAAGTCAACCAATTTTCAGTTCTTAGATCACCAAATTCTTTGTCAATAATCCCTGGCCAATAATCATTATCTTTGATAAAGATCTTGTGAACCTACAAAGTGAAAGAAAAGTACCTGCAAGGTAGTTGACAGTGAACCAAATGAACTTTCCCTCATCAGTACCCTCCATTATAACAACACTATCGAGTGACTTTTTGAACTCGTACTTATCAAAAAGAAGATTAACCTGGGCACAAGCAAACAAAGCTTCATTAATAAAAAATTATTCATAGAAATATTCAATATATTCTATCAATCACCTAAAAAAAAGCTCATTCCACGATTCCATCATCCAAAACAAAAACAATTATTCCAACATAGAAGCACTTGTTCCATTCAATATTAAAAAAATCTACCATTGAGATATATATACCTCATTGAGGATAGCATTTGACTGTTCCTCTTTCAGTGCCCGGAGACCAGCTGTTGCTTTTAAAGCAATAGGAGTGGATGCCCAGAGATGCTTGGGGATGTAAGCAGTGGCTTCTTCCATTAAACTAACAAGCGTCTGGGCACCCTGAAACACCAACATTTTTCTAGTGATTTATTTGTAGATACTGATGATTATGCATACAAACAAATTTGTCACATCGTTCATCAATAAACATAGCATACACATGCAGTCAGCATAAACCGATCAGATAAGCATAACCTGGGTTCTTTGACAGAAAAAACACAACTACTGACCTTGGTGGGGTCTGTTGCATATTCTCCTAAACCACCCTTAATCTGGACAAACTTCTCGGTAACATACTTTGCTGGTTTGTCTGTGACATATAAACATACCACTGATGAAAGATATAAGCAAAGGGTATTTGGATGATCTGATGTTGTTTGTACAGCTTGAAGTGACATATCTGATATATGTGTAGAGAATTTTGTGTGCAGAGAGTGTTGAACGAGTGCATTAGACAGAGAATAGTGTACTTCTTCAACGCACCTGGGCCCTGATCGATGAATTCAAAAACATGAATCCTACTCCCAGTGCTACCAGCATCAAACATGATACCATAGACTCTGTTTGTAGCTGTAGATTCACTGCCCTGAGCAGTCGTGGGCAACTCTGATATAAGGCCAATGGATTGTAGAGGTCTATTAAACAGTCCGTTGTAACTAGTCACAACAAGAATAAATGCAGTCACACATATGACACTGAGTAATCCATAGAACTTGTTACTATCCCGACTGCGCATCTTTGAGGAATTCATTCTGAATCCAATATAGCCAATAGCCACCAATGGGATGCAAGCTAAGAATGTGATCATTGGGAAAGGTTAATTGGATCCTGGAACAAACAAAACACAGAGAAGGATCAACAAAATGTATTCAGATATCAATTAATATTAAAAATAAGTTACAATTGTACAACAGACACAAATAATCCCCCCAACCCTGTATGTGTGAATTATAAAGTGATTGTTTGGGATAACAGAATTATACTCAAAACAAACACTGTCTTACTCACTTCTACAATAACAGAGAAGCCAAAACTAGATGAGGGAAAATACGGAAAATGTGTACTAGCAGTTAAGAGTGAGCTTAAAATTTCTTCAGTGAAGGGGAATAACTGAAATGGCTACATACACTGTTCTAGTAAGGGTCAAATTTGGTTTCCCTTCGTCAGTGTGTATATAGGTTTGGACTTATATGTTCAGTCAGACTTATTGGCTAGAGTCCTCAGGTAACTGTGGTTACATGCCCCAATATCCCAGTGCTGGGTGTAGAAGACAATAAGGCCAATGATTTATTAAAAATGTTTCCTTCACCTGATATTGTGGGGCAGAAAGTGATAATATCAGCATGTTCAAACTGAACAATTCTTTCATTTAAAATTTCTACTGATATAGAAAACTTGATCATAAATGGGGCAATAACCTGGTCGAGGAAGCAATTCCTAAATAAAATAGGGCATATGATTGACTTCAACAAAAATGGTACGAGCTATATTAGCCGCGCATGACGTTTATTAACTACATTACTGTCGTGCGCGGCTAAGGCTATATAGTCTCTTTAGAGGCGGAAGTGTCAACCAACTTTTTTTCTGCAATTGTGCATAGCATGTGAAACGTTCACGATCCTAACAGCAAATATCATCAGATCATTGGGAAAGGAAAGCCTATGGTATTTTTTAATAATACCCAGGTTTTTGCTTGGTTTAGATCTAACGGAGATACAACAATAGATAGGTCTGGTAGCGGGCTAGTACTAGTAGCCAGGGTTCGGAGGAGCGGGGGGACGTTGAATTACCATGATTTACGACAAAAATTGTTCAATAATATTAATAATTGATTCAATACTCATCAATACTGACTAGTTCAATTCAAAGACTGATAACAACTGTCCAAAATGCGCAAAAGCAGATAAATTCGTCCTCATCATTACCTTGACTCATGTATTGACGACCACGACGAAATTGGTTATCTCAATTGATTCCAGCGTAGCGATAGATTTTTAAGCGGCGACGTGGCTCGACTCAAATCGAAGCGACTGGAGTGTATTTCGTACGACGGACGCGTTGGATGAAGTGATCACATGATCAGCTTAAGACAAATATTTTTTCGCATTCAAAAATGTTCCTATACCATTAAATTAATTAAAATTCACTGATGGTAATGCTTGGAGTTGTTAAATGTAATTCAAATGCAACATTTAAAAAAATATAAGAAACTTTTAAGTACCGTGGTCACGAGCACGATATGTTGTTGCTTGGCAACAGCTTCGCATCGCCGCCATATTGGAAAGCCAAAGATATGTTCAATAGTTTTCTTGGGGCCGTTATCAATATGCTCTGAACCATGTTATTATATCAGTATTTTACTTAAAATCACCAGAATATATTCTCTTAAATCACAACCATGCCAAAGAAAGGAAAGAAGGGGAAAAAGGGAAAGAAAGGGTATGTAAATATTGAAATCGGTGTGATTCCGAAAGTGAAAATCGCAAATAAAATGTTATTGTTAATCCTGTACCAGACCTAACTAATCTACTAGTACTATTGTCTCTCCGTCAGGACCAAGACTATACAAAGCAAACACTAGTGGACTTTCAAACACCTGTCTCACTAACTTTTACAGTGAATGATGAACCACCCCTGGACATTCTTAGATACATTTCTTAAATGCTCAACAAACACTGTGTCAGCTACTGACGGATATTTCTGTCTGACTCGTGCCCCTGTTGTTTACTGCTAGCATAGAAACAGTGGTAAATACTAGTCAAGGTCCCCCAGCCTGATGGCTGCGGGCGCTGTTTACATGTTTCTGATATTCAATAGTCTCGCCTTCAGGTCTGGGCGAGCTTAATATCTTGAATTGGACAGGCATCCCAGATTTGGGATGCTCCAATCACAAGCCGTGTCTCTCGGTCACTCTCTGATACTTTTAAGTCGTTGTCTCTCATTGGTCAGTTCTACAAGTTTCGAAGAACTAGTCCAACCGGTGGAGTGATTTTTATGAGCCGGGCACACATCCTATAACACTCCGATTTATTGTTTCACGCTGAGTGGCACCATTAATCACACAGTCGGCAAGAGAAGCAGTAAACATACTATCGTGCAGCTAAGCATTAAAGCATTTGTTGTGGTGCCAATTTGAACTTTTGAGACGCCCCATAATTCCAGAAGACATTCAATGTGTTCTCATTGGACGCAGACCACTACAATGTCCATGACGTCACATAGAACCGAGGGTGCATATCACAAGCCAGACACGCGCAATTAAGGTCAATCCGGGCCACAACCTTTGCGTTGATTGGTCACGAAGATTAACGAACTGTCTTATGAATATTCGGACGCGCCAATTTAAGACCTTATCTTTTCGTAGACTCTAGGGCGAGAAGCGTAGCGGAACCCCTTGAGTCTGGGACGCAGACTAGGTAAATACGCCAATCCCCCAGTAAGACGGAACATAGTGGTAGTGTTGTGAGTTTTCTCAAACTTTTGATGGGGTATGCACCAAAAACAGTTATGGATGAGCTAGGTGTCTCGCCTATCGAAGTGAGGTATGTGGATGAAGATCATCAGTGCAGGAGACATGTCTATCCAATATGTTTAGGTGCCACACCTTTTTCTCCAGTAACCACAATAATGCAATATCTATTTTGATGTTTCATTAGTTTCCCCAGTAAGAAAGAGCAAAAACATATCATTCATTTCATCTGTAAATTGACTCAAAGCTCATGAAATATATCCAATTTTCATCAGTATATAGAATGGTCACAGAGTTCATTGAGAGAACCATTCAAACGATTTGACACCGTAAAATTGCGGTAATATGCTGCACTCTGGAATCAACATCAAGGAGGATTTATTAGCTGAATTGGTGTAAATATATGATGCTAATTACACCAATGCAGCTAAAGTTGTAAGCAATACGAGACTTTCGGCTAAAGTCGTAACCAATGGTAATGCAGTTAATTAAGAGTATCAGCTTCAGATATGATTGTTTCAGATGTTGATTATTGCTTGCTATGCATTATGACTTTGGCAACACAAATTATGGCTTTGATTTTGTCCATGTGTTTCCACTTCATCTCAGGATACTTCGTCTACTTTTTACGTTATACACTGTTTGATGATTTGTAGGAAGAAGGGGGCCAAGAAATCCAAGAAAGATGCAAGCATCAAATCGATGTCAGAGGCCAACTCTAAGTTATGGGAGGCCCGTCTTGATCTTGCTGAAAAGTCAAGAAATGACTTGAGGTATGTGTATCTTCTGAAATACTGTTGGTCAAAGGGGTTTTATGCAATGTTTTACATAGATATAGCTTAGTCCTGACACATGTAAGGCTCATTATTGATGCATATATAAGTAGTGGAAAGAATGGTTCATTGAATTTAGTGGTGGGGGGGGGGGGGGTTCTGTGACTTGTGAGAGAGAAAAATAAATTGAATACATTGAAGTTGTTTTTGAAACACAGTAATGTACAAGGATTACTGAATATTCACCCATGCTATATTGATGCTATTTGATGTTCTTCTAAATAATGCTGGGTGGCCTTTTTTAGAGAAACTTCAAGACACTTAGTAGTTGAAAATGAAGTCCTCAACACACAGATGCAGCAGACTGAGAAGACACGCTCGATGTGGTGACGTTTTTCAAGAGACAGGACATAGAGAAAGACAAGCAGGTCAGCATTATACATCATGCATATCATATTTCCATTACGTTCCACTTTGTGAAAGCTCTGGTTGTCCCAGTATTTTATGATTTGTGGATTTTTTTGTGAACAGATTGAAAAAGCCATTCAGCAGATGAAAGATTTGAAGAAGGATCATCGCAAAGAACAAGAGCAAGTAGTAAGTAATTTTCCCCACAAAACTGATGCTATATCCCAAAATGATGTGTATTATGTATGATTTAAGAGCAAGCCATACAACATGAGAGTTGTCTTTGAATCAGGTGGAGGATTTCCAGCTGCAACTTAATGATGTGGAGAGTAAACTGGCCTCTAAGACACATGAAGTGGAAGTTCTTCAGGCTGAACTGAAAATGGTGAAGGAGTTCCGACGGAAGAGAGCTCAGATGCAGCGTGAATTAGATGAGGTGAGCTCCAGCAGTAGTGTAAGGTTGTTAATGCATTAAGTTCAAATAACCTATATAGAGGTAAAAAAATTTTTTTTCTTTGCATCATGATAAACAGCTAGACACTAAACTGAGTTGTACATGGTACAAGTAAAAAATTAATTATAGTACCAATTCACAACCTTGGTAAAAATAGGTTGGGGCTAGAAGGAAAGTGCCTAGAGTTTGGGGGTTTTATATTTCAACACTAACTGGTTGTATGATAAATGATCCTATTCCTTTTGGCAGATTAAGGAAACTATGTTCTCTGCTAACCGTGAGCATAAAGATACATTGGGTAGAATGGAGCACAAGTTCTTTGAAGAGAAGGTAAGTAAAATATATGGTAACATAACAAAAATACTTACGCACCAAATACCCTGGCATCATGTTGAGCAATACAACAGGTCATACAGAATGATTTGCTATCTCATCTGTTTTAAGCGTTGATTTTCTTTCTTTAACAGATGAGGCTTCAACAAGAGGCAAACCAGAAAATTGCTGAGTTGGCTGAACGGGCCCACACAGAAGCGATTGCGTATGTTGCATCCCACTTGTCTCTGTTTTTTATCAACCAGCACTGTGTGGATATCAATGGCAATAATTGTAGGCAATTATATATATATTGAAAGCATTTTTATTGTCATTTGATTTGTTTTTTGGGGGTTTAAGAAATTTGGATGAGGCCACTCGATCAGTCTACAAAGAAAATGTGCGAGTCAGTGAGGCTCTTAATCTACACATGATTGAAGCAGATAAAGTGAAGGCTGAAAAAAGTCGTCTGCAGGAAGAGAACAACGAGCTGCTTGGAGAAAAAGAACTTCAGGACATGGTTATACAAGACAAGGTTTCAGAAGCAAAGCACCTGAAGAAGGCTCTGAAAGAGGTGTGTGTGTATATGTTGATAGCTTAACTGTTTGGTGTACCAACTTGGCACCCATGTGCAGGTCAAGGGTTTGGATATTTGATATCAAATCCCCTTGTTTGATTATTTATTTTGATTATTTATAGGCACAAGAAAAGGTAGAGACTCTGGAACAGTCCTTAAGTCATGTGGTACATGAGTTTGAGACTGAAAGACAAACGCTCGTTGAAAAGGCCCGTGTGGAAAATGAATCTTCAAGAAATGAAATTACAAAGCTGCAAAGAACTGTTGAATTGAAAACCAAGGAAATGAATAAAGTGAAACGCTTAGCCAGGAACATTCTAGAGCAGAGAACAGATATTGAGCGATTTTTCTTGGAATCATTAGAGACTGTGAAAATGGAAATTGCCGCAAATAGGCGAGTGCACGTTCCCCTATTTATGCTGGGGTTACTTTTCAATTCCATGCCATTCTTGGCAGTTGGTTTGCTAAATATTTTGATAGTTGCTCCTGTTAATTTGTAAGATGTCTCATGTACAGGGTACAATACAGAAAAGATGCTAAGGCAATATACACACAAAAAATGGTGGAGGCTCATAAAGGCAATGCCGAGTACCCACGCATCCGTACATTCAACAAGTCCGACTGCAGCACGAACAGTGTATTCAAGGATCTCGAGGCTGCAGACCGTCTGTAAGTCATATTGTTCATATAACTCTGGCCATACTCATATCTTGATTCTGGTCAATGACAGGATGAATCATATAGGTTTTTAGTAAAATGAGTATGATTGAATGACCTTTACAATTTCATCCAGTATTTCAGAAGAAGACATCCGACCTAGGTGGACTAGGTCATGTTGTGTTGTCCTGTCCTTTATTGATGACTAATCAGAACTAATTATCTTCCTGGAGCATGACTTTCTGAATGCCTTAAGAGCCATTCTTTTTCTGTGGCGCCCATGTATGTCAAACTCCTGTCATTGTTAGCTGGTCAATAACTGTATGTGATACCTTTCTCCTTCATGTGGATCTTAAAGAATCTTATGACACCTCATCCTTCCTGGGTAAACCGTGTATTAACTTCTGTCACTCCATGCTATGACAAACAGTACAGATAAATCACAGCACAATCAACACGTTTAATTGTCATAGTTGCATTTATATTTTCTCCTGTCATGTATGGTGTAAACACAATGCAAGAATAAGTCATGCTGTGCTATTGGTCTCATATTCTTCCACAGAAATTATTCAATATCATGAATGGTTGGCACCTAAATGGGCATGTGAATTGGGATATTAATACTTATGGGAGAGTTAATCACATTTCCAGCATGAAATGAATTACAGGTTGGTATTGTTATCCTGATCAATGATTGTCTCATTATATATTCATAATCCAATCCTACCACTATTTCCTTCAAATCCACCATTGTCAGGAAAGACGCTGAACTTGAAGTACAGTGAGTTGTAGAGAGAGAATAGTGTTTTCTTCTTCTTCCATCATACAACCATGTAGCTATAATACATCCCACATATCCCTCAAGTTTCCCAGCTCCTTGCCCTCAGTACATAAGGGTGAAGTTTTTGTTCATTTGTATATCACAGGCACTTGTGTTTTTTTCCCCATGAAGTAGATTTCCATGTAGAAATGTGGAGTATATGTGGTAGTGCATGGTGTGGCTCACTGTTATTCACCCCAGCTGGCCTCATGCTGCTGGCCATTATTGACGCAGACACAGTTGTGTTGGTCATTTACCATTGTGGATTGCCTGTAACGTAACTTCTCTGCTTTCATTACTGTGTATATTAATCTAAACATTATAATACTAATCTTAGAAATAATGTAGTGCCTGTCTAGTAGAAACTTATAGGAGAAAAATATCATTTTTGATCGCGTCTTTTTACATGTGCAATTTTCCTGGGGCAGGTTTGATACTACGGGCAAAGTGGACATGGGTGACTTGACATGGGAACAGAAGGAGAAAGTCCTGCGCTTCCTCTTCGCCAAGATGAATTGTGCAACTACTGGCGGTCAGCGACGTCAGCGCACCGCCCAGCCAGCCCTCCAATCCTCGTCCCTGCCTGCCTTGCAGGACAAGCAAGCATGGTAAGCTTTCTCTGTCAGCCATTAATATTTGGTTTTTAAATTTTTGATATGGGATTGAGTTAACCCGTTTTTTGGGATGGATCATTTATGGAGTATTTGTGTGGGATCAAGGGGAGAGGAAGAGGAAACCATTGAAGACAAAACATTCCTTACCAATGCCCAAATTGCTAACGACAAGGATGGGGAAATTAATGAAGACCATCCATTACTTTTGAACAGCCAACTTGCTAATGACAAGAGTTTTTTGCCCAGTATTCACAGCCAGATGACACATGCTGTCTGAACTAAACCAGCCGTGTAGTGATATTGCATGAAATGTCTTCTGTAAAGACTTTTTTTAAAAATTTAAATGCAACACATGTATCTTGTGTGTTAGACTGTGATATTACTGTTTTAACCTATTGAGCACAAAACCACTTGTTATTTAACCCTACTACCAGATTGAATGCCATACAATCATATGTTTTTCATTTTGAGATTTCCATATTTGTCCAATAGGTCCCTTCCTTTTAATGTGATTTACCTATGCATAGCAGCAGAGGAGGCAGGGGGTATTTTACAATGGCGTAATCTTGATGAACATAGCATGACAATTATAGCTTAAGGACTTCATGTCCGGTGATATTGGTAGTAAACATAGCATATTTTGTGCAACAATGTGGGAAATGTATCTGAAATAAATGAATGAGAGTTATAGTGAAGAAAAAAAATATTTGTTGTCTTTCAAATGACAAATCATTATCGTGACATTTGAAAATGTAAAACCGGAACATGTTTGTTTCCATGACTGTTAGATTGAATGAAGTCAACCATTTTTCCATTAATATCTTCTTTGAGCTATGACTTTCCTTTCCACAAATTGTCCCAGCCATTCGCTGTGAAATGTCTTGCCCATATCACACAAAATAAGCACCCCTTGGCCTGGCGCTTATTCAACGCAGAATATGGTGTGTGTATATATGTATATAAAAGCCTGGCACTTATTTAAGGTAGAATACAGTATATATATATAAATATATATACATATACCAGGTTTTAGCAGCTGTGGTCCAGAGGTGTTGCAAGACTCGAGTACCAGTGTACTGGAACAAGAGATCAAAAACATGAAGCAAAAGAGTGGCAAGATCAGATTTTATCACCCAAACAACCAACCCCTAAAAATCAGTATGCACACAAATATGTGTCAGTAAAAAAACAACAAGAGTATTGATTCCATTAACCATGTTCAGAACGCTTAAGTCAACAATAAACAATCAAATAATCTGTTCCTTCCATATAACTTGAAGCTGGGTACAATGTCATAAAACTTTATTGGTTCACTATTTAGAAAAGAACTATCTGATTCTTGAAGAGTGAGTTGAAGAAAATACCCAATAAATTAATCAACAGTTAACCAACAACCAGGCTTGTTCTGACCACACATCGTGGAGACCAAGATGTAGCAATTAAGAACATTGTGGTCATAAAAACACAACAAATCCTGTTCAAATATTGACAAATATCACAGACATCAGGTGCATAGAGAGAACCACAGGGATATACCTGCAATTGCATAGAGATAATATGATTGGAGTAGTTTATCTCACCCAGGAATAAGTAGAATTGTTTACATTGGCAATTAAAAATCCCCCCACTTAAGGCACACAACCTGTTCCATTGAACCCATCAATTGAAACCATACAGTGACCAGAATAAGGTATAATACACAATACCAAGCAAGTTTGTTATACATCTTGAATAAATTACTCATTAGGTTGACGGGCCTTGCTCAATATCAACATGCAGGGAGAATAAAAACTAACGGTATATGGAATGTTATATTTGACACGATTATGGGATCTGAAGCACCTGCTTAAATCAAGAATGTGAAATTATAAAATGCATTCCGGCAGCAAGACAACTGATTGTTAGTTGGTGGATGTTGTGTGAAATACCTTTATGAGTTCCAAACAAAAGGGGAAATTTGAGTGACTTAGAGATTCAACTATGAACTTTAAAACTGGAGGCAAGACAGATTTGAACAATAAACTAACAAGCAAAGCATATGCGACCACTAAAACTTCTCTGGTTCAAAACCAGGATTCTCTGCTCCACCGGCCACGGACAGAGATGGATCAGATGATGTTGATGTGGTGTTGCTGTTGGTATCGCTGAAACCATCCTCCAACTTTGACAGTTTATTGCCTATCCTTGCTCTGTCCGCATCCATCTCTCGCACTTCTCTCTCCTTCTCTTCTTCATCCTGTGAATGTAAACACAGAGAAACTCTTAAACTGACATCATACGGCTTAACACTGTGGTCCAGAGGTGTTGCAAGACTCGAGTACCAGTGTACTGGAACAAGAGATCAAAAACATGAAGCAAAAGAATTGAACTGAATTACTGGTCAACACCAACAGTCTATGACAAATATATGTTAATTATTCCATTACAAATCCCAAAAGATAACAAAAATGACATTTTGCAAAAGAATCTGACATGCCAGTAAGATCATGAATATTGATGAGCCTGACCTCTAGCTGCATGCGGCGGTGTTCATCTATGGCATACTGATATTTTGGGGATGTGATGCCGAAAAACCAGGCCAACTTCTCACCACAGTAGTCAGCACCTTATATGTCACACAGTGAATGATTATGAATTGAACATAACAGGGTTTTATTGAGTTTCTATAAAACTACTATAATGTACACTGTATTGCAATGTGGAGTACGATGAATTCATACAAGCTTAAATTTGATTCTTACTTGCCAAAGCTCCGAAAGATATAGCCATTAAGTAATGCCAAAACCAGGGCAACCACGCCAATGTCCTCTGCAATTTTACACATATATGTTCTTAACAGGGCACAATAATTAACTGACATTACCAAACGTACCACTTTAACCAAATATATTCATTACCTATAAACTGAATTGCATTAATTAGTCATGATGTTAGAAATGGAAAAAGTTGCCGAATATTGCAAAACACCAATGCCCTGTATATTGTAAACATTCACACGATACCATTTCATAAATCACTCTTCTAAATCGGAGGTAACAAATAATCCTTCACCATTAACAATCAGTCTGACAGCCAAAATGGTTTTTCAATATATAAACAATAAGTGCATGCTACAAAATGAGACAATCACAGAAAACAAAGTGTACCCCTTGATAAACCTACCAAACATAAGAAAAGAAATACATCAATATTTCAATGAACTATACCAGATTTCCATTTGGACTGCAATATTTACACAGTTGTTAAAACTCACGATGGGCCCAACACAACAGGCTTTGCGCTGTCTCACTCCATCATACCACTGTCAATATGTAAAGTCATTGCCACCCAAAATCATTCTTTAAATATAAGATTTCAACATCATTGCCCTTCTGAAATAACGGTTACAATCGCAAAACACACCTCTATTAGACACCGCAAGATTTCTGATTTACATCATAACGATCAATTTTAGTTGTGCAAATACACCATCTTCAATTGACATTGACAAACTGAGGACTGAAAAGGGATCAGTCTTACCGGGTCAACGGTGGGTTGTGCGTCTACTTCATCCTCCTCTTCATCGGTTGAATATTCTTCTAGTATCCCATCACTGAAGTGGAGAATCCTTCTCGGCTGTTTCTTCTTCTTGGCACCATGCTCCGGTACAACCTCAAGGGGTACTTCACTGTACTCCACTGGTGAAGCACTCTGTAATAAGCAATGGATAGGCATAAGATTTTAAGTTCTCACTGGACTATCTTATTTGACAATAAAAAAATGGGTCTTCTGGTTGCATAGAAACAGCTTTTTCAGCCCCTCATAAGGTTGACATGGTACTAGATAATGACTTAATGGTTAAAGGTCATGGGCAGCTGATTGATAGTTTGCATGAAAATATCAACATTAGAGGCATCCATATGTAAATTGGGGCTGCTAGCTTGCTTTTAAAGAAAAGTGCCATGAAAAGTTTACAAACAGACAGAGAGATGAACAGGTAAGGTAAGGTAAGCATAGGGTCTAAAGGCACACCAACACTCATATGTTATATATGGTGCCAAGAAAGGTTAATAATATTAATAATAGATATGATTGACTTGATTAAGCAGCCGCCTTCTAGGATAAATGAAAATGGAGATGGAAAAGATAAAAATGGAAACGATAATCCTAGGGCAAGTCACCACCAGCCGATTGACTGAACCAGGCCATTCCAGCCTCTCGTCTGGACGAAATCCGGCCAGAGTAAAGTGTTGCAGACAAGGCCCTCAAAAGGACCGCTCCACTCAACCACCTAGATCCCATTGTCCACCGACACGAGTCGCAACCAACGGCCAACAGGTTGCCCCCTATTAGTCACCTTTTACGACATGCAGGAGGATATAGTGGGCCTATTCTACCCCCGAAGCCACAGGGGGTAACACAGATGAACAATGGGGCTTGAAGCTCTGCTTCTTTTCAAAAACATGATGCTACATTTGGGTTAAATAGTGCATGAGATTTCCAATAGTGACTCATGAGTCAAAGATTTTCCGTATGCATAGATACATTATCATAAGTAGTCTTATTTGGGGCAGCCAGCTTGCTTTTTAGAGAAAATGAACAGACAGATGGCCTGATGAAACAGACGTTCAGACAGACACTGGAGTGAAGGTAAATGATAAGCTTTGTGGACCAGCAGAGCCAAAAACATGCATCAATATTTCCCTCCACTGGGTTTACATAGTACAAGAGTTTTTTTCACAAATAACTCAGCTAGCTTGTTTTATATGGAAATATGCCATCAAAAGTTATTATCAATTGGTTAACGTAGAACAAGGAATTCTTTACCGTCTTTACTCATATTAACTCAATGTCAAAGATCATATAGAGATTATATTTGATTTTCAATGAGCCATCAACATCAAAGGAGTCAATGAGTAATTTTGGGCAGCTAGCTTACTTTATTATAAGGAAACATGTCACCAAGAAGTATTCCACATTGGATTTTCATAGAAGGAGATATTTGGTGGATTTAGTATGAACAATCTGAGTAAAAGATCATAAAAGGCTAATTTTAGATGGTAAGGAGCCATTAACATCCGAGGGGTCGGTGAGTAATTTGGGAAGCAAGCTTGTTTTACGAGGAAACATTTCTCTTTTGAATTCACACTGTACAAGAGGGATTTTACAAGTTATTCTCAAATAATCTAGGATGTCAAATGTCATGTGGGGGGCATGGGGCCCATCTACCTAAGAGAGATCCATGGGTAATTTGGGGCAGCTTAGGATGTTTTATAAGGAAACATGCTATCAAAAAAAAATCCATGGGGTTTCACATAATAGGATGTATTTTCTAAACTAGTTTTCTCAAATAACTCAGAGGTCAAAGCTCATTTGTATCTGCTTTTCGGTTTGCAAGGAACCATAAACATAAGAGGGGTTCACATGTAGTTTGTGGCGGATAGCTTGCTTTATAACAAAAATGTACTATCAAATATGCATCAGATTCACACAATCCTTTTTTGTGGATAAGACCTTTTGAATAAGGTCAAAATAATTGATAAACTCTCTTCTATGTGGTCTAATCAGACTTTTACATGAAATAGGTGCTAGCAAGTGTATTTATAACATTATATATGCCATTTTGACAAAATGTGCCGCTTTAATGGATCAAATTGAAACATTTAAAATTTTAGGTGGTGACCATGAAAAGAATTTAATTGATAACCTCTCCAATCTAAGGTCCTACCAGACTATGTTTTGGCTAGAAAGAAGTTGCAATGACAGCGAAGAAAGTTTCAATTCCTCAACTGGGTCCGACAGAGCTGATTTCTATTTTGCATAGAGATATATATTGAAATGAATGATGTAGGGCTGTGAGTTAGCTTTATATGGTCATAGCATATCACAACATACTGAGTTTGTACCTTAACTGCATATGAAATACAGAACTTCTGTGGAAGTTATTTTCCGTCCGTCCAAGGTTGCATGGTCTGCCCAGAATATGAGGACCAATGGTCTAATCCCTCAATGACGTTGGTGGGTCTGTACCAGGATTGTAATGCCAGATCCCAATCCCCCATATCAAACCTCCCATTACTAATCTCTTCCGCCGGGGATCAGTGTCAGTAATTAGTAATTAACTTATCAACTTGCCCATTGGCAACAACAATAAATCAACACAGAATGATGTGGTGGTTTAATTATTGCCGGGAACAAATTTGCGTCAACAAATTTGTTTTCGCATAATTGCATGGTCCAATGCCATGGTACCTGAGTAATTGTCCCAGATTGAATGGTGTCCAGGAATATGCTACCCAAGCATAGCCATTCCATTAGACCTGTTTCATATGCTAGGCAAAGAAACTTCTCCTCTGACAGCGTCCATGCTATTTACTACTTTCGATCTCTCAGTCTCATATCCATTGACTAAGGTGGCATCAGATCATCAAAACACCGGGGGTGAGTGCCTTGCCTATTGCATCAGGCATGGCACTCGCCCCTGGTGTTTGATGATCTGATGCCACCTTCTACAGTAGTAAATAGCGTGGCGCTGTCAGAGGCAGAGTTTCTTTGCCTACTATTGCTGTCGAGTCAGCATTAGTTCTTTCAAAACTTCTTCCAATTGATCAGCAACTGAATAATTTTACATATACAGGTGTCACCCACACACACGTAGTCCGGTAAACAGACCTAACTATTAGTACCAATGTTAGCAGACATAGAGGCCTTATCACTGCTTATTGTATAGTTGTAGGTGTACCGCACACGGTGTGCAAGTCAGGCCCTAGCCCTACAAGACGTCTGACTCTGAGTATATATATATTACCGTCTGACCGGATCTAGTCAGGCCCTAGCTCCGATCGAACGGTAATATAAACCTGTATAAACATATATCTGTATACCTGCAATACAGGCTGTATACCCGGACGTCGGGCTATGCAGACCCCAAGTCCGACTCCCAGCGTCCACCCGATTACAAAACCTCTTTCGTTCAAATGATCAAAAATGTGCAAAGCTTACTTCGGTTATTTCGTCTTCGAATTTAACATTTGGTGCCGACACTGAAGGCAAATTTGACGACGATAATTCCATGTTTACCAGTATTTATCATTTGTTGTTTTCTGCACGTTATGATTTTTCAGGCTACGTCTACTGTGTCATTTGTGCTTTTTGAATTGCTTCCTCTTACAAGATTTGAGCTACAACAAGCTCACATTTTTATCCAACTTCACCATATACCTTACAACTTGGTGTAGATTTCTGCAAGTTTTATTGCAATTTTAGTAAACCTTCTGTAAAATTCAATTTGATTAATACTACCAAAATCCCAAACTTCACACCCATACAACAATATGGGTACAATTATCTGGTCAAATATCTCACATTTAATATATTCAGGCAAAGATAATCTACGGGCATTGGTTAACAATGTATACGTCGCCTTTCTAGCTTGATATTCTTGCATTTTTTAAATTAGACAGTGCCATCAACAACATCAAGTTCATAACTACCAAACTAAAAACTGACTTTACCTCTAGAGAAAATGACAATCTTAGTCTTTTCTATATTAACAGAGGGATATTCCATGAATCTCAATGCATATCAACAGCATTAAGTGCTATTGTAAACATTTTGGATAGCTTTTCCTCCAAGCTTCACACATGACTTTTTCATACATGTTATATATAGACCACCCTAATAACTTTACCATTGATATTTGTAGCAATTAGTTTAGACCAAAGAGTCGATCTGTTGACAAGATCAAATGGCTTTTTGTAAACTACAAAAGCACATTATCGATTATACCTATACACCATTCTGAAGGTCCTAAACCTGACGTATCTTTGACACTCTGTTGTATAGAGACGGAAGCAATTTCTGTTTAACAAAGACTTTCAATTTCGTGCAGACGAAACGTCTGGCCGTCCAAAATCGGAAAATGGCACGAGAAACTGCCATAACAGTTGTAAACTCATGTTTATTTCACTTTGTATATTAACTATTGGTGCGTTATTTGTTTATCACTCTATTGAGACTCTCAATACGAGCTCTTTCTGGAAAAGTTTCAAGAAATCGGCAGAAACTTACTCCTTGAAAAATCCTTCGTTGTCACATGACGATGCTTCTCCATCCCTAGACTTGCCTCCGTATCCCAATGGGCTAAACCAGCATATAGATTGGTTCATACAGGTAGGCTTTGCTATTTGATTTGTTTTGTTACCGCTTGTAATAGTCTGTGTATTTATTTGAATGAACGCAAGAACGAAGATAAAGAACCAAAATTTAAATTCCATTATTAAAAAGACAGGCCCAATTTACAGGTTAGATTGCATCATATGCCCAAATCGGTATAATGAGGTGCCTATATATACAGCAGCCGTAGGAATAGCAATTTGGGTCCACACAGCATACAGGGATTTTGTTATAAAATCACATACTTATACAAGGTCACGCATGCGCAACCAGTCGTTCGTGGTTCCTCATCAGTTCTGTTTTTCTCCCGTTGTCCCGTGATTTGAAAACAGGAAAGCACCAACCGGAGGAATCCGGCCTCAACTAATGTACACCCTACAGCAGATAATTCCCTGGGCTTATTTGTACAGCAAAAATACCCTGGGCTTATTTGGGGCTGTCATGAAAAGGGGCTGGCTTCAGAAGGCACTGTGACTAGGGTGGGGTGGGTATGTGTTGTAAAGCATTTTAATTAGTAACACCAGACCAACCTTTTCATTCATATCATACCTTTTGATGTGCCATATATGCATATGAGTTGATTAAAACTTTTGCTCTTAACATCATCATTAGCTATTTTCGCCGCCGTATGGTTCATGGAAGGTTACGACCAGTACCAGACCTCTTGCCACTGCCTTTGACATAAACTTTGATGAGTCATTATTACCCAAGTAAGAGGGAGTCCACTGTCTGGTCATTCTAATATTTGATAGTCTGAGGGAAAGACTTAAGTTTCGATTGTGATGGCGGTGATCACTTGCATACTCTCTAGTTATATATAGATACAGCACCTGAGCGCCAGGAAGCTTGGCATCAGGAACTGAGCTAGGTGTGATACGCTTACTAGGTATAAAGATATGTAACACTTGGATGTGGATCAACACACACAAAATGGCACAGCATCCCTTCATCAGTCCTCGTTTATAAACATTTTATGTGTTGCAATTATCATACATGCAAATTTAACATTACTTGATAGTATTTTTTAAAATGTGAAACATTGTCATCATTGCATTTTTATATCGATTTCAGATATCTGATATTCATGTGAGCAAGTTCCATTGGCCAGAAGTATCAACTGATCTCAAGTCATTTATAAATGAAAACGTTGCTGTTATTCAGCCAAATATTGTCCTTGTTACCGGTGAGCTGATAGGATAAATTGATTGTATTAGGTAAATGTATGTATAATGTGTTCGTATATATGAATATCCACGTGTTTCAACTGTTTCATATTGCTCAGTCCTCTATGGTTGTTTTGTGGTTTTTTTGCAGGTGATATAACAGATTCAAAACATTTCAACAAACAAGGATCACAGCAGTACATGGAAGAGTGGGAAACTTATGATAACATAATCAAAGAAACCAAAGCTCTTGAAAAAACCGTTTGGTTGGATACAAGAGGCAATCATGGTACTTGCCTAACATCGTATTACACCAAGTTATCCCAAAAAGGGAATTAGAATGTCACTTCTTATTATCTACGATATATTTGTCAAGCCCTGAGTATTGTTACTGATTGATACCCATCTTGTCTGTGGAACCCAATCTAACAATTATCATTATTTTAATATTATATTGTTGCAATACTACATTCTTGCAGATGCCTTTGATGTTTCTTCACATGATGAAGAAGAGAATTACTTCAGGTAATTTTTGTATACCCAGACAAATACAGAAGCTATACTTTCACATTTTTTGTTTTATCTAGGTGTATTGTATCTCACTGATCATTCTAGTTTGCAATTCATTCAAGTGAACTCCCTTGTGATTATCTTGTTATGAATATGGGAATCAGGTCACACTCTGCCAAAAGAACAACTCCAGCATCATACAGACACGAGTACAAGTCTAAAGAAGGCGACAAGTACTCATTTATAGCGGTCGATGCCTGTCCTGATCCTGGGCCCCGAAGGCCCTTCAACTTCTTTGGTCTTGTTACTGAAGTGAGTTTCCTAATGCAGATATTAAGTTAACTCCTGAGAGCGTGTTTCGTATGCTATCATTTGAAGCATCTTGGTAATTGATAAGGACCGTGGATGCTTAGAGATGAGGCACTCCAGTTTGATTTGCTATCTTGTAAACACTACTGTCTTGCAGGAAAATATGCAACAATTAGATGGTTATATGAAAGAGAGTGCATCGTCTAATATGACCTTGTGGTTTGGTCACTATCCTACATCCACTATAGGGAGTCCCCAACCAGGCATCCGGGACATGTTTGGGTAAGCTACCAAGTACTTTTCTGTGATATATCAGTTAATGTTGGGTTTAAGATATGCTGTGTTGTGCATGTGGGAGGAATCATAACCGTGGTTTTGCCATTGCAGACAAGGGGCTGTATACATGTGCGGCCATCTTCATACATTGGGTGGTTTTGTACCCAGTATGTATGCCCCACAGAAGTCAGGCTATCTAGAGTTGGAGCTTGGAGACTGGAAGGAAAACAGATTGTTAGTATCAGAAACATCAATACTCATATGATTGCTGGTTGTGACATTAATTGATCTCATGCATAGAAGAATGAATATTTAGCTTCACTGTTTGAACCCAATAGAATGATTTGTTCTCACTGCATAGTTAAGGTAGAAAAGAGAATTCTGTGTTGGTGTTAATTTCCATTTCTCTATATAAGTCATACGTTTGTACCTTGTACATTGTTCCAAGCTTTCGATTGTGCTGTGACAGTTATCGAGTCATGGCTATTGACCACGGTCTCTTCTCCTTCACTGATGAGGTGTATAGCAAGGACGGGCAATGGCCTGTCGTTCTCATCACCAACCCCAAACATGCCAAATTCATCATTCCTGCTCACGAACCCCTCCACAGAATAGCCAAGTCATCTCACATCAGGTGATCTAGAATTCATCACCATCATTATGAGATCACATTTATTTCACTTATTTATATAATGGTTGTTTTGTTAGAATTCTGACATGGTCCAAGGCAGCCATATCCAGGGTGGAAATTTTTGTGGATGATGCACGTCTTGGGGAGGCTTCATCAGCCGGGGGACCATTGTATGTGTTGCCATGGATACCTGACCTATATTCCCATGGACTCCACAAAATAACAGTCACTGTCAAGGTAGCCTTGATAGCATGATAGATTTCATCTTTTCAATAAATGTCAAATATTTGATGAGGCAACACTACATATATTAGTTGTAATTTGAGAGCTTATACAAGTCCATTCTGCAAGTTTTATCTGTATTTGGGTTTTGATTTTGTTCAAGGATGCGCAAGGCAATGAACGAACAGTGGAACAGCCATTCTCTTTGGACGGCAGTAGAGTGAGGTTTGATTGGCTAAGGAGATTCCTGCTCATGACAGATATTGCTGCCTTTGTAAGTCTTAAGATTACTGCTATCACCCAAATGTTCTCCATTTGCTTCTGTGGAATGTAATCAGGATGAATCATATGATGAGTCTGATTTATAGCATAGATTAAATAGCCATTGTGTTTGACCTTCCATTCTGTTAATGTGCCAGTATCAATCACTTCATCTAGCCATGGCCATCATGGGTCATATGTAACCCTGGATTGCATTGTGGGAACCATGGATTGAGAATTAAATGTTCACCATGAAACTAACATTGAAGCCATAACAAACCCATGTGACCTAGATTATTGGTTCATTTATGTGCTGTTTTTATTTTGGATAGTCTTGCATTGCTCCTATTTTAATTTTGTAACTTAGTTCAATGATTTATGTAACTACATGCAACAGATGAAGCTGGCGTGTTTTGCCATCTTTACAGTTGCTCTACTTCCATTGATCCTGGTGAAAGTCTTCACATTCAAGGTCCAAGGTAAATGAACATTTTCATGGTCATTTTTTAAAATCAGAGAAAGCACTTGATAAACTGCGACTTGTCCTTGTTTTGTTGGGCTGAAGGTCTCAAATGATTTATGGAAACATGCACTGTTCCATCATATCTTGCATATCATCTGCCATCACATTTATGGCAATTTTCCATCACTATGTAACATGCCATTATTTTCAGTTGCTGTGAGTGGACAGTGTTCTGGGTATCTGGTGCGCTTCCTGCAGACATGGATTCGTCGCTACTACCTTATTGCTAAAACTCCTGGCGTGTACTTCCCGCTTGTATTCTCCATTGTTTTTCTAGCTATAGGTATTTGTGATTTGATATGTAAATTTTTCCAGTGCATGTACACACTGTATTGTCTGAAACTACTGTAGTGAGCCATGCCTAAAACTCACTGGCATACAATTGCACCACTTACCCTGCCTCTCTGGTGTTAGATTATCCCAAACGCACAAACAATCACTACTAATTACAGGAATCCAATTGAACATGATGTTATAACTATTAATGCAATCTTTAAGATAAGGTTCCGTCAATTACTTGGTTGCATCCTCAAACCCTAGCAGCTGCATCCAACAAGCTGCCTCTCTCTCTGTGCCTATCTGCATGACAGCTCACTACTGCTTCTGACCTAGCTCTTGGGTCCCACTTTAAAGGCCAACACAAAACAGGATTTCATTACTACACCATCTTCTCTATTATATAATTTAAAAAATTATTTTATCACATTCTTGTTGGCTTATACTTATCTGACGAGGCCTCCATGCAGAAACCTCTGGGCACTGGCCTTTTCATGTGTGTGGTTATAATGTTTAATGTTGCAATTACATGTATATAAGTTCTGACCAATTCATGGTTAACAGGCGTAACATTCGTTCATAATAAATTATTGTTATTGTATGCATGTCTGTGATTACATTGATATGTAAGCTAACTATTATGGTTTTGCTTTCAGGTCCTCTTTTTGTTGGACAGTTGTTACAGGATCACATAGGTGTATGTTTTGTGTGGGGTATATTTGTCAAGGGTGCTTTCATTCCAGGAACACTGACATTTGCTTATGTTTTCTTCCACGTGAGTTCTTATTCTGAAGACATCAGATGTTCTTGTAGAGGTTTACTTGATAAATAACTTGTTTTAATTGCTTGTCATGTCACAAACTTTTCCCTTTGGTGGATTAATATCATCAGATTAATCTTAAATAATAACAAAATGAATATGCATTGTACTACATCATTATGCATTGTACTACATCATAATGCATTGTACTACATCATAATGTTTTAGTGTTGCCTTCTGCCTGTTGAAAATTGAGCCCCAACTCTCTTCCGATGTACCTACTATTTCATTATAATTATTTTTTACATGATTGACCTGTTGGTGGTTTCAGATTCTCCTCTTCACACTGCCATTGACCCTGTATCTTGGGCGCTGTTTGGATCTGAGTATAACTGGGTCACACAAACCTCCATCCTGTCCCCCAGCAGTCAAATGGGTCATTGACCACTCATGTTTCTTCATCATCATGGCATTCATGTTGTATCTTATACTGACAGGATTCTTCCTAGCCTATGGTGTAATAGCTTTGGTTCTCTGTCCTATGAGAACATGGTCGTTTTTCCTGGCAATCTACATGAGGAGGGAAGCCATGTCTGGCCTGACCACAGTCGGTGTTAGTGATAAACAAATGAACTGTCACAACAATCACAAACCAAAATTAGGTCACCATGGACCTGTCCATGCTAATAGTTAATTTGCTTCTCATACAGTGGTGAGTCACAAGCTTGTTATCTTTTCATGTAAATGTCTCCACAGATGAATGCAAGGGTTGAATAGGATTTAGTTGGATCATAGGTATTTGTGTGTGATTAACTTACAGATTGTTTGTCCTTGATGTTTGAGACCAATACTACATACATTCAGAATACATTTGAATATATACATATGTATATACATATAGATATATATATATACATATGCGTGTGTGTGGTTCTCTTTTGGAGGATGCTGTTTTGTGGATATTCAAGAAGTTTATGACATGATTGTTGCTTGTTAATGTTTCAAAGCTTTGTGTTTTGCAGGGTACAAAAATTTTTGAGAATAAATTTTATTCGCCCAACTCATTATTATGTTTTTGACAGTGTTTGATGACATCAACATTTTGAATCCTTTACAACGGATTCTGAATTTCTAGTTTAAAAATAATATACCAGGCACCCTTCATAGCAAAATGCCGAGCATGAAAAATGATCCACTTTTATGTTGAGGTGGCTCAGTTACAACTAGTGGACATTCACCAGAAGCTACATGCACCAACCTAGAAATAAGCGTGTCAGAAGTTCTGAAAATACTGCTGACTGCCAAAAGTAAATGTATCCTTTACACAACTCCAAAAGAAAATCACTGTCTATGATCACACCAGTAATTGTGAGGAGTCCAGTGAGACAAAGTCCCCATATTCAGCTCCTGATCAAATGTACATTTGACATTACTGGATCTGGGTGTAGTATTGGTCAGTTTTTGTATATACCTCTTTCGTGCCACGTTGGGTAGTCCTTCCAAATACTGGTAAGCCATGATTTTTGAGCTTCAAACAAATCGGCCGGTTTTTAGCTTGTCAGCCATGGCTGATTTTATATCGCCGAGTTTACAGCTGTCACTCGTAAAATGTTCTTGTTCGCAATGATCAAGTATATGCTCAAGATCGTTTCTGATTATTGAAATTGTCTTATATCTTCGTTATCAGCTACTATTTACCGTGTCATTGACGAAAGAGCGCCACGCGCACGTTAAAAGCGTCGTGTCTTCCGCGCAACCAACAAGGTGTCAATACGCTCCAAGCTGCTTGTATTCACCCCCGAATCGTTTCTCCGGGGTGACTTCCGGCGGAAGACAGTTAGCCGATATCGAGAATGGGTAGAGACATGAGGGGAGCCTAAGCGAACTTTTGTCGAGGACGGGACCTTGCTATCCCATGTTTGTGTGACCGTCCTTATTAATTAGATTTTATTTTATTTACCAAAATAAGGGTCGTCAACCAGTGTGGAGTAGCTCTTTTGAACCAAGTGGAGCTGGCGCTCCCTCAACAAGGGTGTACCCGATCGACTGTTGGTCTGTTGGGCGAGTGTGTGATCATAATCCCCAAACCTCTCAAATATACCATACCATGATATCTGAAGTAAATGTTCCGAACGGGTTGGTTTCCAAATTAAATAGTCCCAGCTAGTGTAGCAAGCAGAGACCTTTGAAGTTAACATTCCCAACCCGTCAAATCCAATAACAATTAGGAAGTTGCTATTGGCACGGAATCCGGGCCAACAACAAAACAGTCTCGTTGCATGCGCGGAAATGTGCACGGAATGCTCTGATGGCGCGTTATTCGCCCGGAAACCGTGCAAACAACTGAACTATCATCTATATGCACGGGACATGATATCTATTGGTTGTGTTGAATAAATCCAGTTCTACTAGACAATTTAAGTCAGCATTTGACAAGGTTCAGCATTTGACTAGATTTAAATAACATTGCATTTCATGCCATGAGTTTATTTGTACTTTTGATTTGAAGAACGAAATGGTATGTTCAGGACGTCCTTATCGTTGTGGAGAACCACGTGATTCTTACACATTTCTAAGGGGATATTGCCTTATATGAACATGCATGCATGCCAAATGTACAAGATAAGCCAGTTTAATAGGTTGTTAAGACTATAAGTACTCGTTGTTGAGCCTTAGTACCTAGGTGATTCACAACTGGTTCTTTGTCTAACCATAATCTTGTATTTCTTCCTGATTTCCCTATGCTATAAATATCCAAAATCGTCAGGGAGATAACGAATCCTAATACTCTGTTGGGTATTTATGATGTATAATCTTTTTCACACCTGTACTTCTCATGTGATGATAGTGATGTCATGTTATAATAGTAACCGTGTTGAATAACAAATAAGCTTATCTTTGCGTGCACGGTAACCCGACAAATGACTACTAAGTCCACCCCAACAAAAGATTTTTCAATTCGGCATCAATGTTCATGGACCGAAAGACTTTCAGGTGTTCGACAGTCTGCATTGATTTGTTTGATATTGGTGAAAAAGACTCCTTGTCTTGTTGAAGGTTGACAAATACTGAAATGTGATTAGTTGTCCAAAATATTAGGTAGTCTATGTTGAATAATTATACAACTGATAAGGCTTTTGTGTGACCCTGGCAAATTTAACTCAAAATGTCTGTATTTATGACGTCTTGGTTAGACAAGCATCATGTTCATCGTCTGGCGTTGACGTGCGCTGTTTTGAACTGTCTGGAGCTGTCGTGTTTAACGAATACAACGTTGTTTTCTTGACCCGATTCAACTCCCTCTACCAGTGATTCAAAAGAATCAAATCTCGCTCCAAACCCATGGCATCCTTCCACCTCGGCGACGGAAACGAAAGTGACGAAAGAATGTCCCGCCACAGGATGTTTTATGCGCATGCGTATCTCCCGTGCACCGAACCATCAAGCGGATGGTTATTGGCCCGGTTTCCGTGCCAATAGACACTACGTAACAATTAACAACAGCTTGTTTGATCTTCGATTATAGCTAAAGATAATTGTACCTCCACGCTTGCTGACGACGCCACACACATGTGTAAATACCTCCGTCCTACACAAGCAGTATTCAGGTAACGATATAGTCACCGTCGTACGGACCAAGTTGGAAGGCCAACTCCGTTCGGCACGTAGCAGTCTAGATTTCAAGCTCACCAGCCCAGCACCTATTCTTGGCAGGTTCAAGCTTGGTAACTCCATGATATCGTGACACATCGCATTCTAGCCCTTTTAATATGATAACAACGTTTCTCCCCGATTCGAATCACCAATAAAATATTTGCGACCACTGGCCCCGCAGTGGATGACAAAGTCCTGCAAAATAGTTTATAAACACGAAATAGTCTCCCATACTTTAAATCCGTCCGCGAAACTGATACCAAAAGTGAAACAGGAAACGGAACCAACCAATTGCGTACTGGATGTTTACATTCATTTGTTTTGTCTCAACCAACTGCATTGTTTTAACGTAATATGGCACAAGAACATCAATCATTTGTGAATTCTTTTGGATTTTTTTTATCTAAAAATTGCTTGGTTCAAAGAAATGGTCCAAGCGGTGCACGAGTTCAAGGGTGGGCGGGGTTTCAAGTAGGCCATGTAGGGATGTAGGGCACTAGCCCGAGGGCCGAGTACTCCGCCATAGGCTGTGGCCTATTTCACGTTCATATCTTAGTCGAATATCATGCTTAGCCGGGTATGGTTAGCCAACTTTCAAATAAATTGCTTTTCTCTAACGCCATAGACTATGCGTAGTCGACAAAGCTTAGTCTGCTACGAGAGTGGTTTAGCTGAGTCGTAGTCTGCTCAGTCTTAGTTTAAAACCTTTTTAAAAGTGCATTTCACCAAAAATTATCGAAATTCAGCTGTAGAATGGTCAAGGTCCCCTAGCCCCTGGCTGCGGTGCGTTGAGTAGCTTTCACAAAAGTAGGGGTGATGCCTTCACAGTGTCACGTAATTTGTCGGGCGAATTGTCGAGTTGGGTATCTTATTATAACAAGATCGTTGAATCTGGTTTATGGACTTTAGTGAGCCTGTGTGCAGGTACTGGGGTACTAGCCTGGTCTAGTGGGGATGTGTAGTCTATTGGCCCAGCATACTGCCAGAGGACTGTATGTACAGCTAATGTTATTTGAAAACTTATTAAACGTATCTTGTACTATGTTGACCCAATGGATTTTGACTTTAGAGGGTCCAGCATGTTTCCTCATAAACCTAGCTAGCTGCCCCAAATTACCCAGTGACCCCTATGATGTTTATTGTACCTTGCAAACTTAATATTAGCCCTACTTGACCTTTGACCTCTGAGTTATTTGTGAAAAACATATAAAAATCATTGTACAGTGCAAAAACCCATTGGGGAATAATACTGATGACATGTTTTTAACTATACTGTTTAGCAAAGCTTATCCTATTGAATTCCTTCACTCTGATGTCCATATGCATGTTTGTTTCTTCAGGTCGCCAGTCTGTTCGTAAACTTTGTGTTTTCTTATTAAGTTAGCTAGCTGCCCCAAATAAGACTTCTCATGATAATGTTTCTATGCATACTGAAAAAAATCAGTTCTGAATTACCCTTGCCCTTGAGTTATTATTGAACTTCTCATGCACCATTTAAAAACCGATCTAGCATCATGATTAACTAGTTTTTGAAAATCATGTCAACAGTAACAGGGTTTCAATGCCTGTAGGCCTCTTTTGTGTACTTCTTCTTACTATTCATATTTTGAAATTCGATGTTTTTCTCTCCCGTCCTTTAAGGCAAGTGATAACATCAACAGAGGAAACAAATGTGATAAATGAATGCTATTTGGTTTGAATTCAATCAATTCAAACTAATGCATGATGTAATGAGTTTCTTGATTTGGCATTCTTTGAATACTGGTTGCAGTTAAATGAACAGGATTTATGAATTTATAGTTGCTGATTTTATTGAGTTTGCAGTGAGTTAGCCAAACATTTCAGTTTGTCTCTCTAGCATAGATACTATACCTCGCTTGCACATCATGAAATTATGGGCTTTTTTAAACAATCTTAGCAATCATGGAATGTTACAAGGATATTAATTGTAATATAATTGTTTTTGTTTGTCAGCTTTCATTTGTGTATTGGCAACAAAAGCCCCCCTGCATTCTGATCACAAGACGGTCAGCAACCAAAGTGAGCATTTCAATATTTAGTCTTGATTTGTTGCCATCCAACAAGATATTCAAAAGTAAAGCATACCAATATCAAAACATTTAAAACCACCCTCCCCATGTTGATATTTTTCTTAACTGCTCATTGCTAAGATGTGTTGTTTTACAGCTATGAATAACCATGGGTGAGCCAATCATGGATAACCCCCTCTCCCCTCCATCCCCTTCTCCCAAACAAATCTACACCAAGACAATATCAGATATTACCGGTGAGTCTCAACCTTTTGAGAAGTAGCTGTATTGGAACTATATCTATTTCATTTCTAATGATATTCGTATGGTTATCAATAAAAAAAATATGCTTTTATATTACCAGAAAGTATTAATGAATTGAAGAAAGATTATGAAGATAGTGGCTTCCCACTGGGTGATGACAACCAGTGTCTGCATCGCATGTGTGCCAAGTTAGAATACTTGCTGCATACATCAATCAAACGTAGGTTCCCCCGTCATTGTAGTGACTGCAATATTTATCAAGACAATTAACAATAGTCAGATATGATTGAATAATAATTTAACTTGGAAATTATAGAAACTTCCTTACATTTATCATGTCTTGTATGGAAAATAGATACTTGAATGCCATACACACTCATCAAGATATTTAATTTGAGTTTAATATCTGTACTATGATGCTTATATTCACAGCACGAACTGGGCTACTGGGCAAAAAGAAAGACTATTGGGACTTCTATTGCGACTGTCTCTCATCCAATAAAAGCTTGAATGATGGCATTAAGTTTGTGAAATCTTTATCAGAGGTATTTATTTGCAATGCCATAAATAGCCATTGATAAATATTCACTTGTGGTAAACCTTATGTAAATCTATCTAATTAATTGACAGTTCGTGATATTGATCTCAATGGCTTTAAATATGTTGGGAAATTGGTATTATATATTTGCAAATACCTCGCAATTAAACCCCCTATGTGATCCTTTTTTCAGCTGAAAACATCTCTTGGACGTGGACGAGCTTTTATGAGATTTGCTCTTGTTCACCAAAGATTGGCAGACACAATACAACAGTGTATTTGCAATGTTAAACTCACTAGGTATGTGTTTGATGAAGCTGGCTAAATTGCTGTGCTTCTTTCAGTGATATTAACTCTCTATATGCTCTCTCTGTATATTTTCTAATTGCAGTGATACTATATTTGACCTTGGTGAAAAATAAAATGACTGCAGTTATAATCAATTCAACATCAGGATATATTATTATGATCGTTTCCTATTGATCTCTTCCAGTGAGTGGTACCATCCGCAGGCTGTATGGTTCCAACAGAATCTGGTGTCAGAACTTATCAGTTCATTGTATGACCTCAATGAAATAAAATTTGACCTTGCTCCAAGAGGCTATGACCTAGATATGACATGGCCAACCTATGCCAGGTAGGACTAAATGTTATATTTGTATATTATTTTATGTTGTCTTTAACTTGTGGCATGAAATGTGTGAAAATTTATTTTGGTGGAAAATCTTCACCTCGATTGTTGTTTTAGTGTGTTATTGTAGCTACGACAAGTTAAGGACTGGAATAGAACATACATGGCATGATATAGTATAACATATTAAGCCTGTTAAAATGATTGAGATCCTGGTAAAATAAGTTGCTGGCCAAAATTCTCAACAGCACATCATGGCATTTTCCCATAACATCCTAGTGTAAAATACCCTAAATTGAATCATAATTTCCGGTAATCATATCTATTATGGATATCATGAGAATGCATCCAATATCTTTTCTGCCTATGATAACAGTAATTCCAGTGTCTTTTCCACTTAGTGTGTCCTGTATCTATCCTACATATCATGGCAGTTTGTCCCATATCAATTCTGTCTAGTGTGTCCTGTATTTATTCTACATATCTTGGTAGTTTGCCCCATAGCTATTACGTGTGTTTCCTTTATATATTCTCATATCATGACAGTTTGTCCCAAAGCTTTTCCACTTAATGTGACCTGTATCTATTCTACATATCATGGCAGTTTGTCCCATAGCTATTCTGCCTAGTGTGTCCTGTATCTTATACTTACGATGACATTTTGTCCCATATATATTGCAACTTAGTGTGTCTTATATCTATTCTACATACCATGTCATCATATTCCACAGTGTGTCCTGTCCCATATATATTTGTCCCATATATATATTGCTCTTAGTGTGTCCTGTATCCATTCTACATATCATGACAGTTTGTCCCATATCAATTCTATCTAGTGTGTCTTGTATCTTATACATATGATGACATTTTGTCCCATATATTGCACTTTGTGTGTCATGTATCTATTCAGCAGATCATGGCAGTTTGTTTCATATCAATTCCACCTAGTGTGTCCTGTATCTTATACATACGATGACATTTTGTCCCATATATATTTGCAACAGTGTCCTGTATCTACTCTACATAGCATGACAGTTTGCTTCATTGCTATTCCACTTGTGTGTCCTGTATATTTTCTACATATCATAACACTTAGTTCCATATATATTCCACTTAGTGTGTCCTGTATTTATTCTACTTGTGATGACTGTTTGTCCCATAGCTATTACACTTGTGTGTCCTGTATTTATTCTGTATATCATAACAGTTTGTTCCATTCCATATATATTCCACTTAGTGTGTCCTGTATTTATTTTACTTATGATGAAGGTTTGTCACATAGCTTTTCCACTAAGTGTGATCTGTATCTATTCTTCATGTCATAACAGTTTGTCCCATATACATTGCACTTAGTGTGTCCTTTATATATTCTCGTATCATGACAGTTTGTCCCAAAGCTTTACCACTTAGTGTGACCTGTATCTATTCTACATATCTTGGTAGTTTGCCCCATAGCTATTACACTTAGTGTGTCCTGTATTTATTCTACATATCATGGCAGTTTGTCCCATATCAATTCCACCTAGTGTGTCCTGTATCTTATACATACAATGACATTTTACCCATATATATTGCAACTTAATGTCCTGTATTTATTCTACATATCATGTCAATTGGCTGCATGGCTATTCCACTTAGTGTGTACTGTATCTATTTTCCATATCATAACATTTTGTGTCATATATATTGTTCTTAGTGCAACATGTATCTTTTCTACATATCATAGCAGTTTGTCCCATATCAATTCTGCCTAGTGTGTCCTGTATTTATTCTACATCTCTTGGCGGTTTGCCCCATAGCTATTACACTTAGTGTGTCCTGTATCTATTCCACATATCATGACAGTTTGGCCCACATATATTGCACTTAGTGTGACCTGTATTATTCTACATATCTTGACAGTTTGCCCCAAATATATACCACTTAGTGTGTCCTGTATCTATTCTACTTGTGATGACAGTATGTTCGATATATTTTCTACTTATGTGTGCCCATCATCACAATGTCCTTTCCTTTCTTCATATTATGGAAGTGCCCTGTTTCTATTCCTCTTATTGTGACAGTATCCTGTGTTTGTCATGCTTTCTCGCCAGTGTGTCCCTTCTACATATTATGACAGCATGCCCAATATATTCTCTGCATATCATGCCTATTATGCATTCTATTACCTGTTTTTTACTCTACATTAACATATGATGACTATGTACCCCTTGTCTTTCTTTTCTGCATACCATGGCAGTGTGTCCTGTTTCTATTCTACATACCATGGCAGTGTGTCCTGTTTCTATTCTACATACCATGGCAGTGTGTCCTGTTTTTTATTCTACATTAACATACCATGGCAGTATGTCCTGATTCTATTCCACATACCATGGCAGTGTGTCCCTGTTTTTTATTCTACATTAACATACCATGGTAGTGTGTCCTGTTTCAATTCTTCATTAACATATCATGGAAATGTGACCTGTTTTATTCAAGATATGTCCAATAACTATTCTACACATGATGACATTGTGTCCAACAACTATTCTAGATATGACAAAGTGTCCTATAACTATTCTACATATGATGTCAGTGTGTCCAATAACTTGTCTGCACATGATCTAGCCGCGCATGATCAAATATAAATATATGACGCGTTCCTATTATCAATATCATGACGCGTTCCTATTATCTATAGCATGCCAGTGTGCCGCGTGTCTTTTCCCGCGTATCCTGACATCATGTCCCATATATTTGGTGTCTGTTCTACATTGTTCATTTTCTATCGTGCATATCATGCCAGAGAAATAGGATTTTATTTTCCCATAACAATACCTGGTTTGCATTAAAGTGGGACACAAATGACAGCTAGCAGTAGATATAAAACGGATCTTTTCGAATGAGTTGATGAACCACAAGTGTCTTTCACGCTCATTACTCCATGGACAAAGCTTGTGTCACCGCCCCTATCCTTTAAATTAATGTTTGGGGATGACAATGTTGTTTTGCGTGTGAAGTTTCTCCTTCCTTCATCCCAGGTATCATTTTCGTTACGTTGATGTTCCCGGTGTACTTATAACACAGCCTTATTTTCTCGGCTTTACCGAACTGCTTAAGAGAGTAAGGCTATTACTTGGCCTCGCGCGCGCAGCACATGCGCCCTCGTATTTACAAGCGCCAATGAAGCAAGGTCTATTTATAGAACAAAAATGCGGGCGGCTATGAAGTTCCAAGCTCTGCATATATAAGCAGTCGCATGCTTCCCCGCCCCTTGTGCTACGATTTCGGCAGGCAGAACTTTTAGTTGCCATAGCAACGTTTTTATCCCGGCAGCGGGCTTATTGGTTCTAGGCGCGTGTCCCTCTATGCGCTATAGGAGATCAGGGGATGGGGCATTAGAAGTAGAGCTAGCCGGGTGAGAAGTTCCAAATGCGCATCTGTTAGGCAAGCACAAAGCGTGGTAGTGCAGAGAAAAGTTTCAGTGTAAAGGAATTGAGTTATCTGGTGTCTCCTACGATTTTGATAGAACGGTGAGATATGTGTATATTGCTTCATAAGCTAGCTATATACGTCTCGATATTAACTGCACTCGGATCATAAGTTTAACTGCTCAGTTGGTTACTAGTTTGCTCTTGCTAGGTAGAGCTGTTGTAGCATCATATAAAACATAAGTAAGGCTAACATAGCCTCGTGGACTGTTTGGCTGGTTTGTCTAGAATGTGCTGCACCAAAAAAGATTCGTTCATCCATTTTTAACCTGCTAAATGAATACATCTTCTGCCATATTTTAATATGAGCAGTTAAGTATATAGATTTTAAATTGTGAATCATTCATATAGTATAGCTTGCTGCAAATTTATGATTTCAAACTCAGTATTCAAGAAGGAACTGCTGCTTGTTTGTTCAAAAAGTCACATCGCTTTGGTATCAAATCATCCAAAACGATTTTGTGTTGCCTTAATAATCCCTGAACGTTTTTACTGTCAAAAATAGTGTATAGCTTCCGTGGATTTCTCCAGCATGTTTAATTATTGTTGAAATTGATGTTTTACAATGCGGCTTACAGAACCCCCCCTCCCCACTCCTCAAGACAAATATGAGATGTTGTGTGTACTTGGTTAAGTAGATCTTTTCACTCATATCATTGTGTTCACTGTGGTAACAAAGCTCACCCCAGCAGCATACTGTGTACCTTCGTCTTTGACAGGAATCTCTACTCTGTGTGTATAGGCCTGGATTTGGTGCAACTGCAGCTCACTCGTGGAACCCACGAAGTCGTACCACAAGCATCTCTAGTCTATCCAGTATACCTACACTGGCAAGTATATCTGTCTACTCTCAACCGATGGAAACATTGGAGCATCATCTTCTGTGTCATTCTTATAGTGCAGTGTGAACCTACATGGCACTGATTCAGTGTGCTTTAATTATCATCTTCTGTGTCATTCTCATAGTGCACTGTGAACCTACATGGCACTGATTCAGTGCGCTTTAATTATCAGAATGAATTGTCTGTCTGAGTTTAGTTCCATACCCAGCTAGCCTTAATCAATAAGACATACGGTCCAATACTGAATCAATAAGACATAGTTATAAGATCTAAATCTGTTCTTTAAAGATCAGTAACCAGTTTAATATTTTTGCACCAAGTAAACCATGTATCAATATGTGTTTGAGTCAGCATTTTTTTCCCCCATTCTGATGTCCTACATTTCTATTGTGCAGGAAATATATCCATCATCACTACCATCAAGTGACCTTGACTCATCCAGGTTTGACCAGAGCTTCTCCACAACAGAACGAGACACACTGGAGCAGTTGGACAAGATGGAAAATGAGAAGATAGCTGCTGAGGCAAAGGCTGAGGATTACCAGAAGAAATGTGAAGAGCTGGAGAAGGAATTGAAGGAAGAGCGAGATATGAATAAATCCTTGCAAACTAAGTAAGTATTTGAAGTCAATATTATTGTTCATGGTGTCAATATTAATTCAGATGGTCAACTGTATTTTATGTGAAATCATATGTTGTTCTTTTTATATCTGACCACAAAATGATTAGGTTAATGGGTTGTATGTATACTTGGTCACATATGTTAGCTGTCAGTCATTATCACAGATATTTGCTGCTATGTTCTTGGTGTTCTGAATGATATTGATGGAATTGTTACCATAGAACACCACTCAATGCATGAACATTAACAACTTGTACAGGTTCATCGAAATTCCATCCCTCCATTGATCCATCCATCCAAAGATTTATTGAATATTTACCATCCATCCATTCATTCATTCATTCATATATTCATTTAGCCAATCTTTTCTGGTTATCAGGGTTGACAGTTTAAACCAAGAGCACACACAACAGAGAGATAGCTGGAGTACTGAAACAAAGGATCTCCAGACTAAACTTGTGGATACAGAAGCAAGTATGGTGGAGCTCTCTGGCACCATGGGAAGGGTTGAGGAAGCTATGGGACAAAGTATGGAGGTTACTGAGCTTAAAATGAAAGTCCTGACACAAGACAAACAAATCCTGGCCCTTCAGCTTAACCTGAAATCAACCAACATTGAACTGGAGCAAAAAACTGCATTGGAAGAGAAGAAGAGTCGATTGATTGAGTTGCTTGATAAGAAGTTAACGCAGACAGAAACTGACTATAAATTACTTCAGTCCAAGAAGCAATACTTGTTCGATATGTGCGAGGAACTTATCAAAGACAAAGAGGCTCAAGCTTATAGACTGAAAGATGCCACAAAGCAGATCAACATGCTTGTTGCAAGGAAAGATGATTTAGAAAAGATGAATCTTAACTTGGCCGAGAAATGCAAAGAGTTACAGGTCATGTTGAACGATCTGCAAGGTAAAGGTTCCCAGATTGCAAAGATAGCATTGGAGAAAGTCAAGAAGTACAAAGAGGAAAACGACAGTCTTCAAGGTCAGCTCAGCGCCAAATCAAATGGAGACGTTGATTTGGAGCAGCAACTCATTACAGCCAAGTCTACAATTGAGACTCAACAATCAGCCAACACTCTTCTCTGTCAGTCTCAGCTCATGGAACTACACATGAAATTGGCAGACACTCTGGAGAAAGTCAACAAAGATTCAAAGTCAGATGAAATGCTTCAAGCCATGCAGAATTTGGAGGCTATGAACCAAGAGATGAAGACTGCAATGGAAGCCATCAAATCTGATCAAGCCGCCAGGGAGGAGAGAAATGAGACGGAGAAGGGGGAACTACAAAAGAAGATCATGGAGGTGGAGAGGGAGAATAAGGAGTTGTTAGACCACATAGCAGGGCCAAACAGTTCCAAGAGGGGGCATCGTCAAATGAAGAACTTGAGGACTTGAGGGGGAAATTGTCTGCTCGGGATGCTGAGGTTTCTAAGTTGTCGGTGGAGCTTAATAGCCTGAAAGGCGCTATAGCTTCTCTGATTGGAGGGGGACAGGTAAAGTGTTAATATATCCTGTGGTTGATTTCAGAGGGAAATTTGTTCAGGAAATTTGAATCTGTGACACAGTGCAATATGTGTATTTTGAACATTTGGTGGTTTTCAAAGACGCTCCATTTCATTTGGTTTCTTTTCATTCATTGTAGACATTAAACATTTTTGGACTGCAATAGTGATTTCAGGTGCTATTTATGATGGCTCACGAAAACATTTTTACTTGTAATATGCAATTACAATAATCTTAGTGAACTGCAGACATTTCTACTCCATGATAGTTTATTTAATGAAACATGTCACTTGTGGTATGCTTATTTTGTAGAACTTGACTTAATTTTCATTCTTTGCAAAGTCCTGTCAAGGTTTATACATTATAACAAGAAGCATACACCTTAAACTTTGATGGTTTTAACACTCTGACATTCTTGAATTTCTCCCCTCCTCTTATAGTCCACATGTAATTTGATGCATCTGCCGTGGTTTGAATTTAACACAGCGACGGAAAAAAAATGACTTGTATTGATCCATTTGTAAATTTTATCACACGGTTTTTAATTACTTAATAGAGTTTAGTTAATGCCAGCCAAACAGTAATGTAAGCATGCCTTACAAACATTGAATCTTAGTTGTCTTCCCTGTTTGATGCATTGCATGATTTAGCTTGATGTGTGTTCCTTGATTGCTGTTACAATTGTTGTTGGACTAATCTCTCACCTTTTAATTGTGATACCTGAATTGCTTATACCTGGATATAGTAGAGAATACATATGTATTATGCCGCAACCAGCTTGGTACTTCACTAAATTGGCAAATATTGGTTATTATAAAATACTGGTGCAGCTATGGGAACATGTCGTGAACTGTTCCATGGATTTCCTGATAAATTTGACATTTTGTACAGAATTATACCCCAGGTATAAGCACTTCATAGCTATGAATTACCATAATAACATGTTATGCCTTTATACCCTGACGCTGAATCACATAACGGTTTCTTGCTGTTGTTGGTATGCTATGAATCAGCATGATTGTCTTTCTGTAATAGGATGAAACCCAGCTTACCCCTACTGATACCCTTGACACCACCAACCTTTTGCATGCAATGGAAGCCAAACTTAAAGATGTCAATTCACACCTCGCACAGCAAAAAACAATGGATGCTCTCACCCCAAATCAGCTGGCAAATGAGGACATGGAAGCATCTTTAAAAGATAAAGAATCACTTTTGACTGAATTGCAAGAAAAAGTAGAAGATTTATCCAAGGAAATTGGTGCCAGGTTACAAGAAAGAGATGAAATGAATGCAAAATATCTAGAAAGTGTTCAGGAAAAAGAACTGGTGATTCAGAATTCTTGGACCGAAAATGAGTCCCTCCTAAAGCAAGTGAAATGTTTGATTTCTGAAAAGGCAGAAATTAAAGAACAAATGGAAAATTTCCAGGAAGATACAGAAATGTTGAAGGAAAGCCATAGAGCTATTGTGGAAGAGAAAATGGCCACTGAGAAAACAAGTCAGGAATATGCAGCACTAGTTACAGTTCTTGAGTCAGAAAAACAAGAGTTAACTGACCATTTCAATGACTCAAAGAAACAAGTTGAGTCTTTGACTGGTGAACTTTCTCTAGCATCTAGTGAAAAAAATAAATTGCTGGATGATTTGGCTAAACTGGAAACGGACATATCAGCTTTTCAAAGTGGACTCAGGATGAAACAGATAGGATTCAACAATCACTTCAGGAAATAAAACAGGAGAAATCAACATTGAAGCAAAAGATATGTGATTTAGAGAGTATTATTTCTGCTAAAGACCTTGAAGTACAAACACTTGTGCAGAGGAGCTCAAATGAAGAAGAATGCCTTAGTCAGACTGTGAATACCTTGAAACATCAAGTTGAAGAGATAGGAATGCAAAAAAATGAATTGGAAGCCAAATTAACAGCAACCATACAGGAAAAGGAACACTTTGAAGATTTACATCACCAAATTCAAGCGGAACTAGCGGAAAGTGAGGCCGTCAGGAATTCTTTGAATGCTCAGGTTCTTGAGTTGAATACAGAAATGAATGAAAACCAGATGAAGTTACAAGAACTTACATTTGTTGATAAAGCCTTCCATGATGTCACTAAAGAAAAGGCAGTTCTGGAAAACAAAGTTGCTGACCTCGAGAACGAGCTGAAAATCATCAGCGATGCTTTACACAAGGCTCATATAGATGTAAAGGAGGGACAGTTGATGAGTGAAACTGAAGCAGGTGATGGTTCTGTGGGATATCACAACATTCCTGATATCAGGGAGTTGGAAACGGAAAATGTAACACTACGTGACAGACTCATCAACTTCCTTCAAGAAAAAGACAAAACGTTTCGAAATTTAATAGAAGAGAAATCTGACTTAAAAGAAAAACTTGATGCTGTGAATAAGACATTAGCCCAGCATGATGACACCAATGAGCTGCTTCGGGTCAATAACGAAGAAAAAGACGCTCTCGATAAGCAAGTGGAAATGGCTTTAATGGAGATTAAAAAATTGGGTGATAAATTAACGGAATCAGAAGAAGCATTGATGAAAGTACATGAGGATCTGCGTTTATCTGAAGATGCTCGGCAGAAAGAAGTCGAGGAGCTGACAGCAGATTTAGAAGCCACGAGGGATGCAATGGGACAGCGGGAACGGGTTTGGGACAATGCCAGGGAGAGCATGGAGACGGAAATATCCACTTTGAAATTTCAGCTTAGTTCTTCTCAAATGGAATTCAATAACAAGCTCCAAGTAAGGCCTGAAGACAGATTAAGTGTTGTGAAACTTGTATATTTGCAAGTTTTTATTATTCATTTACCATGATGAAATAGATGTTCACTTTTTGATGTGACTTTTTCATGTGACCACAAATTTTATAAATTCCATTATTTAATGTTTAATATGTGATAAATTCAATGGTGATATTTTAAGTATGACCCTAAATATATTTCAAGTAATTACTGTTACTGCTGCAAATCAATCTAGACTTATGAGTCCGAGCGGATAGAAACAACAGGACTTTGTGAGCAATTGACTGACCATACCAAATTGGTTATGGACCTAGAACACAACCTCCAGTCACTGCAACAGGAGAAAGATGGACAAACTGAAGAATACTCCATTGAAGTCAGTCAAGATGTATTGAATCACTAATATATACCGGCATATTGTACTGTAGAGATCAGTGTGCTTAATGATATTATTTGAACAGGGACTAATTTGATTTTCTCGTCTCGTCAGGTGTCCAGAATGAAGACTGTTGTATTGCAGCAAGAAAGTGATATCCTGAAATCGAAAAAGAATATCCAAGAAGTATGTTTAAAAAAAATATATGTAGGAGCATATTCTGCGCTGGGGATTGGGATGGGGTTTCTATTTATATATATGCCTGTATGGATTATCATTCTAAGGATATATCATTATATATATATATATATATATATATATATATATATATATATATATATATATATATATATATATATATATAATATCTGTGAGTCACAGAGGGGGAGAAGGGTTTTGAAGCATTAAATATGCAGCTGATTACCTTAAAATGTGGGTGCTACCTTTCATTTCCCTGGCAACACAGCATTATCATTCTGAAGAGAACCATAATGCTTGCAGAGCAAAGTGCTCAGGAGGCATCTCCATTGTTTTCACAGTTAGGCAAAAATAGCAGTGTAAAACATTGTCAGGTAGTGGTCTGTGAGGTCAAGCTGATCGAATGAGTATGTTGTCTCTGGTTCTTGTGGCCACTTGCTCAGAATGCCAAACAGCTAGGTTGATAAACACAGCATAAACTGGTATTTGAGCATTCTGTATGTGATGTTCCACATGAGGTGACTTATCAGTAAAGACCATCAATAGTTCACTGGCTATATCAGGTACCTTATACCAGATTCTGTTGGCATCTTAATTTGTGCTAGAAGCTTGTTCAAAAGACTATTTCTGCATCAGAATAATGTCCATGTCTGTATTTGCAGCTGCAATGTGAAATTCAAGAGGAACATAATTCGAAAATAGTTATCCAGGTGTGTAAAAATTCTTATTTCACCTGCAAGAAGCGGTTTTATCGTCTAGTCTTGGTTGTTTTGTCTTTATTCCCTTGAACAGAAAACCTTCTTATCTCATTTTTCTTTTGATTAATGCCAATCGTGTTAAGCGTGTATTTCCTTGGTCATTTTAAGTAACATAGTCCTTATTGACTGCAAGCATGCGTCTAAAAAAGAGGCTTTACTTTTAAACACTGATGATCATGTTGCTCTCCTTTCAGGCTGAATTGATGGAGAGAAAGAGGGAAATAGGAGAAGTACAAGCAGCTTATCAACAAGAATGTAGCGATCTGAAACATGAAAATACTGCACTGAAGAAGAAACTTATACAGCTTATCAGGTCAGACTGATAATCTATGTAATCAGTGACTCAAACATTACATTGCTTTCCAATGTATGGTCTTACAGCTCATGACCTGCTGATAAACAAATCCTTTATTTGCAGGGAGAAAGATTCACTGTGGCAAATTTCAGATAAGTTGGAATATGCACAGAGGCAAAGGGGCTCCGAGATCTGGATGGATGACAGCCATGTCAAGAACTGTCTGGGATGTAACGCTGAGTTCTCCATAAGGCTGCGCAAGGTATTTGATACAATGTCCTGATCGTATCATACTTGGCTTTGGGGGGAGGCTGCATTACGCTCCGAGTCAGAAATGATGGTTTTTGTACTTTCCATATTACAACAATTCACTCTCCATTCAAATGGTGACTCAATCTCCAAATCCAGCTCTAAAAAATTGATTCAAGTCTAAATCACCTTCTTTCCATACAGCACCACTGTAGGCGATGTGGAAAGATTTTCTGTCACCCTTGCTCTAACAACTTAGCCTTGACAGCAAGTAGCAGTAAAAAGGAGAGGGTCTGCAATGCCTGTTTTATGGATGCTGAATCAGCAATGTCCCAATCGCTGGAAACATCTGGCTCAATCGAATCTGACCGCCAGTCCTTGTTAGACGAATTACTAGAGTCGGAGGAAATACCAGTGAAAAAAAGTCCTAAGTGGTTACGTACTGAGAGGGGAGTGGACAACCAAATTGATGAAGATGAAGAGGATGATGATGATGATGATGATGATGATGATGATGATGATGGTAAACAGAAGGAGAGTGATGAGGTTTCATCCCCATCTGATCCAGTCTCCCTGACAACAGAGGCCCAGTCTGTGCAGCCCAGTAAGTGTAATCCTGTATCCAAGTGAGGTAAAAACTGAATGTGAACTACAGATGACTGGGGAGGGCACTCAAACTTGATTATGGAAGTGATGCTAACCTGATATTATTTCAAGTTTGATCTCACCACAGCTCAGTACACTAGAGAGAGATATTCTTGTTGTAAATCAAGGTTGTAGGATTATGTGATACATTTATCTGCAAAAGAATGATTTAGTTAATTAACATGAAAACTATTATAACTAGCTGAGATAGTGTCATGGTTTTTGTAGGTGAGGGCGTAGAGGAAACAGTCCAACCAGCTGAAGAGGACATTTATAGCAAATATGCCGAAAATGAAGATGAGCCAAGCTCCATTTCACCCGAGATGGAAGAATCCCCCAAACCTCAGGGTGCACTTTCATCTGTCACCAGGGCTACATTAGGTGTTACCAAGGCAATGATGGGAGTTGCCAAAGCAGCTGTTACCAAAGCAGCATCATACACTCCAGGTTTAGCAGGCAATGGCACTCAGCAGGGTGAAGCCTCTACAAATGACAACACTGACACAGCCCAGGTTAATCCTAGCGATCCGGTTGATTTGAATAATGACAACAGTAAAAAGGACAACTCCCTTGCAGGGTAGGTTTCCATAAAGCATTATCTTAAGCTGCAAATCAGATTCAATTATTTCATGTGGTCATCGGATATATCATCGATTAATCATCTGCAAGGGCTGGACATTAACGGCTGTCCACATGAAGATCCATGCAGATTTATCAAAATTGCATCAAATCTTTCCATTTTCGGCCTGGGACTTCATCCAAGCCATCTTCAACCTGTCACAACCTACTTCCAAGCAACGTGTTCCACGTCGTTGTAACATCTCTTATCCCCTTCATCTTGCATTGGCACCTTGTTGTGTGGATCAGCTGCCTGGCTCATTTACCACCCTACACTTACCCCATCCACCCTGTTTAACCCCTAAGACACTTGATAGAATGTGTCGCTCAGGTATGCTTGATGTGCGTGTGGTTTGGGAGCGCATCTGTAAGCATTGGAAGTAGGAGCCATAATTGCATTCATTTAGGGTCAGCCCATTTGTCCTATGATAGGCTGGCTTATAACTGTATAAAGTTTGGCAGGTAAGAGAGAATGTTAATGACCTTGTATATACATTCAGTAAGTGGTCTGATAATTCAGCCATCTTCTATGAAATTAAAAAAATTTTTATCAACTTTCAAGGCAAATATTGGTGTGGGACATGAGTGCAGCTCTTACACAAGTCGATAGAGTATTTCTCGTTAAAACTGTGACTCTGCAGCTTGAATTCCCATCACTCCTTGTTGTTTTGCCAGCGTCAGGCGGGATCATCAGGAGGAGGACGAGCCGTTTGATATCGTAACTCGCGAGGAGATCGCCACATCTAGTCTGGATGCTCTGCCTGACCCAAAGTAAGTCACATGTACTAACTTTTAATAAACCAGTCCATTGTTTTACATTAGCGAGAAATATTTAGCAAATATGTTGATTCATAATCGTCCAAAACATTAAAAATTATTTTTCTTGTTCAGTAAGTAGAATTGTTACCCTTTATTCACCGTGGAAAAGATATATAAAAAATTAATTGCAAATTTCCGTATACAGTGTCATCAGTCGTCTTACGATAACAGCTAAGGAAATAGCTGATCAAGGTGGAATGGAATTGGAACCTGAATTGTGGATAAGTGCTGGGAAAAGCTATGCTGTGCCTGTTGACATTGAGAAAGAAGGCGTAACGATTCACTGGGAGTTCACAACACAACCTAAGGTACCTTAATTTTAGCCATTTGTAAGTGATATCAATCCAATCATGGCTGATAATATTGTACTCTTTCCATGTACAACAACTTTTTCTTAGATTATATAATTTCTTAAATTTCTTAATATACAAAATATGTCAGTCACAATATCTGATTCAAGACATGCTTGAGAGCCAAACCTGTTAAATCAATAGTTTAATGCTGTTTGACAGGGAATCCACTTTGGTGTGACTTTCCGCAGAGATGAGTTCTCGTCCATTTGTGAAGAGTTGATTGCCCCTTGTAAATGTAACTCTCATAAACAGTGTGTTGTCGGTGAATTGGATGCAAGAAAACCTGGTTTATACACACTTATATTTGACAACATGCAATCCAGGTGGGGCAACATTTATGTTAATTGAATATGTCACTTTTGTAGTACCCTATTCTGTACTGCAGAGTGGATTCATCGTGGACTATTCATTTCTGTTTACATTTCTTTCAGGTTCACATCAAAGAAATTGTCACTGAAAATAACAGTCCAAGACTGTTAAAGAGAAAATGTTTGAACTGCATGTTTTAGGCACAACTGCATGACTTCATGGAGCTACATATATGTCTTGAATGGTTGGCTTCTTTAGTAAGATAACTTTCTGAATTTATGTGGAAAAGGAATCAATTACTTATATATCCCTTGATTCAACACACCAGTGAGCACTGAAAGGCACGAAATGCTGTTGCCACCCGCCCTTGATCTGTTCTTTCAATACCTGAGTGAAGTATTATACCTTTTATTATTATGTTATCCCTGTCTCTATCTTGTTTTAATAAAAGAGGATGAATAGCAAGATTTAGGAGTGTACCTAAATAGTGTTTTTATTTAACTGTTAAAATGTTTCAGTTGATGATGGTACACATTTTCTGAACATGCATAATTTTTTTTAATTCCTGCATATTTGAACTTTAGTCCTTGAGGTTTGTCTCAGGTATTTGGTGCCTTTGGTAGTTGTATTTTAATTGATCCTATGGAAATATAATTCCTATGTGATTGCCTTGTGTTTTTAAAGAAATAAAGCAGCATACACTATGCATTATTCGTGGAACCGCCCTGTAACATCGGTACAAATGTTAGTTTGTTGATTTATAATTGTAACATGGTTGATGATAAAAAGAATGGATTGAAGAAATTTAAGCATGTGATTATATTTTAATGTAATAAACATTGAAAATGGCTATGGTATTAATATTTTTCATCATCACATCTGTCTTTAATCAGTAAATGTTAACTTGTGAAGAACTCTGATTGGCTGTGGACCATTTGACAGTACTTTAACCTTTTCATAGCCCTTCACTATGTCAACAATGGTACGTCCCTGCAGGGCTAACCTGTTCACAGACACAGAGCTGGATAAAGCCATACAGGACAGGTTCATTACGTAATAAGTAACTAATTCTCCTTCAGCAGTTAGACAGATACTGCTTAGAAATAGAAAGGCAGTTGCCCAAACAATTTCCTCACGCAGTAATTGTTCCATGCTTGTCACTATAACGCATGGAAAACTTTTTCCCAAATCTATATATGTCTATGATAAATTCAAAAATAGGTTATGGAGATATATGTCATATAACATGATTAACGCGTCACCACAAGATACCCCACAACCCGATGACAATGACCTTGCTTTATATATCCAAGGTCATACGACTGCGCTGCATGATGCGCTATGTCTACTCTGCCATCATTGTAGATCATAATGTACTTACTCCCCGCCATTTTACAGCATTGAGTTGTTCGACAGTGTGCGATATGCAGCGGAATAAACATGTTACATCTAAATTTATCCAGGTATTAGCCGGTATTTTGATGACTTCAATACATAAACAAGTATTTTTGAGTATGTGTCACGATTGTCATCTTGTTACTATTGCGGGTTGATGAGTATGATCTATTATCGCTCACATATTGTATATAATAAAGCTCTTCTGAACCAATTTTGGGAGCTTGTGCTCCCTCTTGATAATCGATCCAACTGGTTGTCCGTTTGGCTTTCACAATAAGGTCACTATGCACGTTTGTTTATCAACCCTCGTGAAAGAGTCCACGAGCAAACCGTAACAACAGAACGTATGTGGCCACTATGATAATCATTTACGGTGACTATGGCACTAGCCCATCAGACCAACAGTCGATGGAGTACTCCCTTGTAAGAGGGAGCGCAAGTTCCACTTGGTTCAAATGAGCTAGTGGCCACATATATACGAAACCCGTTATTCCCCTGTTATAGTGCAATGAGTTAGCGCCCAGATGAGATATGGCCGACACAGATTGTTATGAGAACATCTTCCACACAAAGCCGCTTATGAGCAGATGAACATTGGGATTTGTATTGGAAGGTAGGTTTAGGATAGAAAGATATGTGTTATCCATTTATATAATCTATCTATGACCCCAGCTACTATTAAATAATACTTCTTTACGCCAGGGTCATAGAGGGGTTATATGAATATTTGGATCCTCCTTATAAGCACACATGTCAGAACTGTGATCACATCCGATCACATCATGTTAACTTATTTACGTGCCACCATGAACAGTCCCAGGCCATGGTGTAGCCATGGTCGGAGGGTAAAATACATTTATACCTTCCTGTACACATCGTTACCACTCCATGGAAAACCGTACATTTTGAGCGGTCAAACCTTCACATCAATGTTTTGTAATTACTTATCTATATGTGTCGAGAATCGAAATGAATATCTCTTAATCAACACTATTTAGGTTATCCACTGTCTCGATAATATATAGCAATTATTACATAAATTTTGAGAATCGCCACTTTCATTCACAGCAACCTCGAGCAACAGTTTCAGTTTAACTCAGGCATTTGGGGGACATGTATGGACAACACGTCCAGGCTTTGATTGTGGTTTGGTTACATGTTGACCCACATGTGAGCGGCCATTCCAGAAATTTCTTACAGGCATGAGCAGGCGAGTAGGGGACACCCCACAGAGTGTGAGTGTGAGTGGATGCATCAAATAAGGGTAGGTGAGATATGGCCGTGCTAACATGCTCTGATAATGCTCCTCAGCGGCCTTCAACCATGGTGGGCTCAATCAATAGAGCATCAGGACAATTCTGTCTCTACCCTTCCTGCTCTACAAACATATGCCCCAGCCCTTCCGCCTGATTGGCGTACCCTGATGTTCCTCTGCTCTTGATTGACAGTCACAAAGAAATGCCTCAAAGAAAGCATCCTCCATGTCCTTTGGATGTGTGTCATGTTTCTTTGAATATTTGAAGATTCACGCTTTTTATGTCAACATCTGAGCTAATTTTTAAGAGCTGAGTGAAATTTGTTTTTTCAACTCAACGCGCTTTGATTCAAAGGCATCAAGGCCAATTTTCTCTATCCCTTTTTGCGGCAAATGCTATATTTTATCATTTTCAACACCTGCTAAAACAAAAATACATAGTTTAAATAAGCCTATTAATAATCTAAGCTACAGAAAAAAGTAGTTACACCTCAATGAGTATGTTTTTTGAATTCTTTATTGCAGTGTTGTGATTTAAATTGAACTCTAACTTGGTCTCCTGTGCAATTTTTTAAAAAGAAAGAAGTTTCAATTATGGTTATTTTTTCAAAATGTCATAACTTTTGAACCCAAAGTGCTATTCTAATAAAATTAATTGCATTGTATTGCATTTGTTGAGCTCTATCCATTGCACTAGTTTGTTTGCATGTGAGTTACCTTAGAAAAAATGGTTTTCAGTACCTACTTTGAAAACGACGAATATTTTGATAGCATATGTCAATTATCAAAGTTTGGTAATTGTATCAGTAAATGTTAATTTTGTTACGATGGGACAATAATTAGTGAATAAATTGCGAATTTTTTTAACAATGCATTATTTACAACTAAGTAAATATATATAGAAAAAGTTTACAATTACACTTTCAGAATATCTAAACTGTCTTAAAATGGAATTCTAAAGCATGGACGTATTGAACATTGAACTTGTGTCATTTTTTAAAAACTTTGATGCTTTTGTAACCGGTAGTGACGTCGTCTACATTCATGATATTTAAGGATACGTCTTAGTATGTCGCGGAGAACATGCTAACCAATTTTTATTACCATCGGACATGTATTGATGGTTTCATAGGCGCTCAAAATATTCATGAAACTTGTTGCCATTTGGACCGATACCATCTTATTTCGACCTTAGGCGCTTGCGAAAACCGTCGGTGCGATGGCCACATATGTCATTAGAAAAAGTTTGCAATTAGAATGAGCTACTGTATAGTTTGTAACAATCCGACCATTACTAACAGAATTATTCGAGGTACTAGTTTTTCACTTATTCGATGACCTTGACCTTTTTGGGTCAAGGTCAAAACAAAACCTCTCGGTTCTGGGCATCATTGCTCCCAACCACTTAAGAAAAAGAAATTGGAAAATTTTCAAAAATTGCGACCTGTATCGCGGATCAAAAAAAATGTTAACAAACCAACATATATCCCACAAACATACAAACCTGCCATAACTAGGCGAATGCAAATTCGCCAAGTTAATAATAGTTTGGTTACAATTTGAAGGATTTGTCCATTCAGCCATACAGTAAGTTCTACCTCGCTATCAAACACAGGGATCCCGTGAGATGCTGTGCGCACGCGCGTGACGTCAGTTTGTGCCTTTGTTTCGTGTGACAAGGACAGAAAGTTTTTATCGCATGATGATTTATTCTTTTCTACTGTAGACAAACTCAGCATAGACATTTTAACCAAGTAATTTTATTTGTCAGAGCTTCTGAAAGAACTTAAAGTTTGCTGTTTGGCGACGTGTGCGCACGTAGGCCCTAATAGTTCTGTCGGCGTGTTGTGTCGAGAACTTCCTGTCGACATGAGTAAGTTAGAGGAATACCTAACACAAGCATTCACACTTATATGACACTGTCTCCTCTAATATTTCTCTGCGAATGAAATCTAGAATGCTCAGTCATTCTGTTCTAAATGCAGCAGCTTGTTATTTGCAGATATCAGATGATCTTATCATGCAGGTTGAGTTACAGCTCCTGGAAACTGACCAGGTGTCTTGGTTCAATGACGAACTTCTTAAGGTAAACGTTTTGTCATTTACTGATCACGAGCCTGTGCATTTACACACGAATATTGAGAAATGTTATCTTCACTTTAAATAACATAATAATAAGGAATACAGAGACCATAAACCCCTCTTCAGGTTTATGCCTCAATAGGAGATTTATATATGCGTGTGCAGGAGACCATGCATTTACTGACTGATGTAATATCCTCCTGCAAGAACGATTTGTCTTCTAAACAAAGAAGACTCACAGAAAGACAAGTGTACCAGGAAGAACCCAGAGGGAATTTATCCAAGGTTATTGGATTCTACTCTACTTGGACAACTTTATTGTGTTTGACAGTCACTCATGCAGACTCAATCCCTTTAATATTTCTTTAAATGCTAATGGCTTAGTGGGTCACATTTCTATTTAATTACATAAATAAGAAAATGCCCTTGATTTATCCCCATGCATGAAATATTCACATACCTGGTAACAGTGTAGTTTACAAAGCCCTGTGGATTTGGATAACTTGTGTAATAAGTGTATAAATCATTATGAAGATGACATTGTTATTGCCTGGCTGTGTTTCAGGGTCCAATGTGAGTGTGGTGTCTTGGTTCCAGACCAGGGGACATAGTCTTACTGGCATCCATTACCACAAGGCCTCTTCAAGTGACCAGGCATTTTCTAACTCTTCCTTGTTACAAGTCACTGGATATGTATAATATGTTGTGTATATACCCCTGGTATGTCTTATAAGCTCTGCTCTTTATCAGAGCTTATCATATACCTTTCTCCCTGTGTCAGTCTGTGTGTTGCAAATTTTGAGTGGCACATTTTCTTATTAAGCAAGCTAGCATCCCAAAATTTCACATGGACCTCTCATGGACCTGATAATGGCTCCTTACAAAACCAAAATCAGCCGATCTTTAACCCCGCTTGTCCTTTGCGATGGCTATTTCCTTATAAAGCATGCTAGCTGGTGTGTTTCGAAGCATGCATGCGGTTTTAGAGGTAGGACTTAAGCCATGCGAGGCATTTTCCACTGTGACCGAAACTGCCTGATAACTCCTTGTTGTCTAAAATTAGCCCTTATGACCTTTGAACCATGAGTTATTTGGGAAAAATATCTCATTCCATGGAAACGTAATGGTTAATCACTTTTGATGGCATGTTTCTTTTAAAAAGGCAAGCTACCTGCCGCAAATTACACATGGACCTAGCTAATGTTGGTGTCTCCATGCCAACTCAAATTCTGCACTGCATGGCTTAAAACCATGTCATTAGCGCAAACTTTAATAAAAATTCTCTTTCTATGTACCCCCAAGGCACAATAACTTTTGATGGCAAATTTTCATATCAAGCAAGGTGGCTGCCTGAAATGAGGCGTTGACCACTTTAGTGTTGATTGCTCCCTGCAAACTCAAAATTAGCCCTCTATGACCTATCCTATGACCTCTGAATTATTTGCAAATAAGTTATAAAAAAAAATGTATACCCAGTTTGGAATTATATTCTACAAATCCTATCATATGCCTTCACTCCAGTGTCTGCCTGTACATCTATGTATGTAGCAGTCGCAATATATATAGATATATATGTACCAAACTGTACAGCTATGTTGGATTCCATTGACTCTTGGTGACTGTGTCTCAGAAACTTCCAGCAGTAATTTCCGCATACACAAAAACAAGCTCTGCGTCTTTATAGGACGGTCTGTTGACACCCCATCTTACTTGGTAAGTATTAGGATGAGGTCTTTTAGTCACCCTTTATCTATTATATTATAGTCTTCTATGTTGTTGCAGATAGAATAACCATGTCTGTATGTTGGGATAACAATGATTGTTTTGTTGCCTCCAGACTGGTGTTACAGATGCCAGCAGGAGTCAGAGTGTGGATGGGCCAGCTGACTCGAATGCTAGTTCCTCCTACTTCCCCTCCCGGCCACAGAGTGATGTTCACACGGAAACTCATACTCGGCAGACCACACTTAAACACATGTAAGGTCCCTAGCCATGCCTTTGTCAATGTTGAAATTGCAATTGATGTCTGTTATAAGCTCTAATCTTTGTCCACCTGTTCATTAACTTAGGTGGCATGTTATCTTATTAGGCAAGCTGTCATCCTAAAATTGCACATGACCCCTGTTTATGTTGATGGTTGCTTCCAAACCAAAAATCAGCCCTGACATGACCTTTGACCCTACAACATTACAACCACTTCACCACTGTTTGGGATGATACAGAGTTACCAAGTCATCCCGCAACAAAGTGAAGAGGAAGAAGTCGACCATGACCAAGTCTCCTCCAGACACTTCCTCAGTGCCTTCTATGAGCACACCGGCCTTAGGCGTTGCCATTAATTCCAAAGAACCTACCCCATCACAACAACTACAACTTCTACCACCGTCAACTCATCCACAAGCTCCTCTCATGGACATGGAGATCACCGAATTCCTGTTAGAAGGGGAACAGTGAAGGAAGATTTTAAGGAAACAGATCACTCACAGTGTGTAAATGTTTCTGAGCCATTAATGACAAACATTAATCCCCATGTGAAGAGTGATTTTGGACAGGTGTCATCTTCTGCATCCTCCATACCATTTGAAGGTGATAAAAGCAGCCCTCCAAATTCAAAGAATAAACTCAGTCTAAAAAAATTCACCTTCAAAAATGTCAACAAACGTAAATGCGATGACATAGCAGAAAATGACACAGCAGTAAATGAACCCATGCATAGAAAGATGACCCGAAGCATGGCAAGAGAGTCCTTTGATAAGAGTCGTGAAGAAAAATTGACTGATCAACAGGGTAGTCATACCACGCAAGGATTAACAGGTGCTGGTAAATGGCCCTCTACAGAAGAGGCCGATGACATTCTGCCAGAAATATTTGCTGCGCCTCGACGAGAGAGACGAAGACAGTCGAGGGTGTTCGCTTGGGTCGAATCGAGTCAAAGGGCACTGAGTGAGGAGACGGCGGGGATGGCTGCTGATGTAGATATGGAGCTCTCAGAGAGCCTCAACGATGAAGTACAAGTGATTCCCGACTGTGAAATATTGGATGTTGATCCCCTGTGTCCACAACAGATCCTGACCAATGTCAAGTGAGTTATTTGTATTCCTCTGAGCATGAAAGTGCGGTTAGAGTAAGAAAGTATTTTGATAGTAAGCCAGCAATGAGAAATTTATTATTTATAAGATATCTCTAATTTTATGAACTGGGCACTTGTGGAAGGAATTGTGGTTTGGAGTACATTTAAATGGCAAAGACAATGGGTAATACAAAAACAACCTAGTGCTAAACGAAGCAGTTGTTTTGTTAGTGTTTTTCTATCTCTATTAAGAACAATGTTTACTGGGGGAGCAGCAGGGGCCACTTGCAAAACGCCTTCTTCGGCTATTTAGTCCACCAACGCTAAATCTGCTTGCCAAAGTCGATTCCACTAACGGCTTGCCCACGCCGAAAAATATAGCCCAAGCCGGAAAATGAGCTTCTTAAACATGCCGGACTTGCAGCTTCCGCTATATAGCCGAAGTCGGCGTTGTGCAAGCGGCCCCATGTGTTAGTTTCCCAATCATTAAAATTGCATCTTTGTTACGTGTCAGTGGTAAAATTGGTTTCCTACATTCAGATGTCTATTTTTGTTGATTACATCAGAATGGACAAAGGTTTCTCCCATCCATTTGCAGCTAATTAATCTTTCATTCATTCAATTGGAACGCAACTATGGTCGGCATTAAGATGATTATAATCAGTATTGTCACCCTTCCTGCCCCCCACAACCACAACCCCCTGCATATAATAATTGTGTCACGACAATTGTGGGAACAATAAGCCAGGCAAAAATCACTACGACTGTGTAATCTTCCTTTCATTGTTTGTCTAACACATATCCATTTTCGCAACGAAGCATGCTCCGAACAATAAACTCTGCCAAGCTACGTTTACGACAATAACGCCTGTGTTGATCGCCAGCTGAACCTGACTCTAATGAAAATTCTTTCTCAAATAATAAAACCTGACCACATCGTTGATCATCTTGCAAGTTATAAATGTTTACATCAAATGGAAGAACTATATCCTTATTTGGACAATTGATCATTTGAGTTTGTTTCAATTGTTTTTGTTATTGTTTTTCCCATATTAACATGGCTCATTATCCTATCTTTTACTGAAAATGAACTCTTTTTCCTAATACGTGCGCAATATGTTTCTCTACTGATGTTTTATGTCTGACTTCCTCAGAGAGGTGACCGAGCTCACTCAATCCCATCTCACGCGGCTTGTGTTCAGCTACAAACCCTACCTTCGCGATATTTACCGGGGAAAGGTCGGTTTAACTGCACTGTGATAGATTTTGTGAAAATTTATGTGGAAGCCGTTTATTATCATATAATGGAAATTCTTCGGCTACGCAGACAAATTTCTGATGAAGCCCTGTTTTATTATGTAATCGAATTTATTCGTCGATACTGTATTTGTCATAGGTAATTCACCTTGTGTATTAGTTATATCACTTATTAGCTCTCCTTATTCCACGCCATATATTTTTCATAATCAGAAAAATTGCATTAACGTATGTCATTATTATGACTTGCATGAAGGTTCTTTGCCGGCGCCATGATGACTACAAAAAAGGTGGCAATGTTAGAGGTGATTGGTTTAACATATTTTGTAACTGTTTAAAGGTAAGCTATATAAATGAAGTTATAATAAGTTATTGTATCAATCAGCAACCCTTTATTTGATCTAAGTATCTATTGTTTCAGCGCAATTAAGTTATTGTATCAATCAGCAACCCTGTATTTGATCTAAGTATCTATTGTTGCAGCGCAATTAAGCTGGCAGGTGCCGCTGGGTTTGTTCTCCGATGATCAGCATGATTACATAATGGAAGTGCTAATGGAAGCCTTCTGCAATGACAAATACAAGGTTATTGGACTAGATGGTTTTTTCTCTTATTGATCCGTTGGTTACCGTAAGTGGGTCTGTGTTTGAAACTCCAGTTGTTATCGTGGCGACGCAAAGTTCGACGAGTAGCCCCCGCCAAACTGACCGCGCAAAGCTCATTCTCAGTACCACCGGTTCATTGTCAGATTGAAAGATGTTGGCGATGACCTGCGTAGCGAGCATGCAAAAGCATCTACTCAAGTTATGAGTTTCGCTTGTCAAACAACTGTAACTATTTGCAATATATCAGTAGTACTGAAGGGTTTTCTATTATGCGGATATCAGCATTACCGTCAGCCTTGTATACTGCTATAATTGTTCATTGTAAGCCTGCCTTTTTATTTAAGCCTACTTAAGCAATTTTTTTTTGGTTTCAGTGCCTTGACTATGTAATGCGAGTGTTGTTACCGGAAACATTGATACAATTATACATGGACGTCCACGGTACATCTCATGACAATGCCGAGGACATACTCCATCAAGCCACAATGCATTTCACTGGTGCTCCGATGTAAACACCTGTCGTTCTAGTTGCGTTCTTTATTTCCGGTAAAAGCATGCCTAACCGTGCCTTCTAAGTCGAACACATGCACCATTTTCATTGCTGAAATAAATAGTTTCCCTCCCGAAAAATGACATCTTTCGTACCCGAAGTACGTATCTCAATATTGCTCACTTAAAGTACATTTTGTCGGGAACGATGCCTTTGACAAGGGTTCTTTTTCCTTCTTTCTTTTTTAGTTGGGGGTGGGGTGAAGAATTTGGTGTTCAGTGATAAAACGAATGCTCACAATAACTCGATCTAAACAGAAACTTTTATTTGATTCGTGTATTCATTGCTAAGCATCACTACATAGTACACCAACAATATTTGCAGTGAGTCATACCATATTGCACATGAAAATAACACTCGACCTAATTAAATTTGACAACAGTATTTGAGAAACAACGTCACACGGCTTGCAACCAACAATTTATGGTTAGCACAATTGATGTTGCCATTTGGCCCTACTGGGGATCGATTTCCCGCCGTTTGATGCGGAGAATCTTCTTGAATGCATTTCGGTAGTTGGCATTTTGTCTGGCATAAATCAGTGGATTCAGAACACCATTCAGACAGAGCAGGCCTTTTGAAATATCATAAAAAATACGGAATCGAATAGTAGGTCTATAAGTAGTGAGAGTAATGCAAGTACAGACGATCCACGGAATCCAGCAGAAATAGAAGACGCCTATTACCCAGAGAAACATGCGTGTTATTTTAGCGCTGCTGTTGGGGGTGGCAGTGGTTGTCACAACTTGTGCGGGTGTGACTTTGCTCTTCTTCCAAGCAATGAAGCAAATGATTGAGTGCAGAATGAATGATGATATGAGGATTGTGGCGTCTGTCAAGAGGAAGGCGTATGATGTATATGCCGGAGGAAGAACAAGATGTGTAAAGCAAGCGATGCCAGGTTGCCAATTATTCCACCCTGTCAGTGGCGCGCAACTTACAACCAGACACACGGCCCATAGGACAGCGCAAGTAGTTACAGCTCTTTTACAAGTGACTATTGTATTATAATGCAGCGGCATCACGACTGCGATGAACCGTTCGACACTTAGTGCTAAGATCGCAAACAACGCAGAAGTAAAGGTCAGAAGCACAAACGATAGACTTATTAAACACCCAAATTTGGACCTTAAAACAAATTTTAATCCAACCATGGTGTAGTTCATAGTCAGAAAGTAACCCGCAACAATACTTGTCATAAGGTCGCACAAGCTTAGATTCAGAATGAAGATATTCGTAGGTGTGTGAAGTGCGGGGTTCTGTATAAAAGCTATGAGAATCAGCAAGTTGCCGGGAAGTATGGACAGGCAATTAGTGATGACCCATAGAAAAATAGGCAGATACCATGACTGGTACAGTAAAGCAGCATCGACTACAAAAATGCCAGGCCCTGATGTCACATTAGATATAGGGCTCCATGTCACAGTGGTGTCGCTGTCATCGCGGTGACAGTATTCGTTGAAAGGGTATTCATCATTTGGAACTTGCAACTGCATATCAGAAGAAGTAGGAATAGGAATTCTGAAAATAAAACAGATGTGTTTGCAACTGTTGAATTTTGATTATTTTATACTCATAATGTATTTACAAATGGAGACGCAGAATTATCTTTATAGTCAACATCGGTGTCAATATCAATTACAGTGTACAATATGTACGGGCAGACAGGTCTTTATGACCGGTATCGGTGGTTTTTAAACTATCCTCTAATATTTGAATATTTTGAAGTAAATGCTGTTTCCTGACGGTATCAATAAATAAACTGTTATGACGGTATTTTAAAAATTTCCATGTCAAGGCCTTATTCCACACGTAAATTATTCAGTCCCTTTTTGATCCGCATAAATTCTTTACAAACTCTATCCCTTTTATCTACCCGATGGTTACAGCAACATTTTAATCCCTTCGATCTAGAGCAATCCCCAACAATTAATTCAAATTGCCATTAATACCGGGTGTCTTCTATCCAATTACAATGGACATGGTTGGAATTGCCGCCAGGCGTCCCCACTGAACCAATCACTCACTTACACCCCGACCAGGGTGACCAGTCGTGAAGAAAGTCCATGCGCTTGGCTAGGAGAATGGTTGTGTTTCAGGCTGGAGATAAAAGGTCGGACATTGGGGACATGAGGAAGGAATCTTGCCAGGAAGAGACGGAGACTGTACCAGAGGCAATAAATCTAAATTATCGATATCATTAAAGTTTTCGGGTTTTCACAACAATCAGCTTTTAAGAAGTTACAAAAAACTCGTAGAACACAACCCCAAGGGTTAGGCACGAGAAATCCTGGCCAATGTGACCGCTATCGGGAGCTGCTAAACTGATATCTGAATATTAAGTAGTATATGCGACATTCATATGGTGTGTTCGAATGCGTAATTTCAGTTATATCTCTTCATATTTCAAATTTACAGGAAAGCACCTGAATAGCCATATGAGCCGGCATTTGAAGGTCTTTGAGTTGCATTACGTCAATTGATGATTTTATGTTGTAGCCTCCCACGGAAACAATAAATTGACGGTCAATAAATTATCTCTCAAATGAGGATTATTTAGCATAATATGTCGCGAATCCTGGTCATCAGTCACAAGACTGGAAAATGTTTCTATCAGCACGGACATAATTTACGCCCTTGCTATGGAGAAGAGTGGACACAAACACAGTTGGAAACACAATCGTGGTGTCGCGCTGTATGCCTACTAACTGTTGATTTCTCATAGTTGCTAGTCGTTATGGTATTTCCATAAAGCCAGGGAGCACGACGTCATGTATTTGCACACTATACGCATACGCACACACATACATAAGTATGTATATATATCACAGTGTTCAATTGGAGTACATACTTTTCTTTCCTCACCCATTTTGATATTCAAGATGTTTTCAACCTGTCTCGTGTGTTTTTATTCTTCTCCTCGGATGACTGTTCGGTCGGACGATTTATCAAATTTTTGTCCCAACTTATGCTACACTTATTGCAATTGCTTTACGCCAGTTCCCGCAAACGTTTGCTATCTGCGTCCCAACAGCTATGCCTTATATACACCAGAACTAATGAGGCATTCATATTTTAATTACTATTATAACACTGATCTGGGTAATCTTATTGTTACATCGACAAGAAGCAAAACTCTTATTAGGTTTTAAGTGTTGCTCAATTAAGAGGCATGTACTAATTCTCCATCCCTAATTAATCAGTCATTCTTGGTACATCAGCTTGGCGAATAGCAGGGGTCATTTGCGCCATTCCTAATGCTCCAATGCAGATTTTTTTTCGAACTTTATTTTTGTTATTTAACGCCAAATAATTCGTTGCTGCAGAGGTGGGGAGATCCTGCATAATGGTCTCTGAATGCTACCGAGAATTCAAGTGAGTATATATAAGTCAATGTTCACGAGGGGGCACAATATCTACCACCGACTGCTTCCTAAGCCTCTTATGTACAAAGCAATTTGCATTATATTTAACAGATATGACTTTGCACTGTGATACACGAGTTAAAGTGGTGTATGGTGGGGATAGATAATTATTTCCTCTAATTCACATTTTTTGTCGAATGACAAATTTAAGGGTGGAATGTCTCGATCACAGCGATGCCCTTGCCGAGGAAGGTAGCCAACCATCATTATATATAATTCATACTATTAGCCCATAAATAATTCCCAGTGACAATTGCGTGAAATGTTAGCATTTTCCTTATAGCCTTATTCGCATGCGGGTCCACCCTCCAAGTGGACCCGTAGGTCCGCGTCGGGATTGTTTCGCCTTGCCTATCGTGTGGATCGGTCAAGGGTCGCTGGAAAAGCAAGTCAGTTGACCGGGGACCCTATATAAGGGCCACACATGGGACAGTCAGTGAGATCCTTCCAGTCCAGAGGCGATATTCTGACCGAGAACCTAGGGAAGCTTTATTGTTGAACACTTAATAAAACCAATAAGCAACTCTACTCCTGGACTAGCCCTACAAGATGTCTGAGTAGACGTCTTGTTTGAAAGCGACGCAATGTTATAAATTTTGAGATCGATTCAGACACCAAACACCTAACATACCCAAGTTTTAGAATGCAATGATGTTCACGGACAATTTTATTCCTTTGTGGCGGGGGATTTCAAGTTTTAGAATGCAATGATGTTCACGGACAATTTTATTCCTTTGTGGCGGGGGATTTCATCCATGGTAATTAGTTATAGTTCGATCAATTTAGAAGCGTTAGAAAGTCCGAAACACAGCACCATGTTTGTTTTCAAGTTCAAGACCACGTACATTGCGGATGCTCAGAATGACGTGACCCATCGACGACTATTGCTTCCTGCGTGTAAACTCGATAAGATACAGCAGATTGTATTCAAAGTGCGTCAACGTGCTTCGCAAGCTTAGCAGAGAGGCAATGCGGATGAGGCGGCGTGAAATCAGAGGAAATCACGCGACCCCATATTTTCCAAAATGGCGGTCTACGCATCGCGATTTTTTCGGAAATGATATATAGATGGCATTTCTTCAAATATCGCATCGATCGGTGATAAGCTTTTGGTGCGATACGACATATTTTTCACGGGCTCTTGATAATGTTTTCTAGATGCCAAACCTAGCGATATTGTCACACGCATGTTTTAATGTGCGCCCAAAATATTGAAGCAGAACGGTATATATTTATATTACCGTTCGACCGGAGCTACTCCTGGACTCGTGTTATTTACTGGCTAGTCCCCGCTCCAAGCAACAACAAGCAGCGAGTATCAGTACAACAACGAATGAACATCAAAACAAGGAAACCTAGAAATTAAAGTATAAGACACCTCGCTAGTTTTTGCAACAAAGAGGTTCTTTTGAGCCAAAATGCAATCGATATTCCGACGAAAACAACATACAACTTGAGCAATCAGATGCCATCCAGTTATCGTCCAATGATACGGCACATAGGTATAGTAATATTAATTTTAGTGTTAATATCTTTGAAACCCTTTCTTTCATCAATGTTCATATAAATCTCCACCTAAGTTTATTAAGAGTAATAATTTTGGGCTGAAGTTATACTTTTGCTGCTCTTGCTTTGGTATTTAGCACATTTATATAGGCAATCAAAACGGAACAGGAAATGTACATATATACATTTATACAGACATATATATATATATATATATATATATATATATATATATATATATATATATATATATATATATATATATGTATTTATGCATATAAATATATATACACATAAATATATAAATATATATATATATATATATTTAATCATTTATATATATATATATATATATACATATATATATATATATATATATATATATATATATATATATATATATATATATATATATATATATATATATATCTATATATATATATATATATTTATATATCCTCCCCAACCATAGTTAAGTTGAACTTCCACTGTTCAATCAATTTTGATTTACCTTTGCATTTCGAAAATAGACTAAATTAAAGGAAATTTGGAATATGAGTTAAAGGGTAAAGGGACAGCACGACATTAGCCCAATATTATTTGATTTTGAATTTAGAATGATTCCAGAGTAGCTTGGACATGCGCCAATATCAATTTACATTATTAACGGTGACATACTGAAATTTAACTTTTAACATTAATCACATTCCACAGTATTACTCCGCACTAAAACCCAGTGGGAAAAAAGCGATGAGCCTATACATGACAATGGTGGAATGGTGAAATAACTTATTTTGCTAATTTAATTTCGGAAGAATTTAACTAATATTACAGAAATTATTCTATACAATAACACTGGTCCAATGCCAGGGAAATGATTAAAGTTGATGAGTGTGGCTGTTTCGTGGAGATGAGATCTGTGAAGGGCTGCCGTATTGGGTTCGCCAGGTGTCGCTTGAGGTGAGGGGAGATATGCGTTATGACGCTTGGTTGAGCCGTTGGACGTCTTCTGTATCCTTGGTCAGGAAGACGTATGCTTTGGCTTGCAAGGCGTTGGCACGTCGGGTGAAGGCGCTATCTCCCTCTTGTATGGCGTAAATATACCTGGGAACAAATGAACTTACGGCAGCGATCAGTGTGCCTCGATAATATGTAAAGTGAATTATACAAAAACGAGAAGCATGAGAGCTCAGTGTGGTTAATGTGCGTGAGTAACTAGGGTGTATATAATATCATGACATCAATGTGTTCAGTGGAGATAAATTTAAAAATGATTTATTGTTATTTTGTGTAGGGAGATTTAAAGCGTGGCAAAGGGTTAATAAGTGGCTCGAGATGGAGGGTGTTGTTTGTCGAGCGTGGTGGCGAATCTGAGCGACGTGGGGGTTGGCGAGATTTTGGCGTGGATAATTCCGAATTTACGTACGGAGGCGGTTGTGTGGGTTGTGGTACTAGACCTGTATTAGTGAAAATTACGCGTCGATGGTCGATATCTGTGCATTTAACGATTAATTACGCGGTTTACTTTACGAGTTTTTACCTTTTTTTAAATGTCGTCTATCGCGGCCATATTAAAGAGTCCTCTGGACAGTTTCCCTACGGGTCCCAGTAGAGCCCTCCTGAGCCTGGCTCGGTCGTTGGTGGGAAGGGGGCGTCCAGAAGAGCATTTATGGTGTGCTTCTTGGAATGGTAGATATAATGCATGGACACATATCGCACACGATTACTGTATAACATGTAAGTACGGAAGAACAACGGTGTGACACTTTAATTGTATTTGTTGTACGTGCTGGAGGAAATAAATATTAACATCTCACATATGCGTTGAGAATTAAATGATACAAAATACTTCTCCGTTTATTGTTTTGATGAATATGCACGTCTTCTCTTAAGCTGCAGATTCCTTCATGAAATGATACCCCGCATATACTTGAATGATATAAGATTGCGTTATGGGTGATGTGTATCATGAAGGTTCACTAATTTTACACGTGTCCACATGATATGTAAGACGGTGCGATAATAGTGTAGTCGACGTTACTTATAGAAAGATTTTGTCTTATAATCTGCAAGCTTAGAGGTAAAATGATTGTTGAACATAGTTGATAATATCATAGTGTCAAATTTGCGCTGTTCGGAAGAAGACAATGTAAAAGGTTTCTAATAACTTACCCGTATACTTACAGTTGGTGTAGGTTTCGTGTGATAGTGTATAGGATCGAGACAAGCGTCCGTTGAGATAATTACCCTTGTAGCGGTGATGTGTTTAATTACTAGGCCCACATTGATATTGAGGTAGCTTTGATGTAATTGCATAGAGCCTGTGATTGTTGATAAGTAGACCATTTGATCAATGAGCTTACTTATGAATGGATGTCGGATGGTAATTTAAGCGGCTTAGTAAACTTCGATAGCCCAGTTTTTGTATACAAGGTCGTAATTAAGTATCTAGAGACGATCTTTAATTGGAGTGGTCGAATTGGAGTCCCAATAAGCGTTTATAAAGCGTATGTGGGTTTAATTGGCGAAGGACTGTTATCCTAACATTTAAGTTGTCTGTGTCATCAGTTGTCTTGAATGCAATTTAGAATTTTCAACGGTTCGTCGCAGACGGTTTGAAATGCGGGTGAAACAAACAAAGTGTCAATAGCATGGGTTAATGGCAGGTAAATGTTGTCTAATTGGAATAATAGACGATATATATATATATGGTGTGTGAAATAACGGTACAAAAAGGAACATATACTTACAATAGGAATGTAGACGTCCTGTTTTGGGGTAAATAGTACATAGGTATAACAAATAATAACATGACATTAATGGGAAAAAAACACTCTGAAAATGAATAGTTAAACATAAATTGGAAGATGAATAATCTGAAAATGAAAAAATGAGGATAGTTAAATATTAATCGGTAGATGGTGTATATATTGGTAAATGATGTCACAAATCGGTAGATGTTGTCATAAATTGGTGATGTTGTCATAAATCGGTCAGTGCGTCTTTCGCGCCAGATATTTGGTGGCGCTGTTGAGTTTGTCCTCAAAAATCCACTCTGATTGTCCGCCGGCAAACATGACTTTGACTATATTTGAAAATCGAGGAACCTTTGATCCAATCAGTTTTACTACATCACGTGTCTTCCCATCCTTACGTACAGCTTGTGGCTTGTGGGAAGTTTTGGTTAAGGCGGTTGCTGGTGGGATATTTTGTCGGAGGGAGCATTTGCACGTGTTGTTCCGAATGATTGTTTGCATGTACGCCGTCGGGGCAGAAGGCTTGGTCTACTAGCCGTGGAGGGTGTTGAAGGGGCCATGTGGACAACGCTGGGGGTAGCGAATCTGTCAGCAGTCCGATCGACTCTAGGGCGTAGCCCTGCTCTGCGGGGCGCATCGTCAGGCACGTCCGAGTCCAAATCGTCATTATCTGTTGCAGCTTGATTAAAGCTGTCGCTGATGCACGAATTCCTCATCCGATTCACCTGGTTGACAGTTAAGCGATGGGATCACGCATGGCACATCATGAAACTTAACTTGAAGTTTTGCCGTTGAGTTGACCGCGTTGTCGGCTTGCTAATTATTTCGGGATGGTGAATCGCTGTTAACAAGTCGGGCTTGTCCGGTCGCAATTGAGGGGAGCAAAACGGTGGCGTTGTTGTAAGGGGAAGCGGATTAACAGGGGTGACCGTGTCAAGATCGGGAAAACGATCGATGACGTCATCAGCATCGGTGCGGGTGATATCATAGGGGCGTCGGCTAATGCATCCGGGACAATGTTGTCCTTCCCTTTAACATGACTCACTTCAAATTGAAATTGCTGTATGAATGTGACCCATCTTGCTAGTCTACCCTGAGGCTGCTTTAACCCTAATATCCATTTGAGGGCAGAATGATCAGTATGTAACTGGAATTTCTGTCCATCAAGATACACTCTGAAGTGCTGAATTCCCCATACTACGGCAAGAAGTTCCTGTTCTGTAGTGGAATAATTTGCTTGAGATTTAGTGAGACCTCTCCCTGCAAACCCTATCGGTCGCAGCTTGCCGTCAATTTCCTGGCTAAGACATGCGCCTAATCCTAGCTTACTAGCATCAGTTGACAATACGAATGGTTTGCTGAAATCGGGAAAGGCTAAAACCTGTGAACTTACCAGCGCCTTTTTCAAGGCGTCAAATGCGGTTTGGCATTCTGGCGACCACGTGAATGATTGATTCTTCTTGGTCAAAGCATATAGAGGGCGCGCAATAATTGCGTAGCCACTGATGAACCTTCTGAAAAAGCCCGTTAATCCCAGGAGAGCACGTACGTCTTTAAGTTTTGTGGGGGTAGGGTAAGATTCAATTGCTTCTAATTTGTCAGGATTGGGTAATATGCCTTCTGGCTACAATACATGGCCCAGATACTTTACCTTTTTCACGGCAAACGAACATTTTCTGGGGTGTAGCTTCAGGTTGGCATTGCGTAACCGTACAAATATTTCTCGGAGATGTTTAAGTCAAATGTGGGCGAAAAACAACAGATATCATCGATGTATGCCATGACGTAATTGTATTGTATATTACGCAACAAGGAGTCAATGAGGGATTGAAACACGCTCGGCGCGTTCCGTATGCCCTGGGGCATCGTTCGATACCTGTATTTCCCAGAAGGTGTGATAAACCCAGTTTTAACCCTGGACTCTGGATCTAAGGGGATTTGATGGAACCCTTGAGTGCAATCAAGAACTGAAAAGTACTTGGGTTTGTTCTCACCTACACAATCTAACACTTCATCTAACCTGGGAATTCTCAGGACTTGAGGGATGGTTACCGCATTAAGACCTCTGTAATCAATTACAATTCTTAGACCACCACCGGCTTTCTTAACTAAAAGGGCCGGCGATGCCCAGGCTCCGTCGTGAGCTTCCTCGATTAGTCCTTGTTGAATTTGTTGATCGATGATTTTGTCCATTTCCTGTCTGCCCTGGGGAGCCATTCTATAGGGATACTTATGAACAGGAGTAGAGCCCGGGAGAATCTCAATTTTGCACGAAGTTTTATCGGTCAACCCTAACTCCTTGGTTATTGGGTTGACAAAACAGTCGGCGAATTCTGCTACCAGGTCTTTAAGCTGTTGGCGCTCAATTTCACTTACCTGAGACTGGCTCCAGTCTACATTTGGTACATGGCTAGTATCTTGTGGGGGCAAATGACATGCATTCAATTTAACATACTCACCTTCAGCAGCGTTCATATTGTCATCAATTTTGTACTGGAAGGTTTCTACATCATTGTCCCAGCGATCAAATGTGGCAATTCTCTCACCCTTGGTAATGAACTTAACAACCTTACTGGCACGCAGTTGTCATTGACGTTACTGCTGCGCGGGCTAACAAAATACCTTTGGCATTCAAATGCGGGAAAACTGAACATTCCCCTGTTGTTTTGCTTTCAGTTTTACGGAAAAGATTTCCTGCACATATAATTTCAGAAAAGGGATCAATGGTAATATTCTGTGCAGAGTCTACTGGGACATTGGTTGTGAATGAAATGGTACCAGTTCCGAAATTCATTACTGCTGAATGTTTCTTTAGAAATGGAATGCCTAAGTACATTGGGGAGTGAGAGTCGCTCAATACCACAAAATCAGCTGATAACCTTTGGTTATGTACATAGAATGGTAAGGTAATGTTACCTAGAGTAGTTACCTGAGTGTTGTTGGCACACACACATTTGCTAATTTTAGACTTAAATCTGTTCCGTAATGTTGGTGGCAATTTGGTCAATACGTCTACAGATAAGAAATTCAGATCAGCTTCTGAGTCGACTTTAGCTTTGTATCGCTTATTTGATAGCGTTATAGTCAACTCATTGTTGTCTAAAATGTGAGTGCCGTACTTACCGTTGGCCGTTGTAGTTCCAATGTTGTCATCTTGAAGGTCTGGCCCGTTACTCACAGAGTAAGCAACGGGCGATGCTAGTTTCCCTGGAAGCGACAGGTAGAACTAGCATGCCCTAGCTTTCTGCATTTGGAGCAGGAGAGGTTGATGTTAGTGCGGCATTGCTCCTTGTGGTGTCCGACATTATAGCACCTGCGGCAGATTTGCTGCCGGCAGTTCCTCTCGGAGTGCCCTCTTCGGTTGCAGACGAAGCATTGAGTGGCAATCGGACGATTTTCGCGTTCGTGGACATAATTTCGGCCTCTGGACAGATGCCTGTGGTTGTCGCGGCCGTATGAGGAGGTGTTACCGTAATTACGACGGCTTTCGTGACTTCGATCGTCCGCGCGTCTGATCCCTCGCTCATCCCATCGGTCATAAGCTGGATAGCTGTCGTGTGAGGGGCCTCGCCGATATCTCTTGTCACTGCTGTCTGTTGAAGGGGAACGTCCTCTATCATCAAAACTTACCTGTTTCGGAGCCATGGAAAGCTGTAGAAGACGCATTTGCTCTTTGAGGTCGTTTATATCTCGTTCCTGTGGAGAAGGTGGTGGGGGAAGAGATGAGCCTCGCATGATGGTCTCTAATCTCGTAAGCGTGTCCGATTCCGAGGGGGTTGATGATTCGAAGCGGCGAGCCACTTGTTCTGCCTCGATGAGGGTTTTGGGGTCAAATCGGTGTACCCATGTACCGATTTCTTTGCGGAGACCCTTCGTGAAAAGCTGCACTCGCACAGCCTCACCGGTAATGGTGCGCGATAAGATATCCGTGAGGTCCTTCGCGTAGTCCTCAACGGATTCTCGTTTACTTTGTTCGCGGTCGAACAATCGAGAGAGATGGTTTCACCGCTCCTCCTTGACGAAATGTGAGCGCATTGCGGTGGTCAGTCGGCTCACATCTTCCGCGACGTCGGTGGATAACGAACGGTACCAGTTGTACGCCCTTCCCGTGAGTCCGGTGCTGAGGGCAATACCCTGAAGCTCGCGAGGTACCTTATTTAGCTTCATATAAGTCATGGATCTATGGAGAAAATCCTCCACGTTTTCCGTTGGCTTTCCCTCGTAGGTTATTCGGTCGGGTAGGGAGGGGCTCTTTTCGGATGTCTGAAGCTGGTGCAGAGTTGCTTCGTGTGCCGATACCTGGTTGTCGGCAAGGAGGCGAAAGGCTCCGGTAATGACGGCTGCCATGTCTGTAACGGCCGTCGCATCGTGGTTTGCCTGAACAGCTGTCTCCATCATAAATTGAACATAGGGCATCAATGGAATCGGTAGTCAACACAACAGGACATCTGTCGTTAACTTCCTTTTTGCTGGCGAATGCTGTCATCACTCCTTGCTATTTCTCGTTTTGAAATTTGTATAAAAAAATTTTCATGGTATTTATTCGCGCCTTTGACACCCTTGCTGCATAGCGGATCGCGAGTGATCTTGAATAATTGTTGAATGATGGCCATACATTGCGGAACTATCAAGCGAAAACAAATAAAAGTTTTTGAGAAGTCGCATTGACCATGAGAAGTCGCTCCATTGTTTCCGTACTGTTTGCATATCATACCTTATAATATCTTAGGACAAGTGAGTTTATTATTCGATGCATCGTATGTTGTAGACAACATGCTAACGTGGTGGTTATATCAACGCGTACTGGAATCGGTTCGCTTGTAATACGAAAATGTATCTCGAAAGTTGCTACAGCAATAGCGGACAACACGAAAACGCGATAATCTCGTTAGCTTAAACAAAACTGCAAGCTGAGAAAGAGTCACATATACAGAATTATCCACCAGAAGAAATATAACTATCCCGCCACATAATTCATTTGTTGCGCGGGAGAAATGAATTATGTCTAGGGAGATAATCCGTGTGTTTTACCCGAATTCCCCGTCATAAGTTAGACACAGGTTGATTGAAAGACAGACAAACTCACCCAATTATTGCCTCAACCAACTGATGAATTTCTTGATTCCATTATATATGTCAAAACTTTGATTAATAGAGACCATTTAATTAATGCCCAGTTATTTTGAGATATAACTGACTTTGACGTTTTGCATATCTGGAATATGCGATGAAAGCCATCGCTACAATTGTTACGCCCTCTAGTGCTTGAAATGCAGCTGGCTTTGCAAATGTTCGCCCCTCTGTTTCATTTGTTATGATCCTTTCACGACGGGCCCCAACCAGTCCAACGGCAACGTTAACACTAAACAAATGACGATTTAGTGATGATAATGAAGATGTTTCATTATCCGGATGAACGGGAAACCACCGAAGAGCCGTTTTCCGCACTTCATGATACATTATTGAAAAGCGTTTGTACCATTATTTACCTCTCCTGCTAGTGGTTGTCAATTATGACAAAATTTGTCTCCTATGGAGCATTTGTTCCACTGCCTAGTAGCATTGCACTCACTGTATAAGTAGCTGTTGTTTCGAGAGGCTGACAATACGTCCAAATTTCTGCATCACTATACATACCAAATTACTAAACTGGTACTAAACAACGAATTTAAAAAGGCATGTTATATAATTACAAGCAACACACGTGCCAGCTAAGTTAAACCAACTACATCAGTTCAAAAGCTGACCTTTAACCTTTCTCGGACCTGTCAATTATTTCAACCAAACCACGTTATGCTGACGCCCTTTTTGTGTTCTAGAACGCTTTTGGTTGATGTTGTTACATCGTTAAAATACGGTTATGTACGTGGGATATACAGGGTTTCAAAATTCGTTTGGGAATGCTTGCTACAAAACATTGCATGAAGCAGCCAGAGTCAAGTACGCCAGCTAACCTCTCCGTTCTTTTCCACCTGATGGACCATTAAGCTTAAATGACTACAGCAATCCGACAGATTATCATTAGCTGTAATATAGGTAAGTGTTATCAATTACAAAAAGTGACGGTTCGTCGCAGAATATCTTTTTAATCTTGAATGAGCCGAGATTAATTAACCACGGCGGTAAAATGGGTACACGATAAAGTCTTATACATATATAGACACTATGCATATGAATGCTTGGACTACGCTGATATCAATTTGCTGCACGTGTCATCTTTGTGGTGTATCCACGATCAATCGAATTTGTTTATGTCCAGCACGGGCGTTCATTCCATGTGTTCATAACGTTAAAGACAAAAAAGAAATATCATGTTTCAAGTTACGCTATTGGGCAATAGCTGTGCTGCTATAACGACTGACAGTGAATCTACATCACCAATATCCGGTAACTACATCTCTGCAATGGAATAATGATGCAAATGACAATGATAATAATCTTAAGTCGTACAACAAATGTACAGAGCATTTTGACAAAAGAAAGGTACAAACGTTATGTTAAAGAGGGAGAATGAACAATGGTTCGGATTCTGTGTGCGTGAGCAATGTAAATGCTTTATGTTTCATAGAGGGTTTGTCTCTATAAATATGACGAAAATTGTAATTTCTCCCGCCCGCTATCGACTATTTTCGCTAAGATACTTAAACTATCAGCTATCCGGTGCTTTGTGCGAGCTTTATCAATTTTAATGGGTAGAAACTGGTAAATGCCAGATACCAACTTGCAGGTGGAACAAACGCTGTACTCAAGCTTTAATATCGCCCACATCAAACCACTGACACATTTCGTACTGTCAATATAGATGCCATACTGTGATTAATTTAGACCACTTTAATAATACCTCTTACATATTTCACGATATCGCCCCGTGACGTCATGTTATTTGGTAATCTGCTTAATCGAAACGCTTCACACCATTAGATATTTATGCATCATTACCAGTTATACGGAAAATGATACAAACAGAACAGCAAAATATAAGAGGATGCACACACCCGGTTCAATTTGATTTTCAGCTCTCATCGTCTTCAGCATTGAGTTTAAGAATTATTCGCATTCCTGATGGCTTCGAACGTTAAGTCAGAATTTGGAAACACATGTCTATGGTAGGGGAGAAGATGCTGGCAATTTACAGTGTAACTAAGAGTACTTGAGAGATACTGAGGAAGAATATGTACAACAGTGCGAAATAAAGGTAGTAACTATGCAATAATGTTCTTGCTTTGACCTCCAACTCACTTATTTTGATTATCACAGATTTATAGACCTAACTGAATTTATAGTTATAACATTTGTTAGTCTAGTTTTCGACGTTTTGTAGATACATCGAAATTACACATTTTAGTGCGCACCCCCGTTTACTTTAATGATACAGGCATCAAGCAGGGGATTGCTGGTTTTGGAGGAAGTAGCTTGTTTTGTCTTCTCGTTCTCTCCAATATATATTTATATATGTATATATGTATATGGGTGGTTGTTTTGGCATGGTTTGGCCTGGTATAGCATGGTATGCTATTGTTTGGCATGGCATGGTATGGTATGGTATGGCATGGTATTGTATGGTATGGTATTGCATGGTGGTATGGTAATGTATGGTATGGTATGGCATGGCAAGGTAAGGTATAGTATGGTATGGTATTGTATGGTATGGTACGGTATGGTATGTATGGTACGGTATTGTATGGCATGGTAATGTATGGTATGGTGTGGTATGGTATGGTATGGTATTGTAATGTAAGGTATTGTATTGTATGGTATGTTAGGGTATTGTATTGTATGATCTGGTATGGTATGGTATTGTATGTTATGGTATTGTATGGTATGGTATTGTTTGGTATGGTATTGTATGGATGGGTATGTCAGGTAAGGTATAGCATAGAATGACATAGCATGCCATAGTATGGTATGATATGCCACATATGATCAATTCTATTACTTATATATGATATACCTCAACATCGCCCCTTTGACGTCAATGGAATTGTGTCATCATCTACGTCACCACGCGTAGAATGGCTAGTGATTAGCCTACATCAATTCATTACGAAAAACTTCCCGATGCTGCCAACCTTAATGGCTATCAATGGTAACAAAATCAGTCATGTTCAATCGCAATTGTCACCTACGAACGTGTCAAGCGTTGAATAACAAGGTTAATTACAACTTTCAACCTCTGGTGTACCTTTGCTTCACAGAAGCTGTACTTGAAAATTGACTAATCTAATCTATCAAGTTCAGGCAAAAAAAACGCTTGCTCGATGCACGATACTTACAGGTATATGGGGTTTTTTCCCATTAATATACCCATAAGGCATCTATGCAGAGTTATTTGAGGTTTCGCAGTGATCTTGAAGATGAAAAAGACCCTTCCTAATCATACTTGTGATCAGCTACAATTACACACCTTATATTTTTCAAACTTGAACGGCTTCGATTCGATGAGCAAGTATACGAACCCAATTACAAACAATATAATGCATTTATGAATAAACAAGAAATATGGAATATTTTGGCTTTGCAAGCCAAAAAGCCTTCCACTTTCAAGGTGACACTAATGAGATTCGGATTCGGAATGACACTTCACCGGTTTAGAAGCAATCGTGCAATCTTATTTCATCCTTGGCTCCGTGCAATGACCATGGTATTCAAATGGCGCCAAAAAGAGCATGCGTGCTTTACAACTTTATATTGTCATGGTTGTAGTTTTTCAAAACTGGATTTGTTTTGCTCATACAACTTTCTTATTGAAACATAAAACACGTGTTCTAAAAATCACAGAAAATCGCTCGCGGCTTTCTTAATGTGCATTAGCATTTTTACATCAAGCCACACAACCATTCTTATTGTGACAAGAGATGTTCACTAATCAGTGAACTTAAGAAGCGTAAAGCACACAATGAAACGATGTGATGTATACCATGTTACTAGTGTCCGTATGACAATGGCTGGTTAAGGTAATGGTAATATTGGGATAAAACGCCACTTTCAACAACGAGGAGATATCGCGACGGTGATGGATGAGGATGATTGTGATGCACGGAAAGCTCCCCTTAAGTGTCAGCGCCCACTTGGCACAAACCCCTTGCCCAGACCGGGCTGCGAAACTCACGCCGCTGCGGAGTCGGGTGCATCCCACTTTCAGAGATGGGACTGCCATTTAACGTGATCATCCGAGTCACGGTGAACCAGTCAGGTTTTCACACCTTGGTATCGAACCCACAACCTGTGGGTCAAAAGGCAACGCTATTTACCGCTACGCCACGGGAACCGGCTTGGTTGGTTAAAGACAATTGCGACAGTTTTAAATTCGTACATAGATTTTCACGATTTTTTACAGAGAGTAAGCTCGTATATAAAGCTAACGAAATGTAAAATAAAAAGTATAGGTCTCCGGTGTAAATTTCTGAGTATGGCGAATTTAAGATCCACATGTTAAGCCAATGGGAATTATGAGTTTTTGATAATATTTTGGTTCTACAGAAAAGTTCATACAGCGAATTGCATTATATTTCATATACAGACAGCACAGTATCTGCTTTACAAAAAATCAAGAAAAAAATGATGTCTCGCCGCACCCTACGGCAAGCCATTTATGAATTTATTGTTAATTTTTCTCCAGAATAACGTCAAACCTCCATACAAAAAAATTTGACCAATGAGTTTTGAACTAAACTTGGTAATATGGTGCAGTGGTATATGTACTATGAGCCGAAATTAAAAAAATGATAGGTCCACGTAGTCTATGGGAAGCCACAATGGATTTTCGGTTGTATTCCCTGAGTGCGGTGTATTACAATATTCGAACCTCCATAAAAAAAATTGTTCTGTTGTGTTGTGCCGTGTGAGTGAAACTACCCCATGGTGATCGTCAGTCTGTTGACTACACGACACATCGTCACCACATTCATCAGATCGAAGATCATGCTCACAACTGCTGATAACTGCTTTATTTAGATTCACCATCCGAGCTGCTGTTGCTCTTCGTTGCTCTAGCACGCTCGCCTTGACAAATTTTCCTTTATATTTCATCTTGGTTATGCGTAGCACAGGCCAGAGACCAAGTGGAAATATATTTTCTTTCTGAACCTTAGGTCATTTATATTTGAACTTGGATTGTGTCGTACATGAGGTGTGACTTTGATCTAAACTCAACGGAAATAATTCGTCGCTATGTGCGCACAAATTTCATGAAACCAACTTTCGCACCGGGCGCGAAAATGTGCGCAGAAAGCAACTCGTTGCGGCCGCTGGGTGGCGCGCAGCGGGCGCGAAAAAGAACTGTGCGCAGCGCGTCAAAGGTGGTTCCCGCCAAAGGACGCACAGTTACGCGAGGACGCTGGTGTGGCGGCGGCAGTGACTGTAGCATTTCCAGCCGCTGGGTGGCGCGGCAGTGAACTGTAGCATTTCCCTTTAATCGTATCATTGATTAATCTCATTATTTCAATTATTAATGGCATAAGATAACAGAGACCACTAAGTAATGATAACTTTTAAATATTGTAAAAAGGCTTCTGACTTAGGCGTCATGTGATATGTTAAGCATGATGTAATCATAACACTGTTCGTTAACAGCTATGAATAAAAGAGTATATGCTGTGCTGGACGCGGTCGTATCAAAAGGACGTAGGACGGTCAATATTAACATGACAACATCTAATAATTAGACTAAGCTTGGTCGTCCACAAGGTTCCAGGGTGCCCTTGATTGATGTCATAATCGCACATCAACCGGAGTGGAGGTAATATAATATGCAAACTTTACCTTTGTGTCCGCCATCTTCACAAAGTGATAGTCCGTTGTTTCTTTCCAGGTAAGCACTCAAATTATCTCAATCCTTTGGTTGTGTGTGGTCTCATGAACGAACGTACATGTGCACAGCTAAGAAAGCCACCAGTAATATCTATGGTGGTTGATGATTACACATATTGGACCATTATAATCTATAAATACGTTCGCCGCTATGAATATATTTTTATTTTAAAATCTGCACTATACTATATTGATACAATACACGTGAATAAACCTAAACGGCTATCATTCCCTGAAAAATTTAGACATGAATGACTATGTTATGACATAAATGACCCATCGTATATTACGTCGGTATGGCTTACACCGATACATTGCAATTCCCTTGGAGAATTGTTTTTCGGTTGGCTTTGAATGAATTATGAATATGAAGACAAACTCAGAGGGCGGCTAATGTGATTGTCAGGGTTAAAACCTCAGGAAGAGGTGATGGAAACGGTCTCTAAGAGAAGGGAATAAAACGGATATATATATATATATATATATATATATATATATATATATATATATATATATATATATATATATATATATATATATATATATATATATATATATATATATATATATATATATATATATATATATATAGAGAGGGAGAGAGATAAAGTGAGAGATGAAGTGAAAGAGAAAGAGAGAGAGTGAGTGAGTGAGTGAGTGAGTGAGTGAGTGAGTGAGTGAGAGAGTGAGTGAGTGAGAGAGTGAGTGAGTGAGTGAGTGAGTGAGTGAGTGAGTGAGTGAGTGAGTGAGTGAGAGGAGAGAGAGAGAGAGCAGTGAAAGAGAGAGAGAGAAACGCTGAGAGAAGGTAGTGGGCAACGGTTTTAGAGCATAGGGAATGAAAGGGAGGCGATTTCAAAGAGAGAGAGGAGTGAGAGAAGGACGGTTTCAGAGAGTGGGGAATGACGTAGAAACGATTTAGGAGAGAGCGCAGCGAGGGAGTGTATGAGACACTGGCGAGTACGATGAATCTGTGTGGAGAGGTTGTCCCTACAAATACAACCATCGGTCAATATTAACTTGACAGCATCTAATAAATAGACTAAGCTTGGTCATCTACAAGTTTCCAGGGGGCCCTTGATTGACTTCCGATGATGTCATAATCGCACATCAACCTGAGCGTAGGTAAATATAACATGCAAACATTTACCTTTGTGTCCACCAACTTTCACAAAGTGATAGTCCTTTGTTTCTTTCCAGGTAAGCACTCAAATTATCTCAACCCTTTGGTTGTGTGACGTGTGTTGGTGCGGATGACGTACTGGTTGTATATAATATATATATTGTACATATCTATATATATATATATATATATATATATATATATATATATATATATATATATATATATATATATATATATATATATATATATATATATATATATATATATATATATATATATATATATGACCATTTGAAATGTGACACTATAGTCTTATTAGCTAGAAAAGTAATCTACCATGGCTGATATCACTGGATTATGAATACCATGGCGAAATCAAGATTAAGAATCTAACCATCCGTTGACATAACTAAAAAGCTCGATAGCTTTTCTGAATCTGTATATACTTTGACCAAAATAATAAAAACAATGATTAGTCATGCATGTTTATTCATAGTTTTTTTGTTCAATGATTAAGTAAATTTGCCATCCACAAAACTAAGTATTTACATGTTTTTTTTTTATCGATGTGCGGCATTGAGCGATGTCGCGAAACGCGATTAATGCTCTTTAATGATAAGCTATTTATAATGTAGCCTATGGTGATTGAAAACGGTTTCAAAATAATTTCATTGTACATACAAACTTTGTGATGTGTGCAAGGCGTGGCATATAAAGGCACTCATATTTCTAAATACGGTATTGCCTCTGTACCTTGACAATGTGATAAAAAGGTCAGTTGCTTCATGAAATCATGAATCGACAGCATCTTATTTTTGCAATTGATGTGTGCGTAACCAGGTCTTTAAAGGTAAAACATTCAGAAACTACAGATACTTGACTTGTGCGAGTCTCTTGTATATATTGGAAATGACGTCTATCCGCTCTATCAAAGTATTAGCATTCAGCCTAGTGTACTACAGAAGTCATTCGAGTGGGCCCAAACATGTCTGGTGCTAAATCACCAATTACAGTCACCAAATACGCTGATTAATTGGTTTAGACCGATACACGTGCCTTTTTCAATAACCCCATAGCTACCCGTGGTGACGTCGTCCCCACAAATACAACCAACGCTCTTGCTTTGAAGTAGTACTACCAGTGGGATATCCGGTGCTGCCCAGGAAAAGGTGCACATTTGGTCATCACTACAGAACCTCCTGTGACCTCAGATGGGTAATATCCATTGTGCTCATGATTTTCTCAAATACTCCATGTTGAATCACATTGAAAACAGACAAGCAAACATACATAGATTCCAAATATTTATTAGATATTACAATTAGAAAATGGAAGTCATTCAACGCATCGATTGAGCGCGTACCTTTTTATGATTATCTAGGAGCATTCCTACTATCTACAGGTACCAACCAAGTTATAGACGCGTAGGTAGACTTAATTACCGAAATGCGACACAATAAGGACGCCTCATCTGTCAGAGCATATTTGCTTATTGTCTTTATTAATTCAGATAATCACGTATTGATGCTCATGATTTTTGCATTTGGTCTGATTGATATGACATGACACACTGCATAGTTTGTACCAGCAAATGCTAATACTGATGCATGCTTGACCTCTGGTTTGCTGGAATTCAATTATCTATTGGCTTATACGCAATCCTTGCTCTAGGGTAGAATATTAACATTCTGAGCCCATTTAAAACCCCATGACATATTTTGTAAACGTCGGAATTTGATTGCTGCAGTGAAATAGGAAAATGTTGCTGGAAAATACATAAACACGCACAATACTACTCAGACAAACCCATACACACCCACATTTAAAAATACACGCCCAAACACCCACACACATCTACACCAACACATCCACACGTGGTCGCAATGTTAGGCTCAGGGCAGTCGGCGCGTGATTCGCAAGGTGCACGCCCCCAACCGCGTCTCAATGAAACCCGTGGAATCAGGCCACTGCCTCTAGTAATGTACTTATCACACCTCTTGCAACCGCACCAGCAGCATCAGCAGCAGCAGCAGCAGCAGCAGCAACAACAGCGGCACCAGTGACAGAAGCACACTTTTGGGAAGCAAAGACAAGAAGAAGGATTTCTTGTGTCGCCTGGACATACTTATTTCCAGCAAATATCACAAAAGCCGAGAGGATCAATTTTGGACGCTTTGACTTACCGGCGCTTACCGTAACCACATCAAGCACAATGGGTTTTCATTCCAAAGCGGTAGGTCGTCATATAAGATAAGTGCCATGATAAGGCCGTTTTAAGTGTTGTGACTTTAGTTTTCATGGTGTAATACGTTCTTAGATTGATACCAACCCGCAACGTTTCAATATCAAGTCCTGAAACATTAAGATTTAAATGCGCGTCACTTAAATACAAATACGCTTAATTTCGAAAGCAATACACATCATTTTGATACAAAAGATCATAATTTCGACTAAAATTCACACCATTTCGACACAAATCTTCATTATTTTAATAATTATTCTGGAATACTACGATTAATGAGTGTTGCTGGTAGTTCACACAGTAGTGAGTTGCAGTAGTCCAACTTTGATATTATGAAGGCATGCACCATTCATTCTAGCTATTGTCTATCAACATATTTCCGGATCTTGCATTTGTTGAGGATGAGAAAAATGTTTAGCAGATATGTGATTCCATCGATACATGGTAGTCCATCATGACTCCGATGTTTGTGACAGTAGGTGTAGGTATAATCTAACGGCATGTTGAATTTCTTTGAGATGTGCAGCGTTGATATGACGAGAAATTCTTTTTTTACCCTCATTCATCTTGAGATGATGTTGACACATCCACTGCAAATCATTTGATATGCAGTTTTCCATTATGCTGACGGCAGTATCAATTAAATTAGGCTGGAAAGTTACATATAGTTGGGTGTCATCGGACGGTGAACAAGTTAGGTCCAAGGATGGATCTTTGTGGCATTCCACATTTAAGGTCCTTGATGTCAGATTTGACACCGTTAATATCCATATATTGACTGCGGTTATCCAAGTATGATGTAAACTACTGAAGCACATTTCCACGAATTCCATGTTGCTTCAGTAAGTTGGAAAAAACAGGTGTGATTCACAGTGGTCTAGCTAGTCATTTCATCAAAATGGACGGGCTTCTCAGTATGCGCTTGTTAACTGATACCAGAGAACTTTTGTGCTGTAATCATGGTATGAAAACGATATCCCAACTTTGCTGATTAGTAGGCTATTTCAGCAGCATATGGGGGCATTGGCTTCTTAGGTATTGTTGAGACTGGCGAATTGGCTTGGTAGCTTGGCGTCAGGGTTGTTCTACCATTATGTGATTATGATGCCTGTGTTCGTTCTGCGCAATGATTGACTGTTCATTAATCTCTACCCGGAAGCAATTTGACACATGTGTGAACACAGCACTTGCAACCTGATTAGCCTAATCATCGACCCCACCCAATATGGCGACAAAATACATATGGAAGTAAGCAACTGCCTGCGCTTTAGGCAGAGATTTGAACAACAATTGCCATATCGAGGTATAGATAGAAGTGAAGCTAATTCAACTTCCCGGAGGTGATGGCGGTCTTACAAAAGTACAATTGTAAATCAATCCGCAATTAACGTTGTGGGATCGCACCTGCTCATTACAATCACCTACCTTTGATTGCCCACATAATATCCAGAAACGATTGTAACACGTCTATATATACATACATATATATATATATATATACATATATATATATATATATATATATATATATATATATATATATATATATATATATATATATATATAGATATATATATATATATATATATATATATATATATATATATATGTATACACACACACATATATATATATATATATATATATATGTATATATATATGCATATATATATATATATATATATATATATATATATATATATATATATATATATATATATATATATATATATATATATATATATATATATATATATATATATATATATATATAATATTCTAACCAAGTGTCCTAACAGCCTTCCACACAAATATGTTCATGGCTAAGGCATTATGACACAACCTCAATATCCCAATATGAAGCGTATTTGATTAACTTGTTTGTTCATGACCGTGACCTTTAGTAACAGTGACCTCTGGTAACAGTGATACATGACCTCACAATTACAGCCGGCGTATTCTTGATTGGCTGTCTAATTTGATCAAATAGCGTATCACCTCCTGCCCACTGTCCGCAGGCCACTATTTACTATTGCCCGCTATCGCGATAAATAATGAAACATCGATCGTTAAACAGACAGAATTGATGAATAATTAATCTTGTTTGTTCGATGGAAATGTTAAATTGAGATTGGCGGATCGATTCCGGAAACTAATCACAGATTTATCTGGAGTTCAAAGGTTCGATAGTTGTCATGACATATAATTAGAAGGGCAAGTGATAGTAATATAAGAAATGGATCATGGCTTGCAGCTGCTCGATGAAAATAAACCCCGAGTAAATTAAACCTCACCGCCTGCTTTTCCTTCTCCGTTAACTCGAATTGACTCTATATGCATCCATTAGTATGCCATAACAAATCAGGGTCCAAAATAGGAAATAATTAAGGGGGTTGTTGTGTACATCAACCAATGGAACCGTCGCATAAAACAACTCTATATTTCATCTTAAACACATAACAATATGAATGGTGATTGTGAACATGATAATCTCAAAAATAAGCCTTTGTGCGGCAATAAATTGTATCGATCGCTTACTCATTATATTGATATTTCATAAGAACCTATACCAATTGGTAACTTTTGATGCGTACCCGATTATTTGTGAGAAAACCTCATGGAAAAGGGTCCGTGTAAATGTAGGCGGCAAAGTAGATAAATAAGGTATATAATTACGTGCTTGCTGCTATGGGGCATATGGTGATTGCTTATAATGCGTGAATGTAACCTGTCTGACGATGTTTGCTTAAGATATCAATAATGAACATCAAACTTCCATTGCAGTGGGTGTGACGACAATCGCAGGCATCCGTGCTGATTGCACCACCATTTATCGCATTGCGTTTAAACAATTAACGTGTCTATATAATTATTCCGACATTCGCGCTATGACGTCAGTCAGGGCAGGTGATAATAATGACAGTTCATTAATGACGCGATCAATGACGCAATCGTTTTGATGCGATAAGTTCATCATTCTTTGCCGTCCGTTTCGGGGCTTCCTGTGTAACGGTGTAAATGCCCCTGACTGTGAGTGGCTGCGTCTCTGCGCATGCTTGCGTGGTACAATCGGTGACAATACTTATACAGTACAGCTATACAGAATTCGGGTTTTTGCAATTACAGCAAGGTTTGCATCAATTATGAACCAGCCTTTCAAACACACCTCCTCGAACAGGTAAAAGCATGATAAAGCGGTATCATTAATTTTCAGCAAGGCTACTCGGGGTTGCAAAGCACAAACCCTATGGATTTGTTAAGTTGAGCTCGTGATATGTTTCATGGCGATTGACGTGCGCAGGAACTAGTATGAAGGTGAGGCCCATCGAACGGGTAGCTTAGGGGTTATTGAAAACGGCACGTGTATCGGTCTAAACCTATGTATCAGCGTATTTGGTGACTGTAATTGGTGATTTAGCACCAGACATGTTTCGGCCCACTCGAATGACTTCTGCAGTGCAGAATCATACCCAGCAGTACACTATTTGAGGCTGAATGCTAACACTTTGATAGAGCTGATAGACGTCATTTCCAATATATGCAAGAGACTCGCACAAGTCAAGTATCTGTAGTTTCTGAATGTTTTACATTTGAAGACCTGGTTACGCACACCACACATCAATTGCAAAAATATGATGCTGTCAATTCATTTCATGAAGCAACTGACCTTTTTATCACATTGTCAAGTTACAGAGGCAATACCGTATTTAGGAATGTGAATGGCTTCTTATGCCACGCCTTGCACATTTTGAAACCGTTTTCAATCACCATAGACTACATTATAAATAGCATATCCTTAAAGAGCATAAATCGCATTTCGCGACATCGCTCAATGCGCACATCGATAAAAAATATAAATACTTAGTTTTGTGGATGACAAATTTACTAAATCATTGAACAAAAGAATTATGAATATTAAAGACGCATGACCAATCATTGTTGTATTATTTGGGTCAAATTATATATGGCTTCAGAAAAGCTATCGAGCTTTTTTAGTTATGACAACGGATGGTTAGATACTTAATCTTGATTTCGCCATGATATTCATAATCTAGTGATATCAGCCATGGTAGATTACTTTTCTAGCTAATAAAGACTAGACTCTCATATTGTAATGGTCATTTATATATATATATATATATATATATATATATATATAGGATATATATATATATATATATAGATATATATATATATATATATATATATATATATATATATATATATAGAGAGTACATATATATATATAATATATATATATATATATATATATATATATATATCTGATATATATATATATAGATATATATATATATATATATATCTCTATATATCTATATATATATATATATATATATATATATATATATATAGACACGTATATCATGGCGGCAAATGGGCAAGCAGTCCAAAGTAACAGTTACCCGGATGGTTATTGTGTCGCGAGCTATGTTTAATGAAAGCTATTTGCTGGTCTGTCTTCATTTTGGCTTAATGAAGCACCCACTCTCATGTCCTACTCCGAGAAGGCGACCTTTTGCCGGCTTGAAACCGGTAAACACCATTGAGCATCGTTTCCCATGAAGCTCGTTAACCGCGACATGTAATGATGGTATTTGCATGTGTCTACAGATGAAGAGTTATTGTCGTCATTCGCAATGAAAGGGGTTCTATGAGGAGATGATTAGACAAGGCACCGCCTTCTTGGTTACAGGTGGCATCAAACAGAGTAATGGCGACAACGCTACACTATCAGACGAGTAATATATCTGAGGCGGTAATTGTTAGCACCTCTTATATCAAGGACACTTGTGGTGTAGAGGACAGATGCGGGAAGAAGTATATTGGACAGAAAAACCCCACTTCCACTTGTACACGTAAACAAGGACTTTAATTCTTAGAAGACAGACTCCATTGAAGTTGATTTGCAATGAATTGTGCATAAAGCGACTGGCGTTTTGTATACTTGGTTTGTATGCCGATAAAAATGGGACAATATATAATAGGTAGGTTAATACAAGTAAACTTGCCTATCTCTCGCAGCGGGAAACAAGGGAAATGGGTCCGTTAGTGACATGTTATCTGTTTCCGATGACAGGATTGTTTGATTATCTTTCCCTCAATATCCCAATATGAAGCGTATTTAATTAACTTGTTGGTTCATGACCGTGACCTCTAGTAACAGTGACCTCTGGTAACAGTGATACATGACCTCACAATTTCAGCCGGCGTATTCTTGATTGGCTGCCTAATTTGATCAAATAGCGTATCACCTCCTGCCCACTGTCCGCTGGTCACTATTTCCTATTGCCCGCTATCGCGATAAATAATGAAACATCGATCGTTAAACAGACAGAATTGATGAATAATTAATCTTGTTTGTTCGATGGAAATCTTAAAATGACATTGGCGGATCGATTCCGGAAACTTATCCCAGATAAATCTGGAGTTCAAAGGTTCGATAAACTTGATAACACGCAAGCGAGCGAGTCGACTGTTAGGCAATCCTAAAGCAAACTTGCAGATACCTTTGGCTATCAACTTATTCATAGCGCTTGACATCCTGTCCATACTAATGTCAAGCAATATATCACTCGCCCAAATTGTCGTTTGAATCCCCCACTCCACGTCTATTTTGTACTGTGTCAAAGTCGTATGACTGGTGTAATAGGGATGGGAATATTATAATTTTCGCAAATACAATTCACATCAAAGAATCCAAGCAGCTTCACCATTTTGTTAAATACCGTAATAAACTGCTGACTACCACCCCCGCCTGTCTGTTTGCGGACTAAACAATGAACATTGTTCAAAACTCTTGTTTAACGCTAGCAAATATCCAATGCGGCTTAGACAAGGGGCCTTGATGCTGCACTAGTTGATCTATATTACGCTGCATATCACAATTTTAAAATAAATCGGTTCCTTTGTTATTTCGGAAATAAATATTAGGTTTATTGAGATATGAATTGAATGGCAATTAAAGATATTCATTTACTTTAATGCGCCATTTTTGAAATTGAACAAGTAGCGTATGATCTCTAATATGGAACGAGCTTTTCGGAACAAAGCCGATGGGTACTTACGCAATGTTCTTCCTTTGTTGTAGCACATATGGCCATTGTCACCACTGCCTATGGTTGTATTCCCTCTTGCATTGCATAAGCCTAATGGTCATGAATAATTTGAAAAGGTAGAAATGGTGGCTGTGTTCGGGGAAACGTGTAAAACTCTATTGTCTTGACATTTCATGAATTATAAAACCCAAGCGGTTGCAATAAATAACTAACAGCCTGTTATTGGTCATCGAAGACAAGGAAGCAATTTATCTCGTTTAGTTTGTTGCATATTTAAATTGTAATAGACCCGACGCGAGGTCGTTGTTTCCACTATATATTCTGAAGATATTGAGTTATGGGCTGTACAGGGTGGGTGGCAAGCAGTGACACGCGGGTTACTCGTGACATGCGTCCTCATGGCAATGTGGGACGTCACGGAAGCTTTCTACGACAGCGGTTCCGATGCCGCGATGTGCAGTCGTCAAAATTCCCACCTGTCTTGCATAGTTGGCTGCTTGAAATGTGCCCAATCATTTGGACGAAGAATGTACGACATGGCATCGTGTTGCAACGCCTGCGCTGTGACACAAGCTCTTCTGATTGACGATGGACCTGAACTCTGTTCACCGAGGTTCTCAAAAGCCAGCGTCGTCAAGTATATCAACAGCAAGCGATGAAATTGTACGAAAAGGAGCTTACTCTATTCTCACAATCAAATGGCTTCATGAATCAATCATGTTTATTTAATCCAGATAATTCTATATGATTAATCATGTTTAACAAATTAGACGTTGTACCTTACGTTTGCAATGATTATGTTGCCATACACAAGATGGCACTTAATGCGACTCATCAGTACATATTATTAAGATGACTCACTGATGTCAGCAATTACGTTTATATAAATATGCTTTACAAATGAACTAATAAACCGATTTGAACAGGATGTACTATCAAATGCTGAATACTGTTAAGCCTTCCTGGAATGACTCGCATGGCAATCTGTATAATCAACATGGAGGCATGGGCAATTTAAAACTCACCAAAGCAGAACTAGCTCCTCAAAGACAAGAATTTGTATCATGCCTCACCCTTTGCTAATATATCATTACTGAAAGTAGAAATATCAATAAACACATATGATTGAAGCTTTTTATGTCGGTTGAATAAGAAAAAGAAAAAAAAAAACACACGTAGCTGAGAAGAATACACATAACGGTCAGCCGACCGGGTACTGTGCACTTCAGAAATGTTGCATATATAGCGAATTGCTTTTCATGATGCTCCAAATTACCAATATAATCAATATATGACACCAGTTGTCTTGGTTTGTTTCCAAGCAAGGTTTAAAAAAGAGATTTCAATCAAAATGAATGCAAGATGCCGCATTGAAATTATTGTATAACAGTCAATGCGATTTTTCATACTAAGTACGGTGATCTAATTTTTTGGCCACATTTCAAGTATGGGGTTTTCTATGTGACGGTAGGTAAAGTAAAAGATTGCAAGTAGCATAAATTTATCATCGCATGAAAGTCGCCTTTGGTAGAATATGACTTGAGTTAATGACATAACAAGCCCGTCTTATTGAACTTGCGTGTAGGCATCTGGAACCTAAAAAAACTGAAGACGATTTGTGTTATTGTCACAACCCACTCATTTCCGCCCGTGTTCATTGAAGTAAAGTGGTCATGGTGATACCCAATATGGAATAGAATTCTATTGTAATTTATTTCATTAACACTTAATTACATAATTGAACCGTTCTTAAGTGCCCAGTTACACTGGGCAGTCGTGATGCAAAACAACTGCGCGTTTATTTGGTAAACAATAATTCAACGCCAGCACAATGTCATCAAAATGAAATAAATCTATCTACAAGTCGCTGATCCACGCCATCAACATAATCAAGTGATATAACACATGGTCAACTAAGCAGACCTACACACTTGACACGAGGTTAGAGTATAGGAAAACAAATCTCAACGGTGAATCACATTCTTATAACGTGTAAGCACAAATTTAAGGTCCCCATATATTAATTGCATTCGATAATTGTTGCGCCCGCAGAGTTCGAGACTTCGGCGGAGTGCAACATCGACGTGTTTAACCATATTGAAGCATAGAGTGTGAAATTTTGGGCTAAATGTGTTCGACAAAAATTATGGAAATTTACCCATCCCTTTCATGGCAACCTCATTATCATACCCTTGTGCGTTAAGGTATATATCATCTATGTCATTATAATTATTCTCTCCACGAGGCTGTCCTTGAGTGGGGTGTTGGACATGTGATTGTGAATCGGGAATGAGAATGGTTTGCGTTGGTTGTGTCTCTCGGAAGCATTTCTTGCCAAACATGACGATGACAATGATAATGAATAGTAGGAGGATACTCCCAACAGCTGCCAGCGAGGCGACGACCGTGATGTCCAAACCTGATGGGCCCTCCGTTGGATTTGCTGCAAGAAACACCACATATATGGAAAACCTGATTACAATAAACACCGACGAAAACCAACCAACTGTAAATCATCGTGAAATGGAAAACGAGAATTTAGTGAAAATCGGGGAAAACAATTAACGTCGATATATTACGGTTATGTCAATAACGCCGAGCAAAACGATGCCTAGATACCGACGTGATGTTGTGGTTTAGACACAATACGTAATCGATAGCATTATCGAAAGCATGGTGATAATTATTAAATGATAAATACCCGTTGGTGTTTTGTCGGAGGTGCATTGAGACGGTTTCGCACAGCTTATCAGGTCTTCTGACACCACACACCATTCACATCCTTCAAGACTCACGCAATCCCTGACACAGAAGCAAACAAACATTGAATAAAGACCAGTACGACACATCAGCTATTATTTCAAGAATTTTGTCTAAAGTGGATTATGTAAGTGAGAACAATATGGACGTATGTTCATGTATTCATGTCATTCATTTATCAATCCATTCATTAGGAACTTCACAAATCCATTTTATGTAATGATTTATAGCACGAACGTGTACAATACTAGACAGGGATGTGCACCATTCTTCACCTACCGTCATTATGGCAACCACACTTTACTCACATTTTACACACACACACACACACACACACACACATATATATATATATATATATATATATATATATATATATATATATATAGATAGATATATATATATAGAGATATATATATATATATAGATATAGATATATATATATAGATATATATATATATATATATATATATATATATATATATATATATATATATATATATATATATATATATATATATATATATATATATATATATATATATATATATATATATATATATATATATATATTTACCCATGGGTGAAGGCAGCTGCGCATTCATATGAAAAGCAAGCTGGTTTGCCTTGGGCCCGCTCGATTTCGTTAACGACTGGACTAGTGTATGTCAACTGCCTCTCTTGCTTGCAAGCATATTGTGATGTTTCGCTGTAATACAAGAAACCATTTCATTATGTAAAACATCCAGGATGAGCCATTTTGCAACTTATTATTGAATCATAGGTAACTTTGTGAACTTTATGATTTATGAAACTTGTCTGACCTTTCAGTTGAAAACGTGTTATCACACATGTTAAACACAGCCTCCAAATAACAGGGACATTCACAACCATCGTCTGTTCGACAAGGAATGAAGTCAATGCCGGTGTTCTGCAATATGAACCATTGCGCATGATTCCATATTGACGTCAAGAAAAAGTTTTCAGTTGAAACATAAGTAATTGATCTCGGATAACAGTGTTAGTTCCCAACAAAGTGTTAAAACACATAATAATGATTCCAGAACCTACCCTTTTCGGGCATGTGCAAGATTTGGCATGATTTGGTTGATGTTTCCTAATTCCCACATACACGTTACTGTTCTGCACCGTCTGAAGGTCGAAACTAGGCGTTTCGTCGTAGTGCTCGATAAATCCTTCTGGAATGTCCAGCTGTAGGGAACAAAAGGATAGCCTAACTAAAATATGCATCAATAATTGCATAAACATGTATATGTATATATATATATATATATATATATATATATATATATATATATATATATATATATATATATATATATATATATATATATATATATGGTGTATATATATATAGTGTATCTGTATATATATATATATATGTGGTGTGTGTGTGTGTGTGTGTGTGTGAGTGTGTGTGTGTCTGTGTGTGTGTGTGTACGAATCCGTCCTTTGTAAGTGGGAACTAGGAGTCTATATATTATGTCCCTTAAAAGTCGACTAGCCAGTGCTCTTACATTGCTCTCTCATAATACTTTTCTCATAATAAAACGTCAGAAAGGTAAAGCCCTGTACTTACTCTCTTACACTGCTCTCTCATAATACTTTTCTGATGATAATACGTCAGAAAGGTAAGGCCCTGTACTTACTCTCCATGTCTTGTACTGCTGCTTGTTGAAGAAGTCTGTACACTTCTCACTTCTGAGGTAATTTCTCTTGATAAGCTCTGTTGCTATATCCGGTTGCTAATTGCAAATATAACAATGTCATTACCTAAAGCCTAATGTGGGGATTGAATGTCGAGAAATTCAGTCAATTATCAAACAATATAATTTCAACCTGTTCCATTATATGAAGGTGGTCCAGTTTAGATATTTCGACTTCGTTCTCGAAGTCTTGTGAGTAGATAAGATATCCACTGGTATCTACCAAAAAGCACCTGAAGGCAAATATAAATACACCTGCTAAGGCGATTTACACAAGATAGAATATTGCATCGTTTCGTCGTTGTGGCCTTTAATTAAGACCGAATCGCGAGAGCAACCGTTACAAACCTGTTAATGGGATCTTTACACGCAGGGAATGACATATTCAAGAGGTAACCAATATATTCTAACCGCATATCCAACCCAATAACAGCAGTCACAAGATCGTCCTGTGAGTGCGTCTTGCTCGGTCTGAGAACCAAATGTATCACATTTATTTGGCGGTCAGTTAATTTATAGCTGTTGAATATATTAAACAACACCCATCTGCATTCAGCATTCCTTAAACACAAGAGAGATTAAGGTTAGGCCACCTTAACTGCGACGCTCACCTTCCTAAATATACTGTCTGTGATAAAGTCGTGATAAGGCCAAATCCAAAAGCGTCGATGTAGGGCACTGCGAAAGTTAAATGTCCTTTGTTTGCAATCGCTCTCTTGAACCTAAAATCGTGTTAACATCAATGTACGATGTATATTGCATAGCGCTCAACATATCAATCATTTAACAGTAAACAAAGCATGAAACCGTAATGCAGGAGTAAGAATATCATTTAACATCAATAGGTATAACCGATTTATGCCACGAACCAACTTCGTTCCTTCGGATCGTACATCATATCAAGCACTATTCCCGGGTAGACGCGAATGATCCCATTAAATGTGGCGATGTAGGTTGATATGGCGAAGGTTTGGTTGCGCTCTTTCCAGAAGCTGTCAATCTGCCCAGTGAGGGAGACCATGTCGCGCACACCTGGCTGCAACAGGTGCAATGTTTGCGTTAAGCTGAATATATATTGACGTGTGTTTGAAATCAATAATGCGTTAGATTAAGATAGAGCGTAATGATAATTAATTTGCAAACTACCTTTTATGGGACTACGCCAATTAGAGGGTACGTGAAAATGAACACGTGTCTATCCTTCATAAAGAGTTAAGGTAAGAAAAGTTTTGCATTTTGCTTTGTGTCTGCGCATCGTAACATATATATATATATATATATATATATATATATATATATATATATATATATATATATATATATATATATATATATATATATATATATATATATATATAAATATATTATATATATGAACAGGAAGGCATCAGGGCATATTTAACAAGCAGGAGTAGTAGCTTTGCTTTAGCTTATTTCTAACTTTTTTCCATTGAGATATTTTAATAACGATAATCCGGTAAATAAAGCGCGAACAGTCGACCACCATTTACTGACGTCATCACCTGCGTCTTGTCCGTCATTATTCCTTTGTCAGTATTCTTTCTACTTTTGCCCGATATAACCATGGTAACAAAACAGATTGGAGGCAGTGGATGGCGTTAACGATCACATATGCTACCAGACAAAGGGTATCATAACGTAAGGTATTTCTAATTAACCAAGCATGAGTAAAATTCACGAAATATTTAATTCATATATCAGAGCCGGTCATATTAAGTTAATACAGCCTCAATGCTTGCCGTACAGATTATAAAGGCAACCTAATCCAAAAACTTTCGAATCCCAGATAAATAGCCGTACCTTAAAAAGATTACTAGCCCCTCCTTCCATATACTGCTCATAGTTCTTGGCGCTTCCTGCTGTTTCCTCTTCGTCAAAGTAGCGATGCGGGGTAACGAATGCTTCTCCAGAGAATTTCACAACCGAAGCCTCTACAAATTGACGTTACACTCAAGAAGACTCAAATAAACCTAGATCATGACAAATGAGGGACATAATTTTTTTGTATTGGACTCTTTGTATTGTTATCGTCAGGACGACGTGGAACTGAGACATAGTTCATAGTTACCGATTAAACCTAGCCTCGAATTATGGTTGCATGCCTGATTTTCATTGACCAAATCAAGCCGATGGTAATACACTTCGGAATATTGTGTCGACTCCACTCCCAAATCTCGATCACTCTCAGCGTACACCAAACAGACTGAGAGATTTGTGTGTGCTACCTGAATTATATAAATCGTTATGGAAAATACATTTCATCATCTTTAGATATTATGCATCATAAGCAATACAATATTTGCTCCTATCAAACCTCGTGGAGCTACAATTACTCTTTGTGGCTTGCACTTGTAAATACATCTCTACAGCACTGTTAATTATTCACTGGGTGTACTTCAGTAACAGGATAAATGTTTCATTGATGACTGTATGAATTAATGTGGTAAACAGCAATAATTTCCATAGAATATTTATCCACATGGAAAACAACCCAATGGAAAGTTCTACCCAAAACATATTTTTTTCATGGAAGGTAGTTAGTTATAAATCTTAATGCGTAAACAATATGTTACTGCCGCATGTCAACAATGATTAAGATCCAAATGGGTGTTGATGGATATTACATCCAAACTCTTGAAACATAACTATATGCCTATTTTTCCTAAATATGTGGAAGCTAATAAACAATATAATGAAATGTGAAATAATAAAATATGAAATTATGAAAGATTACGTGATATTACATAGTATCATGGTACTTACTGGAGACCAATGTAACTTTGCTGAGCGTTGCTCCCTCGCAACACCTTCACGTTTTGTCGTGCCACGTGTCAATATGAAATTCTTTTGAATCCGTTTAAAACCGGATTGACCACTGACGAACATACGCGACAGCAATGAATGAGTCATTTTCCCGCACACATAGATTCAGTTCATGATTGCGATTCAATGCCACATACCATTGTGCAAGCAGATATTCTATTTTCAAAAAACTTAAATTATGTTATTGTTTTGCAAAGAGAAAAATGCATGTTGGACAAATTGAATAAATTTAGAGCAATGGACAGGGTGTACACAACAGGGCATCATTGATATAAATGACTATTACAGAATACTGAACATAAAATCAACAAGCGCTGCCTCACCTTTTCATACTTTCTATTACATCTTCCATGGTATTCTCAGGTTCAAGATCACCGATTGTTAGGTAACTCGGACTGTGGTTGATCGAGTAAAGGTTTGGAAGATTTGGATGTATCAGTACGCGACCAGTACCGTCAATAACGAACACATAGGCATAGTTTCCCACTTCAAAGAACGCGGTGTCTCCCAGAATGTCCGCAATACGAACATCAACACATGTTACACCTAGTATCATGCTGTTGGTGATAACAGGTAGGCATACCGACGTCACTAAACCTGAAGAAATAACCAATCAATCAAAACGAAAGGGTGAGTCACTTTTCGGGATTTTTTAGTATAACAAACTGATAATGTTTACATTCACTATGAATGAATATTCAATATGGCAAAGCAATAACGGACAAATATGACTATGTGCTGGCTAACACACTCAACAATGAAGGCAAAATTTTTACCCAATCCGAAATAGTCGAAATAAGGCACTGTAATGATTGGCGTTTCCAACTGACGGACGCTTCGGAAGAAAGTATAATATGATCCGAGCTGTACACGTAATTCCTCTGTGTTGTTCACTTTGGTAAACTTGCCCCGCTGTACGATGAGCAAACCGGAATTGATTATGTCATTCGTATTAAAACTCAAGCAAATTAAAAAGCTGAGCAAATTGATGTACAGAAACTCACTGTTGGGGTTTCAAAGGCATGGTTATAAATATGCTGTGCAGAAATGTTAGTCAAGAGTTCGACTTCATTCTCACCTATATCTACAACCCAAACAGAAATACAACTTCCGAAACATCTCACAGGAAATCGACAGTAGTTTTTAACATTGATAAAAATGGAACAAGTTCAGATATACACCGCAGTAAACACATCCCCGGAACGTCAAATAAACAAAACATGAGGGTGTTTCATATATACTAGTGGTACAGAAACTGATATTCTCATGGCCTTCAAAAGCTTTTTGTCGTTAATAAACTTAACCCTATTATGCCGTAATGGAAGTCATCCTTGTATCATCCTCTATATCATAACAACATAAGAGCGATTTCGTACGACTTGTATATGATACATAGTTTCTTTCAATAATATATTCCAGTAGTGTTGCCGAGAGCGTCTTGTATCGCTTAGGTGATTAGAAAGGGTATCTATAAACGGGAGTAGTGAGATTGCGAGGCGAGTGTGTTAGGCGATCATACACTCGATAGCCCTCACAGACAACTGTTTGCTCGTGTCCCAAGATACATTAATGCTTGTGACCCCAACCCCACACAACCTTCCACCGCGGACAGATACTTCCCTAACTCCCACCGACATTGACTAGCCTACGCCAGATCTTGTCATCCTCAAGCTGCGAAAGCCTGTGACATAATCTGCTCTTATAACCCATAGGGACCATTGAGAGGTCTGATATGAATACACATCTTTATAAAGGCGCTTCTTGATGTCGCCGCTTGCTCACAGTCTATGATACATGCTCTTGCGTAAGATATTATGTGCTCCCTGCGATCTATAATGGTTTGTCGAGCCCTTTTCATAATGACGACGCAGTTCCAATTGCTTCCAGGGAATCACCAGTGCTCTGCTCGTCGACAAACCGTGGAAGCGTTTTTAATGACGTGCACTGGTGGCATGAAGTTGATGATTCTAAATTCAAAGCATAAAAATATCTCTTAGTGTTGGTTTTCAGTGTGTGTGCAGTGGAATGGCCTTGATTGTGCTACTAGTTTGAGTTCCCTTGTCAATGCCCTTGCGTTCTCTGGGAGCAGCTTCTTATTCTCTTGGTCGCGAAGCAGTCAAGTGGACGCGGCACGTAAACGCCATGATATGGCAATCGAACAGCTTCTGTCTGAACAGGCAGCATCGGCCAAGAAGCGAACTGAGCGGCTAGACTTCATCAATGAGCAGCTCCACCACCAGGGACATGCCAAGCAAACTTTCCGGGATGTCGATGACGCTATGCATGAGTACTACCTGATTACAGGCAAATCCGTTGAACCACTGGGCTCTGAGCCTCGGCTTTCAGACTTTTACGTGCCCTCAGATGGCAAAAAGAGACGTGGAGTGACGTTCATTATCCTGAGTATAGCAGTGACTGGACTGGTCGCGTACAGGCTTGCCTATCGTGGGGCAGGTCAGCGGCAATTTGGAGACTTGTGCTCGTTAGCATATATAACAAAGGATCGCACAACTCGTCGCATGCAAACCACCTACTATAGTCCTAAAGGCAATTGGGAAGGCATTAAAGTTATCAAGAAGCTTGCAACAGCCGTAAGGATTTCTGAGGAAGCTGCCAGGGGTTGGCTAACAAACAAGTTATATGGCAAATCTGCCTGCAAATCCCGAAACACATTCCCAGGCCAATATTTTATGTGTCTAGGCCTAATGAGGTTCATCAAGCCGATCTCGTTTCTTCCCGATGACAGTGTGAGCATTGGGCCTCCGTCAAACCTGGCAATTGTGGAACACTTTTACCGCACTCTTGCTGAGCGGCTCTTTGGACACCAGTTCGCCATGGAGTTAAAACTTCTATCTGGGGAACGATCAACAATGTGGGTTTCTAGGCTGCAAGCTGTTGTCTCTGCAATAAACAAAGAGCACCTTAAGATGCTATAAAGGCCCCCAAAAAGTGCACAAAAGCCCTCTTCCGTGGTCCCAGGGTGCATGGTCGGGCTCAAAGAGCAAAAGCTCGCCTAAACCATCTTAGTCCCGTTAACGAGCCTGGCGCTCCCCATAGCCATTGAGAACATGTTCTCTTACCTAACAAAAACCATCTGCCCCGACATTTGCCACCCAAAAGGGTACTTTTTTCGAGATCAAACGCTATTTTAGCCGTTAATAAAGTTTACTGTACCCGGAAGTTTATTAATTGTCTGCCCTTGGTCCGGGGCGAAGAAATCGCGAGCTCTGATTGGAGCACTTATTTAGATTAACCAATCAGAGCTTGCGATATTTTTGTCCCGGACTAAGGGCTGATGATCAGTGAACTTCCGGGTACAGCCTTGGGTTTATGTATACATAGAAGATAGCAGCCAGCCGGCCAATGCAAATACCTGTGTTCCACATGCCCCGTGCCGGGAGGAGAAGGGCCACGATATATAGACAATGATTTGGCCTACTCAAGAAAAAAGCTTACTTGACAGCGTGCCAAACCTTAACGTTAAGGTTCGACGAGGCGAGGCGAGCAGAGAAGTGTAAGCCGCTATTAAAGCCAGCTGAAATAACACCCGCTACACTAGGTTTACTTTGTGAGATTTCAATTCCGTTTTAAGTTTGATTTGTTCGTAACCGGAAGTGACGCCATAAGCATCCATCAAAACTTATGATAAGGTTGACGGTGTCCATGCTAACATTTGACCCAATTTTTATGACCATTGAACCCATATGGTCGATTTTACAAGCGATCGAATATTTAATGGGTTTTTTTAGCTGTTTTCCTAACTTTTACCTGCGACTCATAAAAACACTACGCATAATTAATGATACCATGCTGCGGAAGAAATATTACTATAAAAGTTGCCTACAAATACATGGAAACATTTTCAAAATCAACCCATTATTAATAAATATATCGGGGTGTAAATATATTTTTTTGGGTGTGGGGGGGGGGTGGGTTGGACTTTACGCTTAGTTTGAGAGAAATTATTCAGAATATACAATAAGATGTTTGGGATAGCATGAGCTAGCGGCAGGTAAAAACATTTTTACGATACGGTGCATTGGGGAGCACAAGCTGGGGCGTATCCATAAAGAATCTTAACTTGAGCTGTCTTAACTTGAGTCGGCCAGCTCAGCTTGCCGTCTCAAAAACCTGAGTTTGCGGACTAAAGTTTCTTTATGGATACGGCCCTGGTACCAACCTTGCCAACAAAGAGAAGTATGTGATCCACTACAGGAACCTCAAGCTCTACCTATCTCTGGGAATGAAGCTGACTAAGCCAAATCATCAACATTTAAGATATCGTGGGCTCATCATTCCACCAAAAAGCCCATGGATGAAGCGAGCTCGAAATTAGAGGGGTGACGATTTTGGTACCTTTCTTATTTTGTTTCCGTTTTTGGGAACGCCAAATCATCAACAATTTTCGATATCGGCCCTTAGAAAACATACTTCGAACATAAGCGATTGAGTATGTTTATTCCACCATATTCAGGTATTTCCGCTCGAACTCCACACGTTTTCAACTATATTTCAAGTCCCGTCAAAAATAAGCAATCGGACATGCAAGAAATAACCGGGGTCGATAAGAAACAGACCATACCATGTTTAAAGCCGATAGAGTATGTATGGATGACATTTGTTGAAAAGCGCAGTTGATTGTGGAGGAGTAAATCGATGCAGGACGAGCCAAGTCGAACATAATCGAAGCGGGGAGGGGGTTAGTGGGTCTGGGGGTTAGGGGTGAGAGCGCAGGGTGGGATGACGCGTGTCGGGTTTGGTCTAATTGGCACATATAAGCTAAATGACACAATGTACTTGTATGATATTAAAACCAGTAATGTCAACATAAGTTGATTCAACCGCAAGAGGAAAAAATACAAAAAAAAACCCCACTCTAGTGTCGCGTTGGTAAGCGGTTGATTTATGAAGGGACATATCTGTTCAACTCGGCTAGGCTGTGATGCAAGTGTTAGTTATCGCATAGTCACGTGGGTGATATGGTATCATATCAACGTTAATCGCGCAAAAGCAACCAACATTAAACATCTGTTTCAGGTGACAGTCTGATTAAAAAGTCACTACCACCGATGAAAACTATTCAAGAGAGTTGTTTAAAAATCCACAATCCTTGAGTTAGTCGTTTGTGATAGCCGTTGTGTGGGTAGTAGTATATGTTATTTATGCTGTGTACATTCTTACGCTGAATCATATGCACCAATATAAATTAAAAGTCCACGATAACTAAATATTAGTTATGAGGATCAAGTAAAAATACAATTTCAGTGAGATGAGTTTCTTTCAATGTTTGATTACATCAATTTTATATCGGGCTGCGTTTTCTGTTATTCATGTCAATTGTCTCATATAACTTTTGATTTTGGAATTCACTTTCAATACTTCTTATTCAGTATTACCCATGTTACAATTTTGCCAGTCTTTATTAATTGATCCTTGCCGAGTTAGTCATGTTAGTTGTACCCCAGAACGGACAACCTAGCGGTGTGGTCTTGCTTGGCAGCGAACTGCGTGGCGAGGTATTGGCAAGGTAGTAATAGTAGAGTTATCACGTGACCGGAGCGGTGACTTCGCCAAGCAAAGTGACTTCGTAATGATTTCGCGCATTAATGCGATGGGATCGTTTTTGCCCCAAAATATTAATACGCTATTTTTTGGCGTTTAATTGACTATTTTTGAAATCAGTATTTACCATGGGTAATTATATTTCCACTTATGGCTTTAAACACCATCACACCCTCTATATTACTTGTTATATAGTTTTATTTTCAGAACTATTTCGCTCCTCACGAGCGCTGCGGTTCAGTAAACAACAATATTATCGACGAACTTCGAAGCCTTCGTGAAATTGTCATTCGTCACTTTCAAGCGTATAATGACGACTTGGGGACGAATCCAAGCATAGACAGCAACAAAACTAAACTTCTTTACTCGGAGTACATTGCTGGGGCACTGCGTCTCCAGGTGCGAACTCTGCTCATGTTTACATCGAAACCGACACTGCACCCTTTCGGAAAGCGCACGACCTGGAGGTCAAGCACGGGTCAAATTCATAGTGTTTCGTTGACTGGGGCAGAGATTGAATGCGTGGGTACGAGCAGCATCCTCTGCTCCGGAGAATAGGCCAGTCGGCTAGCTCTGATTGGCTGAGATGAGGGAGCCATGCGATAAACGTATATATTGCACAATCGATAGACTCCTCTATCTATATACATAGACTTCAAGTGTAGACAAGAGTTATAGTCCAAGTAGGCATCAGAGCCCCATGGTATTGCCATTATATATATATATATATATATATATATATATATATATATATATATATATATATATATATATATATATATATATATATATATATATATATATATATATATATATATATATATATATATATATATATATATATATATATATATATAAGGCAAACATATTCGAACAAATATCGTTCTACAGCTCTAATATAGATAGATATGCATTCGGCCTACCGTATAATTTCTTTACACTCTGTTTCCAGACAATGTTTAACCGAACTACTTAGGTTTGTAAATAAACTATACGACAGACTACAAACATGAATCGGAGCGTGTCAATATCGGAGCGTGTCAATATTGCGCAGTCAAGGGTACTCACCATCTCCAAACCCGTAAGTCAAGATGACCACTTTATTCTTAAAATGTTCATTTCGGACGCTTGTTAGATTGTAGATTGGTTCATAGGTTAATGCCGCATCTCCGTCCGTTGGCTTACCATCAGTAAGGAAAACAATAGCCAAGTCTGAAATAAAGCAACACCATCTGATGACACAAACATGTTCCTCTTCTTTGTATTTCAATGAGTAAAGATATGCACAAGATACTAGCGTTAAAAATCACTTCTGATATTATTTTATGATAATCTTAATAATTTATGGTAATCCACACTGTATGATACTGGTTCAATAGTATGGACACGAAACTTTATTATCAACTTGGTCAAGTTTGGTTGTATGACATACATACATAGAAGCCCAAACAGATCACCAGACAAGACACTCGCGACATTGAGAACACCTACGTCTTTCCCTGAGATCGCCTTTAACAGTTGGTGCATTTTTTAGAACATCAAATGCCTTTGTAAAAGCTTTTAGGTATTCCGTTGTTCCACGTGCTCGGATTTCTTTGATAAAGTCGATGAGCTCCTTCTTGACATCGCTGGTAGCGAAGGCCAGCTGAGGGCTTCTACACAGGTTGGCGAAGTCGGCGTCATCAGAAAACGGAACCACTCCAACCTGCAACAAAGCTTTTACTCATTCACCTAGGCATGTATTTTCTGTTTTCCCAAAAAAGAAAACAAATACAAATATGACGCAGTATTGCATTATAATGATCATTGACAATGGCACCCTTACAACTCAGTGCTCTAGCATTATGCTTTTTGTTTATCTGATTCAAAAGCATCCTGGAAAGTGAATCAAGACAGCAAACTGACCCTATCGTTGGGGTTGAGTGTGCTGACCAGCGTTATCGCCGCCTGTATGGCGCTCTCCATTGCACCATTGAAACCCATGGATGACGATTTATCAATGACCAAGACAATATCTTTGGGCTCTGGCGTCGCTGCTTCTACATACCACGGTCTAATGTGACAAAGCAGTGCAGAACCACGTGACAAGCTCGTAAATGCGTTTGCTTTGTTGGCAATATAGGCAGAATGGGACAGGTTATCATCTACATAATTATATATGATACAAAATTCACAAAAGCTAACAAACCTAAATCGGTTGTCATATTCCCCACACTTGCTATCGAACTGCACGGGAAACTGCGTGAGGATGCCTTTTTCGGTACCGATATACTGCCATTTGACAAGATCAGCGTCAGCGCGATTCTTTTTGAAGCTTGTCAACAGCTTCGATTCAAACGGCACACCAGCGTTTGGGAGTGCGTCCTTTGATATTCGAGTGCACGCTGTGTCAACGTTGATCTAATAACGAATACGTGTTTATGAAGAGTGGGTTTGAACATAATTTTAAGTCGTAATATCATTAATTTTAATAACCTTACATCGTTTTTAAAGCTGTAATCGTACTCCAGCTTGGACATATCCTGCGCACAGCATTGGGATATGGAACCGTTTCGCATCCAGGACTGATAATTATCCCGGACTGTACCATGCAATTCTTCCACAGCTTTAAATGCCTGATTGAAGTTTATTTTCAACTGCGTTGCCAGCTGCGATCAAACGATGTAAAAATTATAACGGCATGTATTGGTCCACGCTTGTAGGTCACTGATTCGACCAATTAAATGACGCTTTACAACATACCTTGCCGATCATTTCAGTACCATTAATTTCTTGGGCTGCGAAGTTGGCATCATCAAATATATTCTGTAGAGAAACAAACAAGAATTTACATGATGGCGGTCAGTGCACAATAATTTTTCCTCTCATACCGCGAAACACAAGCCGAGTGTCATGGTCCTCTACCTGTAGCCTCCTGGTTCCCAAGACGGGATCCGCGATGTCTTCCTCCAGCGCCATGCGTAATTTGTCTCCGTGAATTAGGCGCTCCGTGGCAGTGCCCGGTATCACCACGACGCTCAGCGTGAGAAACAAGCGCGCCCACTCAGAAATCATCTTAATGTCACCATGCCACATGGTGGAAGCTCCGCCATTCACTTGATCTACTGAAATAACTTCATGTGTTTCTGTCACTCGTCTCAAAAAGCAAGCATTTATCGCAAATAAAGAAGTTGCAAAGGACAGTTTCTTTAAAAGCTGATTTCAGGTGTATTTTCTCCCAGAGTTGGTTCTTTATTCACTCAAGCAAAGAAATGGGGCGCCTGCTGTTGTGAAAGTTCATGGTGCGAAAACAGACACTTGTTTTTATTGGGGCTTCAAATATTGATCGTGCGCTGTTGGGACGACGAATAAACAACCTGAGATAGAATGAATACGAGAAGACTTCCGTTTTGGACGATGTAAGACGAACAGGAAGTGTCAAATTTATCTTGTGTGGCAATGGGATAATGTTTCCTTGTGGGAAGTGTGTATTTTATGTTTGATGTGTGTTATGTGTGTATAGTGTATGTGAATGATTGTGTATATGATGGGTGTATGTGTGTGTGTGTGTATGATGTGTACAGTGCGTGCATAGAGTTTTCGTGGTATTAGTGTGTGGTGTGTGAGTATTGCGTGGGTAGATTGTATGTTCATGATTGGCGAGTGTATGGTGTGCGTTTGGTGTGTGTGCATGTATTCATGTGTATGTGCGTATGGCTGTGGATGGCGTTCTGTAGTACGTCCATTGGCACTTCACCCGTACGTCTACTAGTTTTGTCGAATTCAGGCCTTCATAAAGTATGTTTTACCAGCGACTTTTCTCAAAATGAACTCTACCACACTTGATAGAGGAAGTATGTTAAACTGTTTTCTTAAAGCGGGAATCGGCAGCGAAGAGGCGGTCCCTTCTATGTAACAGAAGTGTGCAGGTTGTTGTTATGAACCAGATAACTTTCACTTGTCACTCTCAGTTGAAGCACTTGGGGTGTGAGGGGGGAGAGGGGCACTTGAACTTGTCCAGAGTAGGGGCCATGGAACCTCGAAAACCCGTACCCGTCGTACAAGGTCAAATGGCATAGAGCATACCCCACCGAACAAGGTATTATGCAAATGTATAACCCGTCGTACGATGTGTAAATGGGGTATGTGTCTTGGCTGATTAATCATCAGAAATCAGATGTACTGGCGCCTGTGACAAGAATGACGTAGACAAAAAGAACGTGAAGCGTGTGATTCTCGGCGCATCACACATGGACAATTTATTTAATTTGCATTGTCAACTATCGGTGGAAAATCCCGGGAGGAAATCTCGAGATACTGAAACAAAATATATATTAAACACCGCAAGCCTAAAAGAACCCCGTCGTACAGATTGTAGCTTAAAAACATTCCCCCCGAGCCGAGCCCAAAAGAACCCCGTCGTACAGATTGTAGCTTAAAAACATACCCCCACACCGGGCCTAAAAGTACCCCGTCGTACAGATTGCAACTTAAAGTCGTATAAGTACAAGGCCCATAAAAAACCAGCCGTATAAGCCGAGAGACCGCCAAAACATACCCCTTCGTTCGGCACATGTATACTACCTCTACACACGGAATTGCACCCCCCCCCCCCCGGCTCACTCCCAATGCACCTGACAATCCACGGCCCTATAGCCTACAGAGCCTGGTCTGCCCTATCCATTGGTCTACATCAAGCAAGCGACACATTGGTCTACACCAGGCAAGCGATCAATTGGTCTACACCAAACAGATGCTAGCAGAGGGTAAAGAAAGAAAAAAGCAAGACTAGAGCCTACGCCATATACAAGGGCACAAATTTCTGCTACCAAAGCTTTGCAGGCTATATAGGGCCGTGGATTGCTTGGAGCGGACCAGTGGATAGCTTGGTGCAGACCAATGGATCGCTTGGTGTGGACCAATGGATAGCTTGGTGCAGACCAATGGATCGCTTGGGTTGTATACCAGTTGGCCGTTCCTTGTGCTCCTATATCCTGTGCCACAAACAATCATTTCCTCTTTTGCAGCCTTCCTGGCAGACCCAGATTGCAATTGCATAGCGTATACACCACATCAAACATCGATTGTCTTTGTTCTCTATATTAAAAATGGCCTTGTTGTGGAGTTGTTTCTCTGGCAGTTGGATTGTTAAATAGTCTTGGTTCTCGTGTGGTGGTGAGGGTTCTTACGGTACGTAGTCGAGTGTATGTAGGACGCAGCGATCGCTTTTGCTGCAGTGGTCGAAGGCGCCACATTTGCAGATTCCCTCTGTGGGGTTGGGGAAGAGTATGGTCTGTATGGCTGGAAAAGAGTATCGCTCTTCTTCGCCGCAGGATTCGCAGCAGCCGTGGTGTCGTTTGACTTCTGGTATACCATCCTCTGGTGTGGGTAGGATGCAACACATCCGGCCCATCCTGTTGTTTGTCGTGTAGATCTATACTATGTCTTCTATGTACCTCCTGTGAAGGGGGTGGTGGAACAGCTCGCGGACCTGGTGGGGAAAATCAACAAGGTGCACTACGGTGGTACCTCGGATGGAAGCAAGAACATTGCACTCTTCCTGGTACATAAACAAATAGGGTGTATATTTGTGGGCCTGGTCGTAGAATGCTTGGTCTTCCTTGTCGTCGCGGACCACTTTTTCGATCTCGTTTTGGCGGATTTTGGCAAAGGTTTTTGTGCCTATGCAGTAGGTCCTTCGGGCTTCTCTTTCACCAATCTTGCCGGATTGGATGCCTTCCACTAGGATGTCGGGGAGCTCCCGGTTGTATGCAAAGTACTTCTTGGTTTGTGGCGTCGGGGTGTACGTCTCTTCTCCATTTCGGATGCGAGTGTGCCTGGGGGTTCCTATGTGGTATTTTCTCTTGGCCTCTCGAACCCCTAGCGAACCCGAAAACTATCTCGTTGTAGGCTTTTGGTGGTAGTACTATTTTGTCAGGCATCATGTATACTGGTGTGTCCCATTTGTTCAATTGTGTGTCTGCTATGGGGTTGGAGACACGTTCGATGGGTAGCGGGTTTGCGAGTTGGGTGGTCGGGTTAGTTGGCGAGAAGTCCGGTGGTTGGTCAAACATGTGTATGCATACCACGACCTGCCTTTCCTTGTTTGCCTGTGAGTGTGTGTACAAGGTGGCTCTATTTCTGCATCGATTTATATATGTGCGTCTGGAAATGAGGGATTCCCTGTGGCAGTGGGGCTCTGGGAATTCGCCTGTTGGCTGGCTGGTGCTGTAAATATGCATCTGGCTGGCGGTGGTATATGCATGTATGGTGCTGCTGCGCCCCGGAGGACGATGGGGATTCCCTGTTGGCTATATATTTGGCCTGTACAAAGGGCAGATCGGGCCAAAACCCTCTCCTAGGCTGTGTCCAAAACCGTCGCCCGCTGTCCCAGAACCGCTACTCTCTATACTACTACGTTGGTGCATTTAGTGTATAATAAAATCTCGATAAGAGGTTGGTAATATTGGTGTATACTAAAATGACACACACACAGCGACAAATTCATAGCATATTTCTAGCAGAAACGGGGGGAAATCCCCAGAACCCTTGATCACGGGTGGCCTTACAAGAAGCACTCAAGAGCCCCTGGCCGAAATTCGTATCTATAATGGAAATTGTGACCAGATTAACGAAAAACCAGGACCAGCGCCAAGGAAGAAAAATCAATGCCAGCGCCAAGGAAGGAAAAGCCAGTGCAAGAACCAAAAAAGTAAAAGGCCGTACCAGTGCCAAGGTTAGTTTTAAAAAGACCAGGTGGAATATTAAACAAATTCCTCAGGGGATGTACCCGAGGCCCATCCCCTCAGCAAGTACACACTGGCGTTCTTAAAATGTGTCCGTAGGCAGATACATAAAAACATGGACTCTGAAGTCAAAAAGCTGCGGACAAGCAAGAGACACTGCTCACTCCTGGCGAGATTGGCAAGGCCGTGAACCCTGATATCCACAAACGTTAGGAAAATTGGACGAAATGAGGATCCTGCTGCGAGTTTGAAGAAGTTAAAACTCTTTGGTTAGACATATATCTCGCTACCAGTATCTAAGAGGTGGCTCATACATCGAGCTTCCAAAAGAACTGCCAAAACAAAAGAAAACAATAATACATGTTAGAATTAAATACTATAATTTTTACTGGTTATCGTCTTGATATGATGTTTTTGTGTTTGAGTATATTTTGGGGGCTAAACAATATTTAAGAAGGGTTTTGACAATATTTAAGGTTTTATTTGGTTAAAGTCACTTAGCCGTGTTGCATCATGGGAAATATAGATAATATTATTAGTAGTAAATAGCATCTTCCGGTTGTTCGAATCGCGCTACATTTCCAACGTCATTTCTTGAACATCTTGTGGTGTTTGCCAAGGTTTGTTGTGGTCGCTCATGCTTGTTAGAGATATATAATCCAATTATGTTATTATTTACTTAATGTTTCACATGTACATCTGGGGAGGGTATAAATAGGGATGTTTTCGGAGGATTAGCAAGACTCGTTGCCACCCAGCGAGCACTCAGCTCTCCTCGCTGCTCTGTCCAGCTCTCTCTCTCTCTCTCTCTCTCTCTCTCTCTCTCTCTCTCTCTCTCTCTCTCTCTCTCTCTCTCTCTCTCTCTCTCTCTCTCTCTCTCTCTCTCTCTCTCATTTTGCTGCCCCTCTCTCCTACTCTCTCTCCATATTTCTCTCTCTTTTAACTCTGTCAAGCTCATTTGGCTGCCGCGAATAAAAACTCTCAGATTTACAAACTATTGTCATTTACTGAGTAAGCCTAGCGTTACCGCTGATGTAAATACCCCTCTGGTTGCACGCTACACTTTCGGGAGAGGGGATAAAATACCATCATTTTAACTAGGTACCTGTTTCAAAGACCAAGCAATTAGCTTGTTTCGTTTAGTTGCCGCAGAAACAAGCAGCTGTCATATTTTGATCGAAAAGACCGTACAAATACGTATCAAATGTCATTTACTGAGTAAGCCGCATGCGTTGTCTACCGCTGATGTTTAAACTACCCCCTCTGGGAATGCACGCTACACTATTTTGAAAAGGGGACAAGTACAAAGTTATGCATCCAGAGAGCACGTTGAAAGTTGCAAGAGTAGCTTAAGAATTAAAATTTCCTACATGTCAATCTAGGTATAGCCACAGGGTTTATAAGAATTATTGAACCATTATAACAAGTGTGATTTACAAACCAATTAACATTTTTGTTAAAGAGTATGCCAAAGAATCTAAATAACATGTTAAATACCCCCTCTGGTTGCACGCTACATATTATGACTAAGTCGATGCACGTCAAACTATAAATATTTTTATTTCAATCTAGTTGTTTCACGATACAGATCGCAATGCCTTGAATGTGCCTTGAATGTACCAGGGGTGGGACAAGGGATTAATAGTACCCCATATCAGCAAACAAGCAGCTGATATTCCCCGCATTAACCTGATGTTGATCGAAAAGACCGATAAGTTCCACTATACATGGATCAAATAAATATACCTTGTTGTCACAAGCGCCTAAGGTCAAAACATGGTGATATTAGTCCAAATTTTAAGAAAAGTAACAAAAAACATTCCATCACCTTTTAAATCATTTATAACTGTCCGATGTCAAAAAAATTGAGAAGGTTGTCAGTGACATGGTTAGTTGCATCATAAAATTTCATGGTTTATGATGCGCAAAACTCAGAGGTTTTTTGTACTTGACCTCAAACTTAGGTCAAGGTCATCAAAAGAAATTTTGAAACATCATTATCTTCCTGAAAAATGATTCGATCGTATAAACAATTACAGATTATTGCCTTATTGAATTGTAAACATTTTTCGTTCAACGTTGGTCAGCCTCAAAATGAATCTTTGTTCACATTTTTTTTTGTATCGCGATACATATTGCAATTTTTCAGGTATTGTTTTTAAAATGGAAAGTGTAATTTATTAAAGAAACCCAGTGGTTTTGTTTTGATCTTGAACGAAAACTAAGGTCAAGGTCATTGAAACATCAATATCCCCCTGGAAAATAATTCGATCATAAAAGCAATTACATTATAGTAGCTAAGTGAGTTGTAAGTGTTATATATATATATATATATATATATATATATATATATATATATATATATATATATATATATATATATATATATATATATATATATATGTGTGTGTATAATTGTAAGATTTCCATGACGATAAGGCTTATGACGATAATAATGATGTTAATGACGATTTCTGTGATGATGTTCATTCTGAAGATAACCTTGATGATTATAATGGTGATGATGATGACAAATTTACGGTGCTTTACTGTTGTTAAGGCCGCACTACCAGCAACACCTGAGCACAGCTGTACAAATGCCTGACCAAGAATAGAGGTAGAGCCTCGCGTCGAATATATTATTTGGTGATCTCTTCGTCAGTCATCAATTCAACCTGATCAATTGTCAGTCGTTGCGCACCCAAGCACTGACGGTCCTTACCACCCGCTATGACCACAGTAACCCTATCTCTCTAATGAGTCACGTCAACAGGGGCCGCTGGCAAAGGTGCGCTGGGTTCGTCAGCTTAGACAGCAACTGGCTCGACTCTGCAAAGAGTTGATTAATGATGATATCAGGATTCATATTGCTTATAATCACTCGTGCTGTTTCTAATAACACTGTCCAAGTCTCATTTATATAATGGTATATTACCCAGACAATAAAGCCTAACACAGCAACCGATGACACATCCATGGTCAAAAGCAACGTAGTTTCCATTCAGTTGATCAGCCTTACGCAACAGTTTTGTGTGCTTGGTCTCTGCTTGGTACTGCCGCTCTTTCCTCCCATGTCGGGATCACATCATTTTCATGCGGAGCATCTTCCAGTGGGTTTGCTCAAGTAGGTTGTACTTTTGGATGAGAACGCACACACTTGGCTGCGCATGGCGGTCGCAAAAGCCTAGCTTTTCAGCATGTCTATTTTCTTGTCCAGTGCTTTTGTGATCAAGCAGTCGTCAATATTGTACAAGGTGGTCTCACCGATATAAATATATATATATATTTATATGTATATATATAATATATATATATATATATATATATATATATATATATATTATATATATATATATATATATATATATATATATATATATATATATATATATATATATATATATATTAATATATTTATATATATATGTATATATACAGAGTCTAAGAAAGGATTTGAAAACAGCCCGTTCATCCCCACCCCAACCTCGTCCATTACGTTATTACCAACTCATTATCATAATGTGCTTTGCTGGCTTTTGTGAACGTTATGATGTTATATATATATATATATATATATATATATATATATATATATATATATATATATATATATATATATATATAGAGAGAGAGAGAGAGAGAGAGAGAGATAGAGAGAGAGAGAGAGAGAGAGAGAGAGAGAGAGAAAGAGAGAGAGATAGAGAAAGAGAAAGAGAGACAGAGAGAGACAGTTAGACAGAGAGAGAAAGTGAGAGATTGAGCGAGAGAGTTAATG